>OY787675.1:36688769-37124932 GCA_963678985.1 Spisula subtruncata
AAACTGCATTTATTTCATAGGCTTGGCATCTGACGATTTATTGTTCGTGCCTAAGAACTGGAAGTTTTTCATTGAATAGTAAGAAATACTCGTATCTTTGGTGATATAGATGATGAATGTTCCTTGTGTCGTCGGTGGCTAGGCGCTGCCGTTACTATATGGTTTCGTATTGTCTATATGCATGTACAGTAGCTTTTCTTTATTATCGGACAATTACACGGTACTGGTTAGATATTTGGCAACATAACTTGTGCTTATGAATTAGAGTAGTTTGTGTTGGTGGTACAGACTTCAAGGTTTCCGTTATTTCATTAATCTTACACAATTTTGTCAGCTAAATTATAACGTCCATTCTATTCATGTTTCCAGCAAGGTGGTGCCTTAAATTATTTGTTTTCATGGGCAAATACTCATTTTTCTAGATGATAAAGTGTGTATCAGTAAGTCATAGAATATAGAATGTGTTAGACTAATATCTTTGATCTGACAAGGTTCATCGAACTTGATTATTCACTTACATTCATTTATGTTTGTAAATCTGATAGGAAGTTCTTTATGCATTTTCAAACATTATGGTGGAATCTCTTGAACAGATAATACATCACGCAAGACGCATACTTTTTTGCCCGATGCCAATTTATTACAACAAACTTTGAACTTACTTTCACGATAACAAAATGAAAGCAATTCCTAATTTAAATTTTAAAAATATGAATTATTTGAAAAATACTTGATACACGCAGTATCTTCCTCGAGTAAGAACTTTGTGATTGACAGTTGACGTTTATGAGTTTCAAGCAAGCACGTGCCATGTTTTATCAATTTTATAACATTGAACATTTGCACAAATGCCAAGAACATGTATTGGTACATTTGAGTATAAGGATTGTACATGTATAACGTTTGTTGTGTGAGTAGACATCGATAAAATGAGTAATTGCATTAAAGTTGCACGTCAACGATTATAATAACTCGTATGTATACGTGTTTGGAATAACCTTCTTTACTGTTAAGAAATAAGTTTACAAATAATTATTGAATAATTTTTGGCAAATATAACCACAAACTTGTCCGGAAAAAGAATCGACTTAAGTCTCTCAAATCATGCTTAATAATAATTGAACAAGGACAACCGGATGACATATTACCAACGTTATTCGCCTTTTTAACTTGTAGCTTGACATACTTTGATCACACTGATGGGTCACAGAGTGTCGTTCATTCAAGTTAAACATTTTCCGAAACTCAACGGCCAAAATGTGTGTGACAAGTGTGTATTATCGGCATGAATTCCTAGACAAGTGAAGAAACTATTAAAATACTTACAAGTTATTGTTTAACAAATACAGAACGTTGATCTTATATCACTACAAAGAAAACTTATGACTCTATATATCCACACTCCTATTTCAACAAAGCACTCTTCAAATGTTAGTGCCTACTGAGCTAGATTTAGCATCTTTCTCAGAAACTCTTGATATTTATGTTCTTAAAGATCTTTAACGTGTATGTATATCCACAATATCATGCAATTGGTTAAAGTGGATGCACTTAAAACAAGTTTCCTTTTTAACACTAAACGGCTATGTTTAGACACAAATGAGTGAGCAACTGTATAGAGCGCAAGACAATGACTCGGCTATATCCCGTCATGTTCCAAATCTGTACACCTCTGTATGACATCATTAAGTATGTATATGATAAGTATATCGTAAATCTAATAAAATGACATTTTTAGTTCGAACAAATCATTTTATTTTGAGGAAAATGTTGTATTCTAGTCAGATATCTACACTAGTTTGCTGTGTCGTTGTAGAGATTATAAGGACGTTTATTTTCTTTTTCACTTTTCCTAAAATGGTTCCAATCAATATATATATATTTAAAACATAATGCAGCCATGATCGTGACCGGTTATCTACAGTTGCAATACAAAAGTGCCGATATGATCAGAATGAAAAATTATGTTGAACTACTTGTGTGCTAATTAAATTATGTGTCGGTGTTCTGTTTAGTTCTGTAATAGATCGAGTGGGACCAAACGAATAAACGCTACGGTAATATGCTCTTCTTGTAAAACATTGATCATATGGTGTCTACGGTCGTGCAATTCACCGGTAACATTACAATCAACTTCAATTAACTGCTTGCACCAAGTTAACAGAGAAGAAACGCGAACATTATTTGACAGGAATTAACACAAAAGAATACAGTTTGGAAATATCTCATTTAAAGCCAGGTTCGTGAAAGCATGAACTGCACCCAATCATGACAATCAACAGTTGTTACAAGTACAGTATATTAACCAAACACATGTTGACAACTGTAATTTCAAGTATACTCTTCTGCATGGCTTTTTGATTTAAAGTGATATCAAGACAATTAACGCAGTTTACAAAATCTTTCAAAAGACCTCTATGAAAAGTTTGACCATATGATATAATAACGACGACCTACTTACAAACAGCAAAAGCAGACATATTGAAATCGAAACCAGACAAAAACCGTGGAGATGGTTAAGACATACGATGCAATGAGAATGACACTGCACATAATCCCTAAAGTATGGAAGCCGCCTATTGTGCGGAAAATAGGTAGACCACGGATAACAATTATTAGTCGATGAAATATATGTGTTCCTCGTATTTGCATGTTTTGTATGCATTGAGAAAGGAGAAATGTCATGTTCTGAATATTAAACATGAAAACGAACAGTGAACGAAGAACAAACCGACATGTGATATTACCGGGACCAAGTAAAATACATACACATGTCGGAAAAATGGAGCAACCATGTTGTAGACTCCGAGTTCCTCATATCCTTACTTTTATTGTTATCTGTCGGTAATAAAGAGTAATGAAATTATAGCCATATCATGAATTATCTTCAGAATGAATGGACGCATTGTTTCACAAACGCATTAACGGATACGATATCAGCTGCGTAGGTGTAAACATGTTTAACTTCTTAATTTGGAATTCCATTAATTTCCAGAGAACTGGATTTGACGGTTGAATGTGTGAGATGATATTTTGGGAATCATCAACATGATCGTTAGCGTTATCAGAATACATAACACATCGTAACAATTCGTGCTACCAACAACTGACGCACCCTTCAGGAAAGGCAATAAACAATAAATTGACACGTTGACCTAGTTCCAAGTTAAAAAGTCCACTTTTGACTTCCGGAATCACTACACAGGGGAATGGTGTGAAACATGCAATATGGTAATAAACATTGTAATCTCTGCAATGTTAAATCAGTTAAAATCTAAAATCATGAGCATGACATTTACTGCACGCCAAACTGCATGGTTATTTCTGTCTGCTACAATAGATACAGAGATGATAAAGCTTGTAGTCCGGGTCATCAACAATGTGCTAATCTCATTTCCTTCTTTGACTTGTGATTTTGAATGTTCTTTATATTGGCAAAACGTGTCACGCAAGTTTTTAGCTTGTATATAGGAAATTATGACAAGTAATAAAATACTGACGCCCACCATAATTCTATGTCTCTTTGGTATTAACTTGAGACTTCTGAATTAGATTTAATTGCTAGTGTGCCATTTTAAAGATGAATTTACACGTACTATGCTAAATATGGACATTTGTACGCACTTCGAGTAAATGTTAAGTATATTATGCTTGTTTTTAGGAATTCAGTTGTTTATCAAACTTGATGGAATCATTAAGTGTTTTATTAATTTATATGAGTATATCGACGGTGCAGAACCAAAACCCAATAACTCAATTTTGGCGCGAAAATCCGCATCGCTAGACGTCCCGCGCATTTCTGTCTTGTCGCCATTTAAATAGCCAATCGCGTTACTTAGATGGCGACAAGACAGAAATGCACGGGACGTCTAGCAGATGCGGATGCTGCAAAAAAAGTTTTCGCGCCAAAATTGAGTTACGGGGTTTTGGTTCGGCACCGTCGAAATGTATCGATAAAATCGCTGGCTAAGAATGAGAACTACAAAATCAATATTTATAGAAAACAAGAAAAACTCCCTGACAATCACTCATTACTTAAAGTAAAATAAGAATTTTCAACTTCCGTTTGGGCAACGTGTCATTTTTCGATTTTCATTAAAATAGGCCCATTAGAAGCGCCTTATGATGAAGATTTCAATTATGCATTAATTTTAAAAGGTCGTTAGTTCTTACGGCCTTCTCATGCTAAACCAGCGATATGATCAATCTAAATCAGGAAGTGTAGTTATATCATAGAAGAAACTATGTATCAGTAATTCAGGAAGTGGAATTATGTACAATCGGACATTTGTGATCAATTACATCTTGTTTTCATTTAATTGACACCGTTTTCGCCTGTGCGTATTGACATGGATGACACCGTAACAATAAGACCAAAAAACTGTTCCACTAAACATGCAATCGTTTACACAATGAACTTTATCAGCAATACAGGCCTAAGCACCATTTTTAATGAGGTTTTGTAATGTATCACATGTGCTACGCATGTACGATATGTCATGCACTTATATGCATATTGCCTCATCAATATTGTTTATGACGTCACACATGAGTGATTATTCAGGAAGTAAATGTATCAACATAAAAACCAGGAATTTATATTACGTCGAAAGTTAAATCCTTAATAATTCTTTAGCAAACTACAATGGATATTAATGATCTTGATATGAAAATAAAGCTAATAAATCGATCTCAATATACATCGCAATTGTTTTAGGTTAATAAAAGAAAATATAAGTTTAAAGCTGAAGTTTGCGGAAAATTATACAAAAAGCATAAATCTTTATATAACTTGTACCTCTTTTGTTCTCTCGCCCACTACAAATGGTCATGAACAGACGGGTACGTTGTTAGACGGTTTACCCTTTACAACCATTGCCAGGGTTTGAACAAAGCGGTGGGATAAAGTAGCTTCGTCGCTCTTACATGTTGTTAGATCACAAATGCAGTGTCATAGCAGTCGAGAAATATAACGAACGTTATAACACATTTACGATTGTCCTTGATTATTTCTTGTTGACAGTTACTGGCATCAGGTGTTTACTAACAGCATCACATAAAAAGCAGACATATATTCTAAAATATTCGGGTTGTCTGCAAGTCATATTATCAAAGAGAACTAGTTACCTAGAGATATGTAATGGCTTATGAGAAAGAAGATCGATTGTGTTTTATAGCTGTCTGCGAATCAACCCACGTTTATATTCACGACTGAAAAATAAAGTAGGCCAAATCCTTAAAGTATGTTAACGCACTACTTCTGTGCAACTTGGACCACACACTGTCAAAAGCATTTCACACATAATTCCATGTCAGCTGCACCGTTTATGATAACATCTGATATGTAATGATTGCAGGTATATCATAACTTACAGTAGGTTCCATGTCATACAATATTATGATAGCTTCATATCAGTCTGACAAAATAATTATGATGAACAAATCGAAGTAAACAGCGTCATATATTATATAATACCCATCCATTGTATGTAAGGCAACATGCATATATGATCCGACAGGATACAATTCAAAATAATAACCCAAATGCTCCAGTCTAGCAAGGTGTTAATTGACTTTGAGGTCCTTATCTATTCCTGGGCGCCGCAGGTCGATTATGGCTGCCACACACAGAGGGGAGAAATAGTATCAACAGAGAGACTCAGGTGCAGGTTTCCTTTTGTAGCCTAATGACCAGATGGAGTCACAATGTGAAAGGTGGTTGAACGGCGAAAAACTGAGAAAAAACCCCTCCAAAATTCGTAACTTTTTCTACAAATGTGCAAGATAGCGTCTCTAATCACACGATTTGAAATGCAACATGAATTACTAGAACCTGGTGCACGGATTGGATTTAATACCCAAAATCGTTATCAATGTTCTTACCTTAATATTTTGCTCGCTTTTTCAACCGGGCCACTTTCGTCGTTTCACGCAGAGCTAGGATTTTGTACAGTGGTCTGTTTTTGTTCTGTTTATGCTCTCTTCTTTCTGTTGAATTCTGCATTGGAAAAAAAATGGAAACGTTGTACCTTTTCCCTTTTTTTCTCTTTAATGGCTATATTTACGGAATCCTTACTTTAAATACACGATGATGTTAGAAACTGGTTCAGACAAAAATTCAGAGAAAATCAGACAGGGAAGGTAGCACTCAACCTAACCAGCCGAGCACAGAAACAGAAACACTACAATACAACTACCCTGAGCAATGAAGGAGCAGATACCACAAGCGCAGCATTAGGAGAATAAAATAAAAAGAATAAGCATAATAAAACTTATCAGTTACAACTCTCTGGTTACCTACTGCAACAACATGTCGATTCAGCCAGTCAAACATACACAAAACAATAGCCAGCTAATCTGAACGAATCACGTGGGACAAAGAACATCAGAAGAACGAAAACGAAGCAAAATGCAAAAAAACAAACAATATACGTACATGTACATCCTGCAGTGGGGACTTGGGGAACTAGATTATCCTGCATTTTTATAACGGGGACTTTGACTTTTAATAATTTCGTTGGATTATGTTTGTGCATTGCTCCGTGTAGTTGTGTTATATTATGTTGTTATTGTTTTCTGTGCTCGGTTGGTTAAATAGAGTGCTGCCTTCCCTGTTTGTTTTCTTTATATCTTTTACGAAACAGATGAAGCAACCTTGTACCCGAGTGTTTATCACAGTCCGTAACAAGGCGGAGTCAGTCCTTTATAGAATGTTATTATATGTACGTAAAGAGCCATTCATCATCGTTTGTATTGCTTTCATTTTAATTGCTGCGAAACTAAGAGTGTCGCTTTTTAATCATGTTTTGCTGTCAACATCTCAATAAAACCGGTACAAAACATATTGTAATCATCTTGAAAGTAGTTCCTGTAATGGCTCGTACTTATCCCGTTTTTTTATAAGTGTGTGTGTGTCTTAATGCGCAAGGAATGCCTGTAAAACTGACAAAGACCTTGACGCTAAAATATATCTACAGTTTCATCGACGGTTATGTCGACCTTGATGTTTAATAAAACTTCTTTGGAGTCCCATTGCTAGTCTGATTGATGTGTTTAATAGCACAAAACATGATAATCAACAGTATCTAGTATGCTTATCTAATGTGGGCGATTGACTGTGAGCAAAAATATAATTGATTCCTAACAAAAGCTATTCGCGCTTCTTCTCTGTAAACTTGGTGCAAGCAGTTAATTGTTGCTGATTGTAATGTTGGCAGGGAACTTCACGACCGTATACACCAAATGAAGAATGTTCGCAAAAAGTGCATATCAACATAACATTTATTCCTTTCATCTCTCACTATGGAATATAAAAATGACACAGGCGCATATTGTGATGGCCACAGTGACGGTTTGTTTGTGTTCAATACAGTAATTTATATTTAAGTCGTTTTAAACATTTTCAGATTGGACCTCACATTCTTATAACATTTACAACGACACAGAGGGCTATGGTATGACAATATCGGACAAAAATATAACTTATTCCGTCATATAAACTGATTCTAACGAAGCTTAATTTTAAGCAAAGTGTGATATGCTATCAGTTTAATAATATAAACACATTATCATACAGCGAGCGATGTACGGATTCAGAAAATGGCGCGGCATAGCTGAGGTCAGTCAGTTACTTACACATTCGTATTCTGATCTATTCTGAGACGTTCAGTATAAAAAGGGATACTTGTTTTAAGTGCATCCACTTTAACTAATTGCATGATATGGTGGATATTTATGCACATGAATATTAAGATTCCTGCAACAGATTCTATATCTAGCTCAGTAGGCACTTATTTCGAACCTATTAAGAGGGTGCCTGGTTGAAGTGGGAATGTGGGTGTAGGGTTTTTATTTCCTTTGTTGTTATATTAGATCAACTTTCTATATTTGTATAACAATTGCAAAAAAATGTACTTCAAAGTATCTGAATATTACTTTAGCACTTGCCTGGGAATTCATGCCGATCACAAACACCTGTCTACTATCAATAAAAGACACAATAGTACCAATTGTTGAAACCATCTTACCGATTTACTAATTCAATGGGAATTTGGGTCGATGTACCATACTTGTCTGACATAAATCGGTAACTTCAGCCTGTGATATTATCCACCTTACTGCACTTTATATATGGTTTCTATTTGTTCCTCCGTACTACAAAAACTATCATTAAACCCGTATATAAAGACAATATGTCCAGCATTTACTTTTCCCTTGGTATGTTCTTTACGTGTCATTTATTGTTCTATGTGTATCGAATGGTGGCTAAGTCTTGACAACAAACATGGTCCTGGTTTTGTTGTCAAAAGTGATGTTTGTAAAACATGCGTTTACTTTTATCCCATCGGAGATTACTTTAGTTACGTGTTTCCACTCTGACAATCAGCAGTATATGGCATGCGATCGGCCGTGGTGTTAGTTATATTTCAACTTATGGGTGGCAGAATGATGTCCAATAAGGTTAAAATAGATGGTGAATACGGAATGTACCTTTGTATAAGTAATACTGTATGGAAGTAGTGTTGGGCATGAATCCTGCCAATCCTTTTAACAACCGTCCATGCATAACTGGCAACAAGTTATGGGAGATACAACAATTGATACTTATATACATTCAAGCGAGTGGAATGTATTTACTTCCTGAATAATTACTCATTTATGACATCATAAACAATATTGATGATGCAATATTCATATAAGTGAATGGTATATCGTACACACGTAGCACATGTGATTCATTACAAAGTCTCATTAAAACTGATGCTTAGGCTTTTATTACCGATAAAACGTTTAATTTGTCATGATATTCTATACAATGCCATCTATCGAATTCAGTTTACAGGAGCATTTATATCGAACGTCTGCTATTTCATGCAGTAACAAATTCATGTCAATACACAACGGACCACGTTTGTCAATTAGATGAAAGAACGCGGCAATTGATCAACAAACAAGTGTCGGGTTATGTACAACATTCTTGTTGCTTGAATTGCAATGTGGGAGAAAACATAGTACATTTGAAACCTATATAGATTATATTGTAAAAATTAATAATGACTAATACAATACTTTGATTGTAGCAAATGTAGAGGATCCTAAATGAGTGCCAATTACATACGCGTTTTATTAAAAGAGAGGAAAAAACGATATGGAGGATCATGATAGGATGGGGGTAGTTCTAAACATACCTCTTGTTTAGATGTAATGAGGTTTTCACCTTAAACAATTGTTGCAAGTTTCAAGATATTTTCTCTGATAGTTACTAAGATGTGGAAATGTCATTTTTACGCCAATAATGTCCAACATTGCTTTGCTATATGACCAAACAAGGGAAAATAACTCTTGAAATACACATCAGTACGTTCCTTTGTTGTCTGGTTTAACTTTACATTATTTGTCGACAATGTTTAAAATGCTGCATGTATGTCTTTTTTGGACGTTTTCACAATTATATTTGTCACAATTGATTTCTGTCTTTATTATCTTTCATATCATTTCTATATGTGTGAACTGATTAGATCACACAAGTGTACGAGAATGTTTCAGGCGCATTTAGACACACATACGCTTTGGTGTATATAGTTGTTTTTATACACAAATTAAGTAGTTTGTCTTATTATATACCAATCTATGTATTCAATTCATGTCTGTTCCCACAATCCTTACACTTATATGTACCAATCATTAATGATAACAACGGACTAGATCTACCTTCTGAAATTTATTCTTGGCATTGATACAATTGTTCAATGAAATAAAATTGATAAAACATGACACTTGCATACTTGAAGCTCATAAACGTCAAATGTCAGTCAAAATGTTCTAATTCTATGAAGATACGTGTACTATTATCCAATGATACATAAATACTTAAAATATTTTAAATTATTAAAGATTTTGTATGTAATAATGAAAACATGCGTCTTGTGCGATAGATTATCTATTCAAAATATTCCGTTCATAAAAAATATTCAAAAGTGATTAACAAGCTTAGTAGAATGTAAGTGCGGTGAACTTTGCCAGATCATCGATATTGATATATTCCGTGTTGAATGACTTTCTAAATCACAAATGATTATCATCTAGAAAGTTGGATATAATCCATGAAAACGAAGTATTTGACTTCCCCAAGAGGGTAGATGTCATGAAGCTGACGACATGAACGAATGGACTTAGTGTAATATAAATGATGAAATAAGTAGGGTATAACATAATGTATTAATAAATTCAAGACCAAACTAAACTAAAGAAAAACCCACGATCACAAACGATGAAGGTATATTGAGGCCCACATGGAAGATTGCATAATCGTAAAATAAAGACTTTAATTTCTTTTTTACGTTCTTACTTACTATATATCATTTCGTGTAATGTTTGAGTAATACGTACATTGTTAATTCAAATACTACACACATAGTCAATTATAAGTGATACAGAAACGCAACAGCGCCAAGCCACCACAAAGATGAGACAAAGTCAACTAAAAAAACTAATTAGTCTAACGAGTCGAGCAGATACTAAAGAATTGTGCAACAGAAGTGCGTTTCCACGAGAGTCATATTACCAGATCATCACCAAGGCTTTATGTATGTATTGTCCATTTTATAGTCAAAATAGGAAACTCCAAAAACAGTTTTTGGCTTAGGCCCTCATTTCTCTAACTATTTTATTATTGTACATGTTCTGCTGCAATTTCGCTGTCCAGCATAAGGATGCCTCGTATCTTTCAATAGTACATGTCTGTTGTGTCATTTAGAGGTGTGTAGTCCCTTGTTCTAGTCTTGTCGCTTGGTTCTTTGCCCCGCGTAGTTTGACTGACTGATGCGGAAAACGCTCGGGGTGGGATTTCGGGTTTGTGTAAAATGTATACCTGTTCTCGTCAAGTTGTACTCTGTTAAAGCAGTGTCCATACCCCCTCCTTTTACAGCACTGTACAGTGTCGGTGTGTTTTTGTTTCCACTTGACCTTGGAAGTTAATTTCCTCTGCCCTCTTTTTTCATCAGTTATGTCTTGCGGAGATGCTGGATGAGATACTTTTTAATTAGGTCACTGTGCAGTTTGGTCACTATGATAATTGTTTATGGCATATATATTTTCGCCCTCTTTTTGCCCATTTTTGTAAACTAGGTCAAGTCGCAAAAGTGCCTCTTTAAGACGTATTACATGTAACGTTAGGTCATTGCCTTGGTTTTTTAAATTAGGTCAGGGGGTGTTTGTGCCTCACTTGGTCGCCGGTATGGCACGGGTTTGTGCGGTGGGTCGCCGTGCAGTGGGGCCTTGGGGAACTTGGTCGATTATTAGCTGCGTTTCATTCGTCTCGTGCAATTACCGCTATTATATGATTTATTTGCGAAACTGGGTCATCCTGCATTTTTTCGGCGGGGACTTGGATTTTTTTATTGTTTCTGCGGCTTATGTGTTGTAATTGCTCAGTGTAGTTGCTAGGAATATGTAATATTATTTCCCGCCCCATTCCAGCCTTGCCCATTATTTTAAACTAAGTCGAGTCGTAGTTGTGCCTTTTTAGGTCGCATAATGTTAGGTCACTGTCCTAAGTGTTATAAACTATGTCACTCCCCGGGGTTGTTTTGCCTCGTTTGATCGCCGTTTTGGCATGGATTTGGGCATTGTACAGGGTAGTTGTGTTGTGGTGTTTCTAATTTCTGTGCTCGGCTGGTTAGGCTGAGTGCTGCCTCCCCTGTCGGATTTTTTCATTCCTTTTTTTAGAAAGCCTTTACAGTGTATGCTGTCTGCATCATCTATGATAACATGTAATAGTTTTATGATTGCAGTGATATCTTAACTTGCAGTAGATTCCATGTAATGAAATATTATGAAAGCATTATATCAGTCTGACAAAATAATGATGATAAATTATGATGAACACGTCTAGGCAAATTGAGACGTAGATTATGATGCCAACCCTGTGCTTTGTTGATGAAGTGAATTAAACATGAAAGCAAAGGTACTTTATGCCTGTACTTATGTTCGCTTTAGAAACGATAAATAAACTTTCTTCATCTCAATGATATGAATGCTTACTGCACGATGTATCTTTGATTACTATACATATTAAATGGGCTGAATAGGTGTGTAAGCATTTACAAATCTTGTGTATTTTGTAGTTTTTAAAAACCTTGAGAACAGTATAAATGTATATTAATGATGATCTAAATACACGAATTGGTTTTACTTATCAAATATTCTAGAATACATGTAGCTTACATATACAAACGTATTTGTTAAAATTCAAGGATTAATACAATTTTGAATCACTGTTGAATATTATTCAAATATTTGTAAGTCGGACATTTTGGGATTTAATTGAATAAATGATCAGCATGCTCCAAGTGTTCCTTTCCATGGTTTTAATTGCAAGCATTATAGAATTCGGGAATGAACGGTAACTAATTAAGGAAATGTTTCAGAGAAATCCTGATTATTATTAACTATCAGCATGCATGCAGTAAACGAGCATTAAGCATTGCAGAATATTTCTATAAAGTACACATACTAGAAAACATTACTGTTGGTTGTCATGTAAAATTATGCCGGGTTTATCGCTGAAAGTGCAAACCAACGCGCATTCAATGTCTACATTGACATTATAAAACAGTTAAGTTGCATTTTTGAGTAGGTACTGTATTTCAATTTTACCTGACAATAAAATTAGATTTAGTCAGAGAAGAACAACAACTTCTAGTACATGTCTGTATACTATATATCAAATATAAATATGCCATTCACGGCCTGCGCTCTATCAACTGTATTACCCGTATTACCCGGTTGCCACACCACCAATAGCAAGAAATAGTCACGGTTTAAACATCGGTTGTAGGATCTTGCATATTTTAAATCTTTCTATGATTAATACAATCTATTTCTATTTGATAGACATATTGCAATTCTATGTCTATTCCTGTGTTTTGTGTCTCCTCTCGAATTGTACTAATATCATGAGACAATCACAAATACACTCAACGAAGTTTAACAACCTCGATAATAATGTAAGCCAAACAGATACTCATGTTTTCTATCATTCAACACATCAATCATATTCCCAGTGGAACATGTCAAGAACTACAGTGTTCCAAAAAATTCAGGTTCACTGTTTTGCGATGTGCGTGTAAAATAGGTGCTCTTTTCAGCTGTCAAGCCACTCAAGTACCCTATTGACATTTAACTTCCCCTGGCGATTGGACTACCAGTGGAAACCTTCGTTCGTGTGTCCATGGGGAGACTTTTTCTTTCTTGTGGGCTTGACAGCAAATGTCGATCTGCTGTGCACAGAAATAAACTCTGACCTCATGGGTTCCAATTTAAACCTTGTAAAACATAAAACTGCTTGATAAAACGGTCACACAATACTTGAAAATCAGTACTATATTATAAGCTGAACGCTGTGTTAACCTTGTTTTCTTACTTACATGAACTATCTTGAAATTACCCTACTTTCGATGTAAGTCGCATACTTATGTTATATACTTGCACCATTGGTTGGTAACCCAGACAACATCTACTGTATCATAAACAAACTAAATGCATCCGTAACTGACATAACAGATATTCATTCCTGTCATAACTAGACATATATTTATCGCAGAATGTCATATCAAAGGACGATCAACCTTGAAGTTGCAGCAACAAGTTTTGACATACGCAGATTCTGACAAGTCCCATTGATTATGATTTATGCATTCAAATGATATAAATAAAACGTGGTATTCTCTTTCACTAATGCGATAAGCAAGATTGTTTTTATCCTCTGCGTGTTTTTGGAATGTCAATGGGTAACAGTAAAATACAAAATGAATTAGTATCCGTATGAGGTTTTGTAATATCTACTTGTCTGAAAACTGGGTGTACGCAACTTATAGCTCGTGAATATTATGTTATTTGACGCCATGTCTGAACCGTGGATATATGATATATGTTGCGTACAAGTATAACAGTATCAACCTGGTGGATAATGCTTCATTGGTCAGTGGTCATGACATGTAGTTTGTCCGGACAGACGGATACGTTCTAGACGGTATGACCTATATAATCAGTGTCAGGGTTTTACCAAGCGTTGGAAACCTTAGCTTCATCGCTTTCAAATATTGTTAGATTAAATATACAGTGTCATTATAGTCAAGCAATATAACGAACCTTATTACATATGCACGACTGCCTTGATTAATTCTTGTTGGTGACTGGTTTTATCAAAGCATTAACGCTTGCGTAACCCTAGGTTTTCCTTGAATATTGCGTACGTCGATAATATTTGCGTAAATGCGTTTTACAAAGATATTTTATTTCTTTTCTGTCGTAAGTTTGTTATTTTTTCTACGTCAAGGCTTGGTAAACCTCAATAGCAAATATCAACGTAAGTTTTTAACATACACTGTTACATTTTGACCAACGTTTATGAGCTTTAAGTATGCAAGTGCCATGTTTTATCAATTTTTTATCATTGAACAATTGTACCAATGCCAAGAATAAATTTAGGATGGTAGATCTAGTTCGTTGTTATCATTAATGATAGGTACATATAAGTGTAAGGATTGTACATCGCTTGTTACGTGAAAAGACATGAAGAGAATACATTGTTCATAAATTGGTATATGATAAGACGAACTACTTAAAGAGGCATTCCCTATTTCTTGCATATTATTATAGTGCGTTAGCGACTAAGCTGGACCCCCATAAACCTTAAATATCTTTAAAAATAATTATGTCATTTTATTGAAATTTGGCATAGTTCATTAAATTACCTTTACCAACTCTGTGTTTAAATTGCAGATTTTTTTACTGTCTAATTAAAGTTTTCCCCATTGGCTATAATGTATTATTTTTGGTATTTTTATCAACAAATAGCCAGGGAGTAAAATAAGCTATTACGATCAGCTAGTTAGAATAATGCTATTGTATTGTGTAACAACTATAACGGGAGTATTGTATAACTTTGACCAAAATTTGTCGGGTCATCAATGTGTATATAGTTGAGGCCCATCTTCTGATTGTAATGATCATTTGTACAAACATGATATACAATGTTTTTCTTGCAAATATTTGTACAAAGTTGCTCCAGTTGTATAGGCTAAGATCAACGTTCATGTATGGGCCTCATTATATATTTTCAACAGTCACTGGTGTGTGACTTAATGTGCAGTTATACTGGACCAAATTGTTGATCTTTGCTGTTCCGGTCATTTCTATCACCCATACGTATTTACCCTGTTTTAGACTTAGAATTTTGCATAAGGCGTCTATGCAAAGTACACTTTTCTGTGGACTAAAAATTCTGTTTTATTTTATGAGAGTTGGTAAGGGTGTTTTACGAAGATATACCAATTTTTGTTCTAATCGGCATTGTACTTTTTAAGATATTTAAAGTTTATGGGGGTCCAGCTTAGTCGCTAACGCACTATACTACCTATCACATTTAATGACATAAATGAACATAAAACACTAAATCGTTTTAACATGTAAGAAGAACATTGTCCGAAATTTATTTGTCTCCATAATGATCAAAATATATATTTAAATTTCTAAAATAATAAATCGCTTCCAGCCTTTTATTCGACAACAACAACCACAGAATGGCGTGATTAAAATCCGAAACGGACATTGTTCAACGAAACGGACGGAACGGAGATGACAAAATACGATATCGTTGATTTCTTTTGTTTTACACGCATATAATGTCAGCGAAATGAATATAATGTACTATTTTCTTCTTAATCAACTCGAATATCAACTTATAGATAGATCTACATCAAAATAATTATTTCAAAACGTGTATTTGTCTTTTCCATTTTAGTCACTGTCGTCCGATTCGTAGAAAAATGACTTTTCTTGTTTTAATCAGGCAGTACTAAAGGCTAAGCGTTTGGCGACTCAATCCACCGAATCCACTTGTTATGGAAATATATTTTTATTAATTTTTCGTTAACTGTTGGGATTTTTTTGGGTGAAATTTTGTGTTTTTGTAGCATTCGTATTTCTGAATAATGTCTAGTATATTTTAAATCAATAAGAACGGTCGAAGTTGTAGGGAACGCCTCTTTAATTTGTGTATAACAACAGCTATGTCCACCTTATCGTATGTAAACATGAAACATTCTTGTACACTTGTGTGATCTAATCAGTTCACATATAAAATGATAGAAATAAATTTTGTCAAATATGATTGCGATCACGTCCAAAATAGACATACATGCAGCATTTTAAATATTGTCCACAAATAATGTAAAGTTAAACCAGACAACAAAGGACGTACTGATGTGTATTTCCTGAGTTATTTTCCCTTGTTTGGTCATATAGCAAAGTCATGTTAGACATTACTGACGTAAAATGACATTTCCACATCTCAATAACTATCTGAGATAATGTAGCTTGAAACTTGCGACAATTGTTTCAGGTGAAATCCTCATTACATCTAAACAAGAGGCAAGTTTAGAACTAACCGCATCCTATCATAATCCCCATATCGTTTTGTCCACCTTTTTAATAAAACGCGTATGTAATTGGCACTCATGTAGGATCCTCTACATATGCTACTACCAAAGTATTGTATTAGTCATTATTAATTTTTACTGTAGAATCTATATAGGTTTCAAATGTACTCTGTTTTCTCCCACATTGTAATTCAAGCAACAAGAATATTGTGTATAATCTGACACTTGATTGTTGATCAATTGCCGCGTGCTTTCATCTAATTGACAAACATGGTCCGTTGTGAATTAACATGAATTCGTTATTGCATGAAATAGCAGACGTTCGATATAAATGTTCCTGTAAACTGAATTGGATAGACGGCATAGTATAGAATATCATGACAAATTAAACGTTTTATCGGTAATAAAAGCCTAAGCATCGGTTTTAATGAGGTTTTGTAATGAATCACTTGTGCTACACGTGTACGATATACCATGCACTTATATGTATATTGCATCATCAATATTGTTTATGATGTCATAAATGAGTAATAATTCAGGAAGTAAATACATTCAAGCACACATTTCACGTGCTTGAATGTATTTACGTATCATTTGTTGAATCTTCCATGACTTGTTACCAGTTTTGCTCGGACGGTCGTTAAAAGGCTTGGTAGGTCCAAAACATGCCACTACTTTTATACAGTATTACTTATACAAAGGTACATTTCGTATTCACCATCTATTTTAACCTTATTGGACATCATTCTGCCACCTTTAAGTTGAAATATAACTAACACCACGGCCGATCGCACGCCACATACTGCTGATTGTCAGAGTGGTAACACGTAACTAAAGTCATCTCCGATGGGGGATACAAGTAAACGCGTGTTTTACCAACATCACTTTTGACAGCCAAACCAGGACCATATTTGTTGTCAAAACTTAGCCACCATTCGATACAGACAGAACAGACGTGACAGGTGAAGAATATACCAAAGGAGAAGTAAATTCTAGACCTATTGTCTTTATGTACGGGTTTAAGGATAGTGTTTGTAGTACGGAGAACCACAAGGAAATCATACATAAAGTACTGTGAGGTGGATAATGGCACAGGTTGAGGTTACCGATTAATGTAGGACAATTGAATCAGTAAGATGGTTTCAAGAATTGATATTATTGTATCTTTTATTGATAGTAGACACGTGTTTGTGATCGGCATGAATATTCCAAGTCAAGTGCTACAGAAATATTCCAATACTTTGAAGTTATTGGTATACAAATATAGAAAGTTGATCTAATGTAACAACAAGGTAACTAAAAATAAACAAACCCCTACACTCTCACTTCAACAAAGCTTCGTCTTAATATGTTTGAATTTAAGATCTAGATATAGAATCTGTTGCAGGAATGTTGATACTTACGCTCATAAAGATCTTTAATAACGTGTGTATATTTCCCATATCATGCAATTAGTGGAAGTGGTTGCACTTGAAACAAGTATCGTTTTTATACTGAACGTCTTAGAAGAATGTGTAAGCAACTGTCTAGAGCGCAGGACACTGCCTCAGTTATATTCTGCCCATTTCCGAATCATTACCCTGTTATATGACAATGGTTTTATTATTGAACTGATAGCATAATAAATCTTTCCAGATTAGACATCCCATTTTACAACATTAACAACGAGACTGTAAACGAGAGCATGGCGATTTCGTCTAAAATATAACATCTTTTAAAGAAATAAACTTATTCTAACCAATCTCTATTTAATGCGAGGAGTTATAATAAGTATTTATTATGATATCAGCTCAATAATAAAAACCTTGTCATATAACAGTGTTTGGTCGCTGGGGTCACTTCGTTGGTATATTATGGAGCAATATGCATCTAGAAAAAATTTAAAGATTTTCCCGCACCATTCCTCCCTTGCCCATTATTTTAAAGTACATTAACATTAAGTCACTGACCTTGGTGTGCTTGTGCCTCATTTGGTCGCCATTTTGGCATGGGTTTGTTCGGTCAGGTCGCCGTGCAGCGGGGCCTTGGGTGACTTGGTTTGGTCTTAGCTGCGTTTCATTCGGTCTCATGCAATAACCGCTATTCTATATATTTTTGTGAAACTCGGTCATCCTGCATTTCTTCGGCAGGGACTTCTTCGGCTTGTTTGATGGCATTTCTCAGTGTAGTTGTATTGTGGTGTTTCTGATTTTTGTACTCGGATGGTTAGGTTGAGTGCTACTTTCCCTGTCTGATTTCCTCATACCTTTTTTATGCATTTTCATTCTCAACCATGTCTATTCACACAACAAGCGATGTACAATCGCTAAACTTAATTGTACTAATCATTAATGATAACAAACGAACTAGATCCACAATCTTGAATATATTCTTGGCATTGGTGCAATGGTTCAATTTTATAACATTGATACAACATGACACTTGCATACTTGAAACTCATAAACGTCAAATGTCAGTCAAAATTTTCTAATTCGATGAAGATACGAGTACTATTTCCAAACGTTGTTTTAATTATTTAGATATGTTAAATTCAAAATGATTTTAATTATCTATTCAAAATATTTCGCCATAAAATCAACAAAATGATATTGAATTTCAAATCAGATTTACAAGTCTAGCGGAATTGTAGTAAATAAATAAGCGTGAAAATTAGACAAGACCAACGGCATTGAAACATTTCTTGTTTCATGACTTTCTAAATCATGTGTAATTATCTAGACAGTTGGATATAATCCATGAAAACGAAATATTTGACTAACCCTGAAGGGTAGATGCCATATAGCTGATAACATGAGTCGAACGGTCTTACTTTAAATAACGAAACAGAGTATTACCAAGTAACTATCAAACAAAAAGCAGTACAAACCACCGCAAACCATACTATATGTACAGGGTGTCTCAAAATACATGTCCGCTTGTTGAAGGATGATAAATTTGCCAAATGAGTTAGTAAATTGATAATCATAGTCTCATAGGAAAGCTAAATTTAAAAATTGTGTGGTGAAATATATCATGTGTCAATACGCGAACATTTGATGACGTCATATACGTTATACTAACGTCATTAGCAACGGACGTTCTAAAATGTCCGAAGAGGCAAATAGCATAGTTTGTACGGTAACATGGGTAAAATTTATATCATATGTGGGCCTAGTAATAGTCAGTCATACTCTACTATGCACACACTGACTGAGAAACTGATCAGGGTTCAGTAGCAAATGAAATCGGTAAATCGGACGTATTTAAGGGAGGAACACATTTTAAAAACAATTAGGACTGACAATTTGATATCCACACATTTCTAGGCATATCATATTAATAAAAGATGCACCAAACGCCTCGGATGAACATACCGGGTTGAATGTATTGCGGTATGTCTAGCATATCTCCAACAGTCTAAACATACGTAGTCATATAATGTAACTTGAAAGTATAAAATAGTACTAAATGAAGTATCAATCACCAAAAACCGCCTTGGTAGGAGAATGAATTTGGTTATGCTACTTTTATTGAAATAAGAAAAAGTAACCAAAATATCCTAAATAAGTATTTCTTTTTATACTATTTGAATGTTAGATTATACCGTTCAAGATATATAACTACATCGAAACTCAAAATCAATTTGTGGATAAAATGGAAACTTCACACCCGACTCAAAGTTATGTGAACGTCATTAAAATAGTCAAATGACGTCAAACACAGGTTTTTACCGAATTGGGGGTAGCTACTCAAAATGCACTCTATTGGTTTCGTATGCATTATTTTGGATAATTGTTTCGTAAATTCTACATTGATTTGAATGTCCTGTGATCATACATATAAATCAGATATGTAAAGCAATACATAACGGAGTGATACTTCCTCAACAAGCGGACATGTATTTTGATACACCCTGTTTATACTTGTAGGGTGCCAGATATCATTTCTTCCCATGTTTGGTCAATTAAAATACGACACAAACATAGACAATGATAAACCATACAGAAACGGTGCAGCGCCAAATCACCAACACAAATATAAGACAAAGAAAACTAAAGCACTAATTGGTCGAAAGAGTCGAGCAAATACTGAAGAATGTTGCAACAGGAGTGCGTGTCAACGAGAGCCATATAACCAGATCATCACCAAGGCTTGGAAAGCCTTTATAGTGTATGCCGTCTGCATAATTTGTGATCATATCTAATAGTTTTATGATTGCAGTGATATCTTCACTTGCAGTATAATCCATCTAATGAAATATTATTATAGCTTTGTATCAGTCTGACAAAATAATAATGATAAATTATGATGAACACGTCTATGCAAATTAAGACGTAGATTATAGTACCCACCCTCTGCTTTGTTGATGAAGTGTGTTAAACTTGAAAGCAAATCGATGGAGGTACTTTAAGCCTGTACTTATGTTCCCTTTAGAAACGATATATTAACTAACTTCATATCGATGGTACGAGTATGTATTTAACGTTTTTGCTTACTTAACTCTTACGATTTATCTCTGATTACAATTTATAAAACAAGGTGAAATGGACCGAATAGGACTGTAAGCATTGAAATAATATTGTGTCTTCTGTAGCTTATTCGCTAAACTTCGACAACTTTTATCAATGAAGATCTTAATACACGAATGGGATTTACTTATCTTATATTCTAGACTATCTTACTTATATAAGAGTCTTCAAGAATTTATACAAAGTTAAAACAATTTTGGATATTATTAAAATATTTTTATCAATCTGACATTTTGGGATTTAATTGAATAAATAATCAGCATGATCCAAGTGTTCCTTTCAATCGTTTTAATTCCAAGCATTATAAGATAAAGGAATGATCGGGAACTGATTGAGGAAATGATTCAGAGAAATCCAGATTATAATTCACTACCAGCATGCAGTAAACGAACATACAAAAAGTGCATATTTCTATGAAGTGCACACACTTGAGAACATAACTGTTGGTTGTCATGTAAAAGTACATCCGATTTATTGCTGATATTACAAACGGAAGCGTATTAAATGTCTACATTGGCATACTAAAACAATCTAATTTTTGAGTATGTACTAGGGTTGTAATGGTAGGCTCACCGCACGATATGATACGTACTGTCCATTTTTCTAACGGTTCGGTATATTTCGGTATGATACAATATTCTCTAACAACAGCTTAAATACTTCAATTTTTAAATGATAATGAATTTTATGTTTCTAATAATGCAATTATTATGTGCCTATCAACTATTTTAAGTGAATTTAGACAATTTGAGGCATATGTCAATACAATTAAAATGAGTGATAAATGGTAATTATACGTAATCAGAAGGCGGTCATGTGTTTTCGTTGTCTGAATATAATTTAGCTAAAAAAAGCTTATACCGAACCGTGCCGAAATTTAGAAGTTGTGTATCGTGAACCGTCTGGGACTGAAGTCCGCGGTATTTCGGATACTGCGGTATACCGTTACAGCCCTAGTATGTACTGTATTTCAATTTAACCTGACATTAAAATTTGATATAGTCACAGAAGAACAACTATGTGTCGGTGTATCGAAGATAAATCTGCCATGTGACTTCTGGTGTCATATCAACTGCGATACCCGGGTGCCATACACTCAATAGCAAGACAGTGTCACGGTTTAGACATCGGTTGTATGTTTAAATATCATCTCTCATGGTGTAAATCTGTATATGAGTATTAATTCTATTTGATAGAAATATTGCCATTATTTACCTATTTCTGTGTGCAGGGTCTCATCACGTATCTGTACTACTATTATGAGACATTCACAAATACACTCAACAGAGGATAGCAGCCTCGATAATAATGTAAGCCAAATAGATGATCTTGTTTTCTAACATTCAACACAAAGATTAGACAAACGAACCTGAATTTGGAACACTGGAGTTCTTGACATGTTTCACTGCGTGTATGATTGATGTATTTAAACAAAGAAAACTTGATCATCTGTTTGGCTTACATTATTATTATCGAGGTTGTTAACCTCCGTTGAGTGTATTAAATACATCAATCCTAAACTTATACACGCAGTGTAACACTTCAAGAACTGTGGTGAAGTTTTCACGTCCGCCCTGATGGTTCTTTCCACACTGAAGTAATCTTACAAAACAACAACTCGAATATTCAATTTTTTAAATTCAATTATACAAATAACACACTTTTTTAAGTTCACGAAAATAATTATTTTAACACCCAAAATGAAATTCACAGTTCAAATTAAAACGACATGTGTCCGTCAGATTAAAGATATTAATGAAGTTAAGGGGCATGGCAATGGTTACGGCGCTATATAATTTTATACTGAGGCTTCACGCCTAACCAACTCGTAAAATTTGTGATACTGCAAATGACACATGACAAGTTTATGAAAGAACGGAGCAGACGGAGCAAACTGTAATAGTACATACAATAACAACAAAGTTACCGCAAATAAACATGTCAACCTATTTTAAGTTACTATCAGAAATTTGTTTATACTACAACGGAGCAGACGGAGCATACTACAGTACGAAATATAATGACAATATTACATCATGCCACGGATATAATTATGGTATTTATCAAAACAGGTTTATAATGTAACGGAGCATACATAAAGAACAATGTCACTTATAAACCCGAACAAAACTATCGCAAACTCTGCGACAAGAACTCAAGTGTGTTCAAATTCAGGTTCACTGTACTGTGATGTACATGTAAAATCAAGAACATAAAACTGATTGACAAAACGGTCACGGAATACTTGACGATTAAAACTTTCCTATTAACAAAAAAGGTATGACAAAATCCGGCAGGGAAGGTAGCACCGAACCTAACCAGCCGACCACAGAAACACCACGACAAAACTACCCTGAGGAATGCCCACACAAACCCATGCCAAAACGGCGACCAAATGAGACACATCAATTCCGGGGCGCGACCTAGTTTAAAACACCAAGGACAGTGACCAAACGTTATGCGACCTAAAGAGGCAAAACTACGACTAGACCTAGTTAAAATAATGGGCAAGGTAGGAATGGGGTGGGAAACAATATTACATATTCTTAGCAATTACAATGGGCTATGCCCATACATAAGCAGAAGAAGCAATTAAAAATCCAAGTCCCGTCGATAAAATGCAGGATGACCCACTTTCACAAAGAAATTATGTAATAGTGGTTATTGCCGAATGAAACGTAGCCAATGCTCGACCAATTTCCCCGAGACCCCTTTGCACGGCGAACCAACCACACAAACACGTGTCAAAACGGCGACCACATGAGGCACAACCACCCTTTGACTTATCTTAAAACACCAAGGACAGTGACCTAACGTTAATACGTCTGAAAGAGGCATTTCGCGACTTGACCTAGTTTACCACACGCATGTGTATTCCCTACATATAGATACATGTTTACAATAATGTGCAAAAGAGGGCGAAACTATATATGCCAAAACCGTTTAAAACCTTACGGGCTTTGGCACCAACCGTCCCTCGGGACTCTGCAGATGTAAAAGCACGAAAACGCATGCGTTAACCCTATATTGATACCAATTCTCTCATTTTCTAGAAAATTGGTGTGAAACGTTAAAAAGTATAAAATTTGTCATGCCTGCGTTTAATTATAACTCAGCGTTCAGTATTTGTTGTAGTGGAATTTGTTGTAGTATAGTGAAATATTCGGTATTTGAAATGGAACTTGACCGTTTGGTTTAAGCCGAAGGTTCATTAGTATATTGTAATGCCCAATGCACTACTTTTAGTGAACTCGTATTTTCTCACACATTGTACTTTACCGATATTCATTGCAGTCAATGTGCTGTAGGTAAAACAAAAACAACACCGACATGTTGAAGTTATTATAGATCAGCAGAATTGCAGTGCATTACGTTAGTATAAATTAGAGAAAGGTTTGGTTGAATTTCGGGCCACACTCAACACTCGAACATGATAGTAATTATAACGTTTGGGAAAAAATCTCATGTGACGTACTTCCTGAATTAATAGTCCATGATCAGTTAATTCGATTGTACCTGTATCTTTTAGATAATTAGTTTTGTGTTTTAATGTGAGAAATTCATATGTTATTCAGTATAAAATCAAAACACTTTTGTGTATACATATATTCAGTACATTTTCCTCCTACATTTATGCCTATTTAATTATTTTATTTGTAATTATTTTAATCACGTGGACGTTATAATCACATTGACCAAGATATAGTCCAGTTAGAGTAGGATGACAGTGAAGCAGAGGTAGAATCCACTATTACGGTGTAAAACCAATTATAAAGGCTTATACAAACAGGTTTGTGTTATTTTAATGCTAAACTAAACTCTTCCAGTTCTGGCAATGGTTGTAATCTTTTGGGTACACATAAACGGCTACGTCATTGGGAAAATATCCTAACTGGACTGTATGCGACTATTGAGTGTAACAATACCACGTGAATTTTGACTACTGTACCAAGACGAAATCTATTTCACTTCCCAGACTAAAACAGCCGTAAGTATTTCATACTTTATTATATTGATTTCTTTGAAACATGCGCCACGATAATGGAAAACATATAAGCTTTCAGTTACCCATCGTGTCTCTGTTTGTAGCTGGCCTGTTTTTTGAAATCCCTGTGAAACTTTCGTAGTGTCGTTCTACAGTTCCAAATCATTTTTCCAATGTTACACAGGATGCTAGACAAAAAAGGCCTAACTGGTGATAGGGATCCTGCATTACGTTGATCAATGTATATTGTCTTTGGACAATCAACACAGAACGTGATAATAGTTTCGCTCAAAAGTTCATGTGTACTGGTAATAATCGACATTTATTGAAAATATACTTCTATATACACTATTGACGTAAATAAAAACACGCGGAACTAATTAAATTATATTAATCAAACAGCTTTTTGTGCGTTCAGTATAATTGGCATCTATCGTAGCGGATTAATCGGTAATGGTATAAGTGATAAAAAAATGAGGGGGCGGTTTCCTGTACATTAACTTCCACTATCCTAAAAAAACGTTATGTGTACTTTTCACAAGTTGCTTGATTACTTAAACATACTAATGTTATCTTGGCAAAGGCTTTAGACAGGTATGTGACACAAATGTTGATAACAATAGCTTGGAGAAGGAGGAGGGGGATAATTTATGACTTGTGTATACGAAAAGATGGAAATACAAAGTCAATTTGAATGATCATGTGTGCGAATGTAGAAAACCGAAATTGATTAAAAATATTCTTCTACCGTCTCAGATGTATCAGAACTTGAACAAGAAACACATAAGTCTGAGCCGAATATTTGTCCGACAATAATAAAACGCAATATGTTTAATCAGTTAAGTGTGCGTTTTTAGGGAAGTTTTGTTTTTAGCTAAATGATGTAAAACTTAGAAAAATGAATGTTATTGCTTTATAACTGACATTTATGCTGATTATTTTGATACGTAAGTGTAATGTAGGGGAGCTTATCTGATGTAAATGACATTGGCAGAAAAAATACTTTGTCTTTCATATATTAATTTTGACGCGTACTCTTTCGAACAATACAGGTTATATTACGTTAGCAATTAGGCTACGGTGGCCTTATTCACCAAGGCTGTAAGTCTAAATTCAGACTTAGACTTTTTATTGCCAAATGTTCTATTTGCTCTCATATTGTTATAAAAGTGCCCCTTTTGATATAAATGGGTATGTGTGTAAGACCCCGTGTAAATAGTGGAAAACATCCTTATTGCTTACATTTACAAGGTGACCAGACAAACAACTTTTGGCGAGATAATGGGACTTTAACAAAATCCTTTTGATGCCGAGGGCCATTTTAGTACAATCGAATTTGAATGTATAAAGTCTGTTATTGACACATCCTGTTACTAAATTCTATAAGAATGATAAGACACTCACTCAGGACGTCTGATAAGAACGGGGTCAGTTTATAACTGGTTTTAACGTATTGCCAATGAAATTACCTTTGCTGTATTATTTATCATCATATAATAGAAGGAAAACGCATGCAATGATTCTTGTAAACGGTACGTACAATTTACTTGATCATTTTAGAGTTATTATTCATCTATATCTATTTAAATTATTTTTATAAATACCATGTAATAAATACTAATAATATGTACAATAAGTATATTATACTGAACAGTTAGGGTATTATGAAAGAGACGTAGTCGTTAATGTGTAAAGCTATCCACAAGATATTCCAATCATAGTTTAAGGTCTTCAGCGTACGCGGTTGTCACTGTGATTGACGGCTTAAGGCCGCATAAAAAGCGAACAAAATATTTTAAATCGGCTTTTAAAGTTTTGGAAGCCAGAACTATTACAAACATTGCCTGAACATGTAGAACGAATACTGCATACCTATCGTGATGGTTCACTGATGATTGTAACTACTCGGGTCTTTCCGTGATAAATCCGACAATCGCACCTACTCGGGTCTTTCCGTGATGAATTCGGCGATCGTAACTACTAGGGTCTTTCCGTGATGAATCCGGATGATTCGTCTAAGGATTGTCCGAGGTGCGCCGATTGGGTACACTGATGAGGATGTGGTGCGCCTAGTGACATTGATTAAATGGTGGCATCGTTAATCTTAGCTAATATTCCAAAACTTATTATGTTTTTCTTGTTGTAGTATTGAGAGTCTTGATATTGATCTTCTGTGTGGCTATTCTACCGACAGGTCAGATGTTTAGTATATTAGCAGTGCCCACCAAAAATAATTATACAGAGGGTATTTCCCCATTTGCATGCCTACATAACACAGAATTAACAATATTTGTGAAGATCAGGTTTTATCAAGTATTAAGACAAAACATGTACATAGATTGATATCCTAGATTAAAAATGTCCTGACTTGAAAGGCAACTTGGTCTTAAAAAGGCGGAAAGCACAGCCCCTTTGACCCCATGGTTATTAATTTGAATTCAGAACATTTTCATCTTTATTTCTATCCTATTTTTTATTTGTTTAGTAACTTTGGTATCAGGAATTACTATAATAAAGACCATCTGATAAACAGATATTGAGTAATTTAACAGATTACGATTCTGCATCTGTCAAAAAATTTGGTGGGCCCTGTATATTCATATCGTAAAATATTTATATCCACAATTAAGACCAAAATGGTTTACATTCACAAAATATCATGAACGCGTTGCCCTTTGATCTTCCAACTATATAGGGCGATTGGCCAGCAACAGTCGATGACCCATTTGGAGTTTTAGATCAGTAGGTCAAAGGTCACTAAGGTATTTACGTTTTAGACCAACTGGTTAGCGTTCATTAACTCACGAAACCTTCTCCCTAGACTTCAAACTTAAATGGAGGTTGACCATCAACAGTAAATGGCCTCTATTAATTTTGGGGTCAGTATGTCAAAGGTCAATGTCGCTTTGACCTTAATCATTGAATCTGAATGACGGTATTGGGCTGCCATAGGGCATAATGTTCCACGAACAACTCATTCAATCGTCTTACTCTTTTCACTATCTATATTATATTTAACAAATATACATTAATTCCTTATATCACAGCCTGGTATTATATAACATTGATGACTAATTCTACTTATATCCTGTAGAAAGCCTGACGTGTTATGATTGTAAAGATGTTGCCGATGTCACTACATGTAGCACAAGTAAACAATGTGGACAGGATGAGGTATGTTCTTTGTATCAACATTTCAATTTACGAATAGTCAGTAATATCCATACCACGTGGTGCATGTGTCGCGAATTCTGGCTGTCAGTGCAAGTTAAACTATGTAAACAAACAAACAATCGCAAGCATGTTGTTGTATAGCCGATTTTAACGAGACATTCATGCCACCCACGATGGGCTGAGCTGTCAGTGTCCATTTAGGTACAACTCAGACCGAATGGGTGACAGGTGTTTTATATCTATCACCACCGACACCCTTGCACGATCGTTGGCTTAGAACGAGAAGGTCGTAACTACTACTTACTATTACTTACAACCTTATACGACTGGTCAATATTTGAAATCTGCACCATAAGAAGATTCTAATGAGTCTATGTTCAGGGCAATCGGAACTTGTCATGTTGACCGAAATGAAGTTGTTAAAGGTTGTTTTACCATAAGTAAAGAGAAAATTTCAGACAATTTTTTCTTGTTTTATCTAAATATCAATTTTGTACTTTTGTACCTTCTCATTCTAAGCAAGCGATATAAAGAATCCAACAAACACATTTTATTGTTGTAGTCTTGCTTCATGGACCGGGTCACAACGGGGAACACCACACTCTTCTCATTAGGATGTATTTCCAACCAGGTAAGTTTGGACCACTTTCTTCGATATATGGTATTTCTATACTCTCATTTTGTGCATTGCTTGGCTATGTCAAATGTACCGAATCCATTATGTGCAATGTATACTCGTTCATTTGTACTAACACCAGTCCTGTTCTCAACATAGACCATAGTACTGATGCTCGTCATAAAGGTGTAAATTTATATAAACGATAGAGCAAATTCACTGGGACTTTTAATTGTGCTCGAGATAGGCCGGATGCTCGTAAAGTCGATGCTCGATGCAAAAAGTTTTACTGCTGCATGTGACTACATGCAACGTGGAATTCCAAATACATTGACTCAAAGAAGACGGCTAACACCTAAAATCACCTAAAAGCCTAGCAGAATGAACTGGGCAGCAAAGCAGTTTCAGTGTTGGTTAAAATTGTTTCAAGGAAATCGGCGGTATGAGTAGAGTTATGTACATTGTTTTAGCTGCAGGCTTAGAATTGTATTTTATTTACGTAGCTTGCTAACCCTTATATTTTATATCTATAGCAATGTAGCCTCCATTCTGGCATCACTACTGGCAGTGGTTCGTCACTGATTGGTAGGTCGCTTACAGTCCGACAAGATCAAAGGTGTCACGAATGTTGCTCTACAGATAAATGTGCAGTACAACTATGTTCCCACCTAAAACGTAAGCTGTCTAGGTACAATATTATTATTGTTAATGAAATTCATTTTTACTCAATAAAACACATTCTCATTTAACCTGCGTATTTTCACATGGATTGTCGTAACGCTTTTGTAACGAGCAATCAGATTGGACGATATCGGGCATCATCAGATAGTGACGAAATGAGCTAATTTAGGGTTTCGCGTGATAGTCGACATTTTGAATCATGGTTTAGTCAGGGGACTTGCTAACCACTGATTTGTGAGGATTAAGGGGTCCATAATTGGAACTACAAATCAGTGACAAGAACCAACATATAAATACGAATACAAAGGAGGAACACCCATCACACGGAGAACCAACATTTAACAACATTCAACAAATACAGTGTGTTTGCTGTTTTGAAAGAAACGAAGCCTTATCCTGGGAAACAAAGTGCTAGGACATACACTGTTATTATAAATTTGATAAATAGTTACGAAAAAGTATATATTTCGC
The DNA here is from genome assembly GCA_963678985.1 of Spisula subtruncata. Taxonomy (NCBI): domain Eukaryota; kingdom Metazoa; phylum Mollusca; class Bivalvia; order Venerida; family Mactridae; genus Spisula; species Spisula subtruncata. Next base: position 36,718,647 of record OY787675.1, read on the forward strand.
TTTTATTTAGATACTTATTCATACCTGATATTGATAAAAAAAATCAAACTCCATCTTTGATGAGGGGGTATATTGCTTTGCACATGTCTTTGGTCTGATAGTCGACCGGTCGTTAGAACAAATGGTTCCCGGTCCATTACTCAGAAACGCTTTATCCTAAGATAGTCAAACTGGGAAATGGAATTTAACTATTGGGCTGTCATGTGTGAATACTTGTTTTCAAAACATTTCGTGTCTTCTTGATTAAATGTTTATAATTTTATACAAATACAGCAACAGCATGCATTGACGACGAGACACTGGATTGTTCGCGCCTAAATACACTATTTGATATCTGTACTGATATAAGCCGTGCTAAATCTGTATGTCCACGTTTCTGTGGTCTTTGTAATGTTGGTAAGTAAGTTAGTACTTCTTCATCTTTGTATTATTTTCAAATTCCAAGGGACATAACTTCGTCAAACAATATTCGTTGGGAACCAATGAATTGGTATACATCTCGTCGTTGTTGTGGTATTCATGTAATATAATACAAAGAATGCAACGCATAACACAAGGACAAAGCGATGCATGTCAATCCTAAAAAATAATATTTTCCCAGCCGTGCCAGCAACATGACTTTCATGGGATAATGGGAACCAAATTTGACAATTACCTGCGTAAGTTCATGATATATCCCCAACCTATTGCTGTACTTACATTACAAACCGTCTGTCGGATGAGACTTTAAACCTTGGTCCCATGCACGGTTGCTATACACCTAACATGTAAAACAATCACTGGTGTCTCTGGAACGAGTACATCTTTTGTGTCTGCACTATCCATCGAAACATAAAATGAATAAGCTCTTTTTGGAGCTTCACCCATATGGGATATCCGGTGGCGAGGATAGATGTAAGCAATACGAAATTGTATTTGGGTTGTAATTTACCGCATTGCTTTGGTATACATCTCTTTGTCGTTGTGTTAGGGTGTGCACAATACACATACAATACAAAGAATACAACTCATAAAACAAGTAAGGACAAAGCGATGTATGCCAATTCAAAAAATATTGTCCTAGTCGTGTCAGCAACATGCCTTTCAGCGGATAATGGATAAGCTGAATGTACGAACAGTGCAATATAATTGCATTGATTTAAACATGCTTTGTTTGAGAAAGAGGCAATGGGTGTTACACCGGTGGAAAGTGCCTCCAAGTCGTAGTACGCTAAAATACTTCCCTTTAAAAATTTGATTAATGCCTGTTCAGGTACTGTTTTAATGTGGAAACTGCTGATTTTTGACCAAATTGCACGAATTAATGTAGCTCGAATATGACCTGCATGCTAACTTTTAAGAGTGGGTTCATTGATATTTTTGAGATGCGAATTTGGGTCATTTTGCATTGCCTCGAATGACAGAAAATTCACTGGTGCGACACCAATAATTCACTAAGGATGTAAAGTTCTTATACATGAACAAATGTATTATATATTAAAATAAGTCATTAAGTTATTAATTTATCAGAAAAATGTTGATGTACAGTGATAGATACACATGAGACTAAACAGTTTACATAAATAGGATAGTGAACTTTTCCACCGAATATAATTACATGTATTTTGACATTGCATCAATAAACAGTTGATGGCAAGTGGACACCGTGGTCACCATGGAGTGATTGTAGTGTATCATGTGAGACAGGCACGGAAACTAGAACAAGAACTTGTAGTAACCCGGCACCTGCACATGGTGGTGATGATTGTCATGGCAATAGTACAACAATCAGAACATGTGTACACCAGTTGTGCCCTGGTATGTATATTTCATTAATTTCTTACCATTCAAAATTCGGACCAATTCTTCTGTATAATATATTTTAAAAGTCATTTGGAAGTGATTTGTTTGGATGAATTTGCCCATTTATGACAAACCTGCTTTGCTTTATGCGCGTCGTTGTTTAATAAGCCCATATGTACTGCAATATCTAAATGGTTTCCAGATGTATATTTAGAACAATAAAACAATTGACACAAACATTTTCACACAAGTTTATTATATCAGGTTTGACATAACAAGTGGGATACAACGCCATTTGTGGCTGTCTCATTGAAATCAGTCAAATACTAAATACAACTGATTTATTCTTTGTGTTACAATTACCTCCGTATCTCAGATGTTACCGCGCGTGTCGCCTAATCCTGTGACACGGTACCAAATCCGGGTGGTAGCACGCACATGTCTGCCATATTCAGCAAAGAGCTAATAAAGGCTATGCTCGGCATATATCGACAATCAGATATCAAAGGGACTAAACTCCATTTCGATGATAAAACGTGTTTTGCAGACATTTTAATCACAAACCTATTTTCTGCGAATACATAAAGTATTCATACAACTTACGATCAACGGCGCCATTGTGAAAACTGTCGAACATGTTTTACCGTTCGTTACGACTTTTCTTGACATTTCTACACTGCAACGTTAAATTATATATCTTATAGCGTTAGTCACGCAATATATTTTAGAGGTTGTAAAGGTAATAATCCGATTTTAAGAGAACTTTTTGATAAATTTTCCAATTTACTAACTGAAGCTTATTCCCTTTAATGATACTAAGTATTATGTTAAATGTTAGTACATGGTGGTTGGAGTGGTTGGCAACAATGGGGAAGCTGTTCGGTATCGTGTGGGGTGGGGATGCAACGACGATACCGGAATTGCACAAACCCTACTCCTAGTCGATCTGGAGACCATGGTTTTGGTGTAAGCATTGATGACCGATTATGCTATCCTGGAGCATGTTCAGGTAAAATTTTAAAAATTGACCGATTATTTGAGACAGTTAGGATTCACTTTTACAAAGAATATAGTCGAGCCTTTCATCGATGTATTGGAAGTGTGTGCGTGCCAGAGTGACTTTCTCAAAATACAAATAATTATGTCTCTTTTTAACATCAAAAATAAATTAGAAGCGCAAATTTGCACCTTTTCATCATGAGTTTGATTTTGTTTTAAACATCTAAAGTATCAAGTACGAGTCAGCCGGCCATCCAGCATTCAAATTGAAAGTGCAGAACAATATACTATGTTCATATTGAGTATTTGTCTGGAATTATCATTGACAGGTCTTAACTTGTTACATACGTACTATTGTTTCATGAATTATTCCCAATGTGTTACAGACGGTGCATGGTCTGGTTGGAACAAATGGACAAATTGCAGCTCAGTGTATGGATGTAATGGAATGAGAACGAGATCTAGGTCATGTTCGAACCCTAATCCGTCGCCTTACGGAAAAGAATGTGTTGGTAATTCTATGCAAATTGGGTCTTGTACCAATTCGGATTGCCGTATGTATTCTTTAGCAAGTTTCGTCCGAATTTACACTTTCACACTTAACCCCCCTTGATAATATTCCTGATGAAGGATCCATTGATTGCACATGTCGGTAGATTGGAAAACCAAATGTATTAAGGTTTGGTCAAAGATGGTCAAACCTTTCCATTGAGACTGGACGACTTCATAAGGAGATGACCCCTCCTAACCATGGGTAAAGTAGGTCAAATTCAAGCTAGGTTTATTTAATTTGGTATGTGGATATGCACCGTTTTATTTGTTTCCGACTCAAATTGTGGTTGCCATGGTAACAGAATCATTGACAACCTGAAAACCAGGTAAGGGACCTCTTTATTGCTTGCACTTCCTAATTGCAAGTACTTGTTGTATATGTGTTCCTCTGACACTTTTGTTGAGAGTTACCTTCCATGTCTAAATCAGTTTTACAGAATATTGTTCAATGAAATTTTCCCAATGTGTTACAGATGGTGCCTGGTCTGGTTGGAACGAATGGACAAATTGCAGCTCAGTGTATGGATGTAATGGAATTAGAACCAGATCAAGGTCATGTTCGAACCCTAATTCTTCGCCTTACGGAAAAGAATGTGTTGGTGATTCAATACAAATTGGTTCTTGTACCACTTCAGATTGCCGTATGTATTCTTTAGCAACTTTCGTCCGAATTTACACTTTTACACATTGGAAACACCAACTGTATGGTTTCCGTCTGATAATTCCTTAAAGTCCGGTCAAAGATGGTCAAACCTCCTGGCCATGAGTAAAGTAGATCAAATTCCAAGGGTCTTTAGGTCTTTAAACGATAAATATATAGTCTGTTGTCGTAGAGGCATACATGTTCTACAAACATCAAGTCATGTAACGTGCTCGAGTTGATACAATTCTGGTTACATTAGCTTCTGAACTGAATACAAATATGACTTATCAATAAATACATAAAAAAAATATATGAAATTACCATGTCAACACAATTTCTATATAAATGTGTACGCATATACTAACGTACATGTACATTATGTATATAATGTTAGCACGAATAAATACGTAAGTAGTAATCATTGCGTGTATATAGAGCATCTATCACGAGTTGTCATTTGATATAAATTTACTTTAAACGAGTTTTAGAAATTTTATTAAGCGAGCTTCTGTCGAGCTTAATAATATTTCCTGAACGTGTTTAATATAAATATATCAATTGACAACGAGTGATAAACTCTTTATATCATATGACACTAAAAACGCAAAGTACGCATTGATTTATTGGAAAAACTCAATACCTATACTACACGTGGTACGTATAACTTTATACGTACTGGCTATAAGTCATGTGATATAATACTGATACATTACATTATGTTTACATATTTATTCAAAGAATACATTGACTGCATGGAAATCAAATCTGCACTCCATTATGCTGAAAGCGGTATATATGATATATATTTACGGAACCAGAATAAAGTGATCAAGGTTTATTGCGATATGGACTCCGATGGTGGAGGTTGGACAGTAAGTGATGCTATCATTTTCTTGTGTTTTATGCCATTTATATAGCGAATTATTGGTTAGGGCCGTGGATGAGTAAGTTTATCTTGCAAGGCGAAAAGTTTTTTTGGGTGAGCCGATAATTTCTGCAGCCGAACCGGATAAACGTTTACTCACTCCACGGCACTATCCTATTATTATATTTATCCGGTCACTACATCTGCTTTAAAAAAGAGAATAAAATTCAGGATTATTTAGTTGCCTTTTCATTATTTGTGCGTCACGTCACGTTCGGTCATTGACGTCGTAGACTAATTATTGATCGACTCAAGCTCATTTTAAATAGGACAACCTCATCCTCGGGTACAGTTAAAAATGAAAGTGTTTTATTGGGATACGTAGTCACCACATATTCCAAGTAGGCTGTAATAGTTTTTCAGTTCTGACGAAGACCTCAATCTCATTTAACACAGATTCTAACATTCTTCATATTTTTATGATGTAAGCGTAAAGTGCTGCAGCATAATACGGGTCTGATTTCAATGAGTTTTGACGAAAACCTTTGTTCAAAATGTTACAGATAATAAATTGAAGTGAAGAGATCAATATTGTTATTATAGGTGTTTCAACGGCGATGGAACGGCACCGTAGATTTCTACAGAACATTTGCCGAGTACGAGGCTGGATTTGGTGACATAGACGGGGAGTTCTGGCTCGGTAGGTGTAGTTAGAAGAAATTGTCAAAGGCGTGCCAAATATTATTCAACAAACATTCTACATTTTCATGCTCATAGACGAAATCTAAATTCTGTTCTTTGAAACAATCTTCATTTTGTTGTAAAAACCATTATCAGTTTGCTATTTAAACAACAATGTATCTTCGTTTTTCTTTTTTAAACAATCTTCTCTTTGTTTTATGAAACAATCTTCACTTTGTTTTTTAAACAATCTTCACTTTGTTCTTTGAAACAATCGTTATTTTGTTTTCTGAAACAATCTTCGTTTTGCTTTTCGAAACAACCTCCATTTTATTATTTGAAACAATTTTCATTTTGGCTTTTAAATCAATCTTCGTTGTGCTCTTAAACCTTAGTTTTCCTCTAATAACAAACTTCGTTTAGCTGTTTAAAATAACATCCGTTTTGTTCTTGCATCAATCTTCATTTTGCTTTTCGAAACAATTGTTCTTTGAAACAATCGCCATTTCGTTCTATATGAAATAATCTTTATTTTATTCTTTGAAATAATCTTCATTTTGCTTTTAAAACAATCCTCGTGTTACTGTTTAAAACAACCTTCGTTTAGTTCTTGCAACAATCTTTCATTTCAATCGTCACTTTGTTCTTTGAAACAATCTTCGTTTTGCTTTTCGGAACAATCTTATTTTATTCTTTGAAACAATCTTCATTTTGCATTTCGAAGCACATTCGCTTTAGTAAAACTCTAAAACACTTCAAGCTTGCAATTATGTCAGTTACTCAAATACTCTGTTCACATTTTAGGGCTAAAGACCATTCAAGAGTTGGCTGCCGTAGGAAATACTGAACTACGAATTAATTTAACAGCGTCAGACAGAAGTTCAGCTTATGAACGGTATTCTCATTTTTACTTGTCTAATGGTAGAAATTATACACTCAACATTGATCCTGGGACAGGCACTGCAGGTTTGTATTTTATCAAGTTAACTTCCAAACACCAAGACAATTAAAACTTCAAATGCAATGATAGCATTTGAGCCGTTTTCGGAGGAAACCTTTTCCCTTCTATTGAATCGTTTAATGCTCATTCTCGACTTGAGAGTCAAATATATCTTGTTAAAATCGACCAAAGATTAATAGAATTGTTTTTAACTTTTTGATGACATATTTGTACTTGTTGACTTAGCAACAAAGTCACGTGGAATGTCCTAGCTGATTATGTCAATCTCTATGAGTGGTTTATACATGTGTTTCGATTGAATTACAGGTGATTCAGGCGCAGGTGGATTATCGCACTATAATGGTGTTAACTTTGCCACCTGGGACAAAGACAATGCTCATAAGTGTGCTATAGGTTTGCATGGGGCTGGTTGGCATATAAATTGTGCCTTTGGAAACTTGAATGGTGTTTACTTATTACCCGGTACTGTGTCAAAATATCTCTTTGGACAAGGCGATATGATCTACTATAATTTCAAACAACGTGAATCACTGAAATCAGCAATCATGATGCTGCGTAGAAACAAATAATAAAGAAATTTAAAATATGTTTAATCAGTTAAGTGTATGGCTTTAGGGAGGTTTTGTTTTTAGCTAAATGATGTAAAACATAGAAAAGTGAATGTTATTAATTTATAACTGACATTTATGCTAATTATTTTGATATATTGGTGCCTACACACTCACAGATGTAAAATGTGCAAATTATCTTAATTATGAGGTTCAGTTATATGTATGTATTTTGGATTTTAGAGGTTCTATTGTAGAAGTAGAATATGCATTCAGCTATTTAAGATGTAACCCACTTAAAGTTGAACCGTTTGGAACATATTTGCATACTAGCACAAAATAATACTTATTTCATTGAACCATGTATTTTTATACCAATAATCTTATTTTTGCGAAAGAATGATAGGCAATGTCTCCATGCAATTTTTAAAGACAATTTGCATTGTGTGCACAACATTTCCAATAGTTAACGTTTTTTATTGTCGCAAAGCAATTAGAAAGTCTCACAAAATAAAATCATAGCAACCTTTCTTCCCAAATTGGGAATTTGTTGGGTTACATTTTCAAAATATTATGTCCACTCTTAGTTTCGGACAAACACAAATGACATAAAGCCAATAAGTCATTTTGCATTATTAATAAATCTTTCATGACATAACGTTACTGGGTATTTTTATTCTGTCCAATTATATGCTTTCATGTTGTATCGGATCGGTTGGAAATCGAATGCGAGGCTGAATGGCGTATTTGGGTTGTCATACTCAGCATCAAAATTTATTGACTACATGGTGACAGGTGAGCATGTCATCACATTGCGAGGGTCATACTAACCACTTGTGTCATAATAGAACCATTATCCACACTGACATTTCGAGATGGATGAACAACAAAACAACATTAGCACACAGCAGGAATACCCAGTTGATGGCTTATCGCTCCGATCTGGTATAATGAGAAACGTATTATGTAGTAACAAATGGAGGATTGGCCAACAATATTACTTGCATTTCATTCATAGAAAAAAGCTGATTCAGTAATCACGAAGTGTGTCATCGCAACTATAAGTACAAAGTTGTGTATAGTTACTCATGGAAAATACCTGAAAACACGAACACCCCGTGGTTGTCATATAATGTGGGACAGAAGAGTTAGAAAAAGTATCAAAAGTCTGAGCAATTTCAACTAAAGGTGCTTTCAATACTAGAGTTTGAAGTTACCCTGAGCACAGCTTGATATCACTCACTGAATTTATCGAAAATCACCGAAGAAATCGGGAAAATCGGAAACGGATGGCTGCACTCAACTTAATTAAACGCGCACAGAAAACACAAACCACACCACATTACACATTACAAATACACTACACAATATATACAAATAGCCTAACGAGAAAATGAAATGTCAAAGCCCCAGCTGTTAAACATCACTTGTAGTTTAGATAAAGAACAACTTTAAAGTAATTTCGTCTATACATTTCTTACCTTTTATAGTTTTAGTCAGTCAGTATAGTAGTTGAAGTGCATTCATAAAACGCAGACGGCATATTAAATATAAGTTAATTGAAGATCAAGAGAAATCCAAGTTTCAATTATTAGTCGTGGGATAAAGCATACAGTAGATATTCGATAAAAATAGTCAGACACTAAGTAAACCTACATTATTTTGTTCCAAGGTTTACAGACCGCAAATCACCTGTTGCACTATTTCACATTCAGAATTCTTTGATTGTACAACAGTGCAAGCGAACTGTCTTTGATCAGTACGCAAGAAGTTGTTTGATGGTATTATTTGCACGGCTAGTAATTATTCCATCCTTTCATCAATTACATTAACTCCAGATTCTGACTGTGTGAAGTTGAAATGAACAGATATTGTCCGCTAAATTATAGGGGGGAAATAGCGTCGAGGGAAACCACGGACCAGTTGTCAGTGACAAAAATACAAATCGTCTTAAAACTAATCCTGTACAACTGCACCAGACAACATTAACAAAGCCTTATCAGCATATACCTATATCTATAAAACCTGATTTAGCATAATCATTTATCGATATATACATGTACTCAAATAGATGAATAAAAATGCTAATAAATTATTATAAGTGTAAATATTTAATATAACACGTGTATTGGCGCACTAGCAATTAGATCTAATTCCAAAATTATCCTTATGAAGTTAATGCTAACGAGACATAATCATGGTGGTGCATCAGTGTTTTATTACTTGTCATCATTTCCCGCTTACATGCTAAAAACTTGTATAACACGTTTTTCCAATATAGAGAGCATTTAAAATCACACAAGTTGGAGAAAGGGATTAATCCATTGTTGACGACATGGACTACCAACTTTATCATGACTGTTACAGACAGAAATAACCACGTAGTTTGGCGTGCAGTAAATGCCATGCTCATGATTTTAGATTTTAATAGTTTTGAGCATTGCTGAGATTACAATGTTTATTACCAAATGCATGTTTCTTGAAATTCCTTTATTTGGTGATTGCGGATATCAAAAGTGGGCGTTTTAACTTGAAACTAGGTCAATGTGTCAATCTAGCCATTTATTGCCTTTCCTGATGAGTCCGTCAGTTGTTGGAAACAGGGAAAGTTGCGATGTGCTTGTATTCTGATAAGGCTAATCATAAACGATAATGTAGATTAGGCTGTTCCGAAAATATCATCTGACACATTACAGCGACAGAAAGAGGTTTTGGAAAATATGTGTTAACATATTTAACATACGCAGCTTATCCATCAATTTCGTTATTGAAAAAAATAAGTCCATTCATTCTGTGAAGATCAATGACTTAAAAATATGCGTAAATCGGAGTCTTCAACAAATTTGCACCATTTGTCCGAGGTACAATGCCATGTGCATGCATATATTTTACTTGGTCCCAGTAATATCACATGACGACATGTCCTTTTCATGTCATTCGTGGTCTGCCTATTTTCCTTGCAGCAGGCGGTTTCAGTGTAGGCGATCATGAGTTGAATGTAACTTTAGGTTTGGGCCCTTCTTATTATATGTCCTAACCATCTCCTAGGTGTTTGTCTGGTTTCGGTTCCAATATGTCTGATTTTGCTTCTTGCTAATAGTATATGGCTGAACTTTTCCATATTTTTTGTGTGAAAGATTGTGTTAAATATGCCAATTGTCTTGATATGACTTTCAATTACACGCCAGCATTCAGGGCCATGTAGAATAGTATACGTTGTAAACTTGTGGAGTGCTTAATTGGTTGAAGTACGCGAATTACATAACTCTATTTCTTTGTGTAGCACACTTCTAAGAATGACCACGTTATCTACTCATCCAGACGTTTCTATTTATGGTACAAAGACCTTGAATATATCTAGATACATGGTTACATGTGTTTATCACAGAAATGACGACCTTGAAAATAGATACAAAAAAAAAACGTTTGGAATCGCAGAGATTCGGAGATTCTAACAAATTCCATTGCTAATATGATTGACGGTATAAAACATGATAATCTACTGTATTTAGTCTGCTGATCCAATGTGTGTGTTCTAGAGACTGTAAAGTACAATTAACTCCTACCAAATATTATTCGCGCTTCTTCTCTGTTAGCTGCGTGCAAACTGTTAATTGTTATTGATTGTAATGTTACCGTGAATTTCACGACCGTTGACACCATGTGATGACTTTTTGCAAGTAGGGTATATAAACGTATCGTTTATTCCTTTGATCCCACTCCCTCTATTACAGAACAAAGCTTATCACCGACGCATTATCAAATTAGCCCATTAGTCGTACAGCATCATTTTTCGTTCTGATCATCTCGGCATTTTTATATGTAGCTCCGGAGATAAACAAACATGATCATGGTTGCAATATTTTTTGTCGAAATGTATCATTTGGAACCCTTACAATAATCAAAGCACTGACAGTACTGATGTGTGGCGTACTGATGTCATTATAACCAATCAAATAAAGGCTGCATCAACACACTGTGTCAGAATCCTGATAAGCCCAGACTCACTCGAATGTTTGTGCTGCTCTCAAGACACCAAGCGTCGGTGTCAAGATGAGTGACTGGGTAGTCTCCATACAACTGAATACAATGGCAATTAAAACACAACAAACGAGATGGCAATCCCCCTGCAATCCTCTCTGGTAGAAATATGTTAGGAAAATAAAATAAAGGGAGGTAATTAATAAAATAGAACCAGAGTTCAATAGAAGGAAAATTATACATATTTGAACCCTTATACGAAAAATGAAAAATATAACAAACGTCCTTATAACCTCTACAAATACACAGCGATATATATCTGACTAAAATGTAACATTTTTCTCAAAATAAATGATTTCTACGAACTAAAAACGGCATTTAATGAGTTTTCCGATATATATTTGCGATATAAATACTTAATATCATACAATGATAGACATATTTGGGACATGACGAGATATAGCGGAGACATTGTTCTGCGCTCTTCGCTGTTGCCAACTCATTTTTGTCTAAACTTAGACGTTTAGTATAAAAAGGGAAAGTTGCTTTAAGTGCAACCACTTTAACTTGTTTAACCACTTTAACTAATTTCATGATATGATGGATATTTATGTACGTTAAAGATCTTCATGAACATGAATATCAAGATTTTCTGAGATAAATGCTAAATCCAGCTCAGTATAAGGAATTGAAATCGAACAGAATAAGAGGGTGCAATGTCGAAATTAGAGTGTTGAAAAATCGGTTTTTTGTAAGAACGATAAGTTACTTTGTTGTTATACTAAATCAACTTTCTATCTTTGTAATTTATCCGAAAATGTCTTTAGCACTTGACTTAGAATTCATGCCGATAATACACACTTGTCTAATATCAGAAAAAGATACAAAAATAGCAATTGCTGATACAAGTTAGTACTGATTCCGTAATTTAACTAGCATATGTATACATCGCTGACTTAGAACGAGTAGGTCGTAAGTGCAACTTATAACTGTAATTCATGAATAACCCAATGTTTTGATAATGACAGATACCTGTAATAAACAAATTAATTGTCTCTGAAAATACACAATGTACACCATTGTGTCATCGTGTTTCACTCCATAGTTCATGTGAACTCGTAATGATCGACATTCTGCGATAATATGCTTTTATATATACACTATTTGCGTAAATAAAAACAAGCGGTAATAATTAAATTATATTGATAAAACAGATTTTTCGCGTTCGGTATAATTGGCATCTAATGTAGCGGATTAATCGGTAATGGTATGTCTAATAGAAAAATGAGGGGGCGGTTTCCTGTACATTATCTTCAACTAGTGAAAAAACGTTACGTGTACTTTTCATAACTTTCTTGATGACTTAAACATACTTACATAATATTGGCAAAGGTATTAGACATTGATTTGACACACATTGCTGGGTTAGTATGAGAAGGTCATAAGTTAAAAATCAATAAGTTGAAAAAAAACAAGAAAAATTGTCCAAAAAATACTGCTTTCTTTTAGTAAACAAGCTGGTTCAACTTCAATTTGGTCAACATGACAATTTTCAATTTTGATTTAAATATGCTCAAAAGAAGCACCTTACTTATGACCTCCTCATACAAAGCCAGCCAAGTGTCCCTCAAGTTATATCAAGTAGTTTGCAAATTCACTTACCAGAATTATTTGGATTAACTTTCGACGTAATATGAGTTTGATACATTTACTTCCTGGAATAATATTGATGAGGCAATATACTTAAATGTGCTTGCTATATCATACAAGCGTAGCATCCGGGATCAATTGTGTAAACATCATTTCACTGGCAGGTAGGTGTTTAAATTACCGATAAAAGTTCATTCAGTAAACGATTTCATACATTGGGAGGAATGGATGTTTAGAGGAACAGTTTATGGAATATCAAATGCATGCTAAATCATGCAGGTGACAACGGTGTCAATTAAATGAAAACAAGTTGTAATTGATCACAAGTGTCCGATCGTGCAAACTTCCTTTTCCTGAATGACTCAAACAAGACGTAACACTGATACATGCACTTAAAGTCGTCTGTGATGACCACTAGACCACCTGATATAGCATAAGCCTTTATTGATACATACTCAAATACATGAATAAACATTTTAACGAATTTCATTGAAATTGATGGACAATAAAATCCTAAAACAAGCATTCTTTGCTTTAAGATATATTCGTAGTAAAAGTATTAATATTTAACTTAACATGTTGAAATGGCGCACTAGCAATTAGATCTAATTACAAAAGGTATGAGGAAATCGGACGGAGAAGGCAGCAGTCAACCGAACCAGCCCATCACAGACATCAGAGACACAACAACACAACTAAACTGAGAAAACCCCACAGATAAGCCAAAGAAACAATTAAAAGGCCAAGTCCCCGTCTAAAAGTCTTCCAAATGAAGTTAGTGACGAGACATCAAATAATGGTGGTACATCAGTATTTAATTGCTTGGCATCATTTGCAACAAGCAAATTTGAACCATTTTCCTGAGTTTCATTGCAATGTGATTACTTGGTCCCAGTAATATCACATGCCAACATGTCCTTTTAGTACCGGGTTTTCATTTATTCGTGGTGTGCCTATTTTCCTTTCAACAGGCGGTGTTTGTGCAGGTGGTGTCTAGTTGAAAGTAATTTTAGGGATCATCTTTGGTGTCATTCTCATTGTATGTCCTAAACATCTTCACGGTTTAGTCTAGTTTCGGTTTCAATATACATGCCTTTTTGTAAGTAGTAGGTCGTAGTTACTATTTATTTCACGCGGTTCGATAGTAATAGCGTGAATATTTGTCTAAACGCGTAACGGATTAAATGGAGTAATTTTGGTATTGGTCGGTTGATTTTTGCACGAGAATTTTCCTTGTTGAAAATTGTGTATTGATATGAAGTTTTGGTCATTCTACCAGACGATTCAGTCAGACAAGACACGTCTTGTTTAATTTGTTAAATCAAATGATGAAATGTATAGCTTGCAACATATTTTACATTACACCAGAGCAGAGATCGCTCCTCCTTGTTGTTTGTCGAAGGCTGCATAGAAAATGATAACAATGCATGCATGCATAATTTTATTACAAATATCGAGTTTGTCACACGTTTAGGATTCATTTGAAAAGAAACTGAGTTTTGCAATATTGTTTTATATTAGTGTTTGTGTTAATGGAAAGAATGAGGTCCGACATTCAGCGATCGACACCACATGTATTTATACATTTGTATGGGACAAACGGACACAGGTTTCCAGAGTTTTTCCTTATTGAAAAAGGTTTTTTTTATCTCTGGTTGTTCCTGAGCGAGTCGATTCGCATTCATTTATATATTCATATATGTTGAGATGCGTTAAAGAAATTTGTTTTGAAATTTATCAAAATTAAGATTTGATAATGTTTAATATATATGGTGATGTACGGTTAGTTAAACAACGCAAATTTTGTGCATGTTATATATTATACTTGTATACTTCGTCATTTCACATTACCACGTATACAAGTACATGCCATTCATGCTGACTGAATAAACGCAGGTCTGGTTTTCTGTTTTTTGGTATTATTTGAGTGAAGCATAGACTAATTTTGTATGGCTACAACTATTCCATATGTTTTTTGTGAAATTCGTCAATTGTCTTGATATAACTTTGAATTCAAAGCCATGAAGAAAATTATACAAGAAATTACGGTTGTAAACCTGAAGTTTACATACTGCAAATTAGTGGTTCTTCTGATTGGCTGAAGTTCAAGCTTTCATGAGCCGGGCTTCAAATGAGTTTTTGTCAAACTTTATTCCTTTGTGTAACATATTTCTAAGAGTCGTTAAGTTATTGTATTGGTACAAACTTACGAAGACCTTGACGATACATAGTTACATGGTTACATATGGTTATCACAGATATGACGACCTTGAAAATGAATAAAAACACCGAATTCTCAGCGCTTCTGACAAATCCCATTGCTAATATGATTGATGTGTTTAATGGTATAAAACGTGATAATCTACTGTATCCAGTCTGTTGATCTAATGTGTGTTTTTTGATGACTGTCTGCGTGAAAAAGTACTATAAATTTCGATCAAAAAATAATAAGCGAGTGCCTTGTTGAAATGAGAGTGGGCTATACAGATTTTTATAAGAACCATACGTTACTTATTTGCTATATTAAGTCATACTGATAGTTGTTGTAAAACAATAACTTCAAAGTATGTCTTCAGCACGTGCCTAGGAATTCTATCAGAAATAGATACAAAAATATCAACTGTTGATTGATGTGTTCAACTGTATAAGACGTTCAGTATAAAAAAGGAAACTTGTTTTAAGTACGACCACTTTAACTAATTACATAATACGGTGATATTTATATACGTTAAACATCTTTATGATGATAAAAATGATGATTTCGTTCTTGAGATAAATGCTAAATCTAGCTCAGTATAAGCAGTTGAATTCAAATATATTAAGAGGGTGCTTTGTTGAAATAAAAGTGTGACTTTATATAAGAACCATGAATTACTGTGTTGTATACTAATTTAACTTTCTTTCTATGTTACGTATATGAATATGTCTTAAACACTTGCCTAAGAATTCATGCCGATAATACACACTTGTCTTATATCAGAAATAGATACACAAATATCGTTTTCTGAAACAAGAATATATATACATCGCTGGCTTAGAATAAGAGGGTCGTATGTGCCACTTAAAATTTGTAACTTCTGTAATTCATGAATAACCCAATAGTAATATATAATATTCAAATCAATTGTCTCACCATAACACAATTATTTCATCGTGTTGTCTGTTTTCAATTGTTTGTAAGCATGCTTTTATAGGGTGGATGTATGTCTTTTCCGGATGTGGACGTTGCGGTTTGCAAAAAGAACAACATTTAATACTTTTTTATGAACCGAATTCTTCACAGTTGTGATTGTCGTTTCAGACCATTACACCAGTTATTATCATAGTATCATCGTGGTTATAATCATACCATTTGAGCATTATATCCATGTCTGCTCACATAACAAGCATAATACTATCCTCATATTCAAATGTACCAAAAGATGTTCTTGGCATTTGCGCAAATTTCAATGTTATCAAATTAATAAAATATGGTACTTGCATGCTTGAAACTCGTAAACGTCAAATGCCAGTCAAAATGTTCTAATTCGAGGAAGATACTGCGTGTATCTTGATCATTTTACAAATAAATTCAATTATTTATCTCAGAAATAATTGCTGTTATTTTATGAATATTTATGTTTGTAGTTTCTACTTTCACTTTATCGTTTGTTTATGTACGCACCGCTTGAAATTATTATTTGCCACGCCCCCTCATTCGGAATCCTTTAACGGCTATATAAAGGCCTTGCACGAGGTCCTAAAACCTTTTCAAATGAGATTGTTGGAGTTGAAACACATGTCATGCAACTCGTAACCAGCGAATTAACGGACACAGAATACGAAGCTCGTATTTTACGGCTATAAGCCTACTGGAGGCACTGCAAGCCGAGACAACATTACAACGGAAATGGTGAGAATAAAATTACTGTACTGTATTGTATTGAATTGGAAACATTTAACGTGATGCACATGACGTGTCATCACCGAGTAGCTTATTCTGGCTTCTTTCGTAGGAACAGAGCGACGTTTTCTAATGAAACGCAGCTCCTAGTACTCTGCAATGAGTGTGTAACCAATTTGACCTTTGCGAAAGTGCGTACATCCGGGCATTACGCTAGAAATTCCGGTGCTGAATAGTCAGCGTGTCTACGTGTATGAAGCTGGTTATAAGGTATGGCCACCTGGATTCAGTTAAGCACCAAAAATATTTCAGTTCAGCGTTAAAAATAGGGTATAATATTGTAAGCAACGTAATAATTTAGCTCGTGTCACTTTCAATTTGTCAACATCCGGTCTAGAGGACAGGTCTAAAACGAGACATTTTGTCGTAAACTTAGCAAAATACAGGCAGGGAACGACGTGTTTCGAGGCTAGTAATTTAATAGGCCTATTACGAGATAATATTTACGTAATGCCAGTTCGGAATAAAATATCAAGCCTTATGCTTTGTTGTTTCACCAGGTTATGACACAGTTGAGTGGTATTCGGACATTTAAATTTAGGATATTTTTACATGTTCCCAATTAAGCAAGGGATTTTAAAAAAGTATACACCTTATTTATAGGAAAGGCATTGGTGGATTTTATATTCTGTAACTATTGCCAAGGTCAGGGTAAAAACATCATTCTCCAGAAGCGGAGTAGCAATAATAGTTGACAGGAATTCGGATACATAAATTCGGACATTCTTATTATCTGAACAGATGCCTTTTAGGCATGAGTAAAAATATTACTCTTTAGTTTTGAGAAAATTATGCACATATTTGTTATTGAGTCTTTTACCAGTAGGCAGCCTCTTGTCTAACCTCAAGAACACTTAGCTAGGACTGCTCAATTGTAATACAAAGATTGGAAAGAAGGAAAGTGACATAAATTATTTTTGTTAAACGCATTAAGCAAATATTATCTACGTACACAATGTTTTGGGAAATCGTGGGGTCGTGCAGGTGTACATGCTTTTACTCCGTGATGTCGCAACTATTTGGATTTCTTGCTCGTGTGTCTTTATTAATTATTAGGCCACGAGCATCCCATACTGTACCACTGTGGAGACATTAAGCAACTGCTCTATTGGTACTTGTACATTATAAGTGCGGTTAAATGTTCTTTTGGGTTTTCATTGCATATTGATTCTTTAAATTCAAGCACTATGGTACCATTAGGATGTCATCATAAAGGTTTAGCGTAGCCCATCAACGATTAACATAATGTTAGCCTTCAGTTAGAAATTAAAATAAAACCGCATTTCTTATGTCTACATTATTATAATGCATATACTATTTCGAGCTATACTAAAACAAGCGGCCAGTCTTCGGAGCAACGCATTTTGTATCCAAGGCTTAAATAGGCTAGCTATATATGGACTTTTAGATGATAGAAATATGTCTGAATCTTATATCGTTATATTTAACCATATTTGGACAATATATGGCAATACAATTAATAACATGAACTGTTTTTGTTTTTCTTTGAGCTAATGACTTGTTAAAATTTCTTTTGCTAACTCTGACGCTATGTCCAGTAACTTGTGCTGCAGCCTATCAAATACACTGCTCTGCAGGTAGCCTCTAACGAAATCGGTCTTTAATATACAACTGAATGACTAAGGTGTTGCACAATCGGGAGGCTGATCTATTACTCGGACACTAAAGTCATCGAATAGGATTCTTAAAAACGCTTAAATTAAGCCTGGTTAAAATCCAGTACAACATTTGCCATTTAAACTTGTTCATTATTAAACTGATACTAGTCAAAAGGGCCACAGCTGAATAAAATAACATAGGCTCAGGGATGTCAGGAATTTAAGCTTCACATGGGAATAGCGACTATCAAACAATGCCATTTCGTGCACCTTAAATTATGACCAGATTCTGTATTCAGTTTCTAAGGTTCAACTCAACCATGCCAGCGGTTTTAATTCATACCACTAGCAATTAAAAAAACTCGAAACCAATAGACTTATGGGGTTCTAAGTTCATTCATGTATTATCGTTCATTATGCATTTCGTATGTTTCGAACGCAGTAGCTGGGAGAAGCGCTAATAGCTGTAACAAATTAGTAAAAAAAAAAAAAAAAAAAAAAATTCAAGTGTTTCAGCCGTAAGGCATATCGAGTCATAAAGCTTTTTAGTTACAACTGTACATATCATCTAAACTTAATTGACAGCCTGAAAATGCAAAATAGGCCACTATCATAACACATGGCCCACATTGGAAGGGCGCTGAATGTAAGAAGAGAAAGCAGATCACTAGATTTGTATTTAAATGTGCAACACGTTTACAAATAATGACAAGTTTCTTAATGGTTTAAAAATCCAGTCAAAGTAATGATTTGGTCCCTATAGTTATATGCTTGCCCTTGTTTATACTTGGAAATTAAATGCATTTCACATCTATGAAATCACCTTGAGCGTAACTACTTATAATGCCTATATTAAAGATCTCTTTCATCCTACACTTTACAGGCAAATAGTCGACCGGGCCATGATGAAACAGACGCTTTGTTTCTATACTGTCGCCCACATCTGTCAAACTAATTCTAGACCTAACGTTTTAAACTCAGGAGACCCCGACATTTGCTGGTGTGCAATCCAACATCTAACCTAGTTGGTAATAACTTGCTTAACTGCGTTTTGGGCCAAGATCTTCCTCGAGAATCTAAAAACGTGACCTGTAAGTTCACAGAATCGCATGTAGCCTTATTTATATTCAGTTATGAGTCTTGCACTCCAGGCATAACTTTGATGACCTTTCGGAATGCCTGTGGGATTGCCTTACAGGACAGCTTGAATGCTTACGAATTGTCACAGCATTAAACTAAACCAACAGTCCGACTCGTGGCGATCCTATAGAATCATTGCGTAAGATGTATTGCTGGTAAAAACACACGTAACTTTTGATCGCTATATGACTTTTTGGGATACAATTCAATCTGTATGCTTTATTGCAATAACAGAAGTTGTAGTTGTCATATCCAATTTAGTACCAGGCTTTCCATATGAGAACTACAGCGAGGACAGCAAGCACTGAACACTATGCCTATAGTCATGTTCTTCAGCATCATGCTTACTTGTTGGGTGACGCCCATGGCATGGGTAATTGAAATATGTCAAGCTTAGGAGCATCAATCTCCAGATTATTGCATAAGGCTATGGCTACCTAGAGATGAAATAATCTGAAATACAGATAGTCTAAAAATAAATAAAAAATTTAACGGAGGAAAATGAATTCATCCTTAAGCCGAACCATGGTTGGCTCCGTTGAATAGGAGCGCTTTTGCAGTTGAGTTATATAGAATGATTGGAACTTAAAAACTGAGTGACTAAAAATATTGGCTTGTATTTTTCTTGCCATACATCATTGTTTAACACCCTTAATGTGGGCTGGCTCCGTATGTGACTCTATCCATTCTGATCCTATTTAAGTTCATTCATTAGGCCCTGCTTGTGACATTGGGCTGGGCTTATAGTGCCGCGATATGCTTGGAAATGTAACCTTTTCCTCATACAGCATATTATTTGGCAGAGTATTTGCGATTTAGTCTGCACAGGGATCTTAGTATCAGTTATCAGTATCAAGTCACAGTACTTAGCACATTACCTAAAAGTAAGGAACATAAGGGCAGCTATAAGGCTGCTAAGGTAATAGAAGGAATTTTTGGGGAAAGTATTGCTACGCCATACTTTTGTGGCGGAAAAATTCCTGCAGGGGACAGACATGCATGTAGTTATTATATAATCTTCCAAAAGGGAGTTAATTTAGGCCAACTTGGGGTCCTACGGAAGATGGAACTAATATACTCTGCGCATGGACTCTAACTTCCATTTCACTTAGTATGGGATTTTAAGGGAACTCGGGGCTTTGTCCGTAATAAGCATTGCTTTGCTTGGCATGCCCCGGGGCGAAGCTAAATTCGGTCAGGGAGTTCAGGAAGGGTATGGCTACCCAGATACATTTATGGGTTGGCTCCCCATGCAGCAATTACGGGTATGGCTACCCGCAGCATCTACTGGGAGCCACCCGATAATTAAGGATATGGCTGTCCACGTACATTACATAATCCTCCCACTGACCAATATATCCTATAATTAAGCTGTCATGCATGTCTGTCCCCTTGTCTGACTTACCGCGGTTCAAATACCGGAAGTCTTAATTAGTCACGGCCAATATTCCTTAACACTTAACTCGCTTCCCTTACTTGATCGTATGCTACTATGTATGATGTAAAATAAACATAATTGTTGACAGTTAATCTTGTTAATTATACTTGAAAAGAATTGACCTTGTGGCGAAGGTATATAAACTATTGGAAAAAGTAATGCTCAGATCAGATTGCTTAGAATATCTCAGCTTCGCCATGGGGTCCGTTTGTTTCTGAAATGTTTCATTAAAATAAATTCAATTATTTATCTCAGAAATAATTGCTGTTATTTTATGAATATTTATGTTTGTAGTTTCTACTTTCACTTTATTGTTTGTTTATGTACGCACCGCTTGAAATTATTATTTGCCACGCCCCCTCATTCGGAATCCTTTAACGGCTATATAAAGGTCTTGCACGAGGTCCTAAAACCTTTTCAAATGAGATTGTTGGAGTTGAAACACATACCCACCCACCACACCCAGATTATTAATGGTTAATGGGTGATAGGTTGAGAACTTTTAATACAGGTTTTTTCAATAACGTAATATTTTGTTATTCTTTGCATTATTAATATTAGATGCAAAACTGATATTCACATATTCATGGGTAAAGTTGGAAATTACGAAACCCCAGAAAATTGTAAACGTTTACCACTGAATAAAAACAGTCCATCCATGGATTACCAATTGTGAAACTCACTAGCAAGAAACTTTTACTCACTAGCACGCAACTTTTACCCATGCATACTAATTATATCTCTTGTCGATACCATTATGTTTCAAGATACTGCCAGAATTTCTGTTCTATTTTCAGGAGAAGTTGTCTTAATCTTATGAATATATACACAAGTAAGGGGAGCGGTACCCATCTTGGCATCAGATATCAGACTATCACACTTGGACAATCATACAGTCATCGATTCAATGGCAGAACACGCGAGACAACGAGAAATCTACACGTTATTGACTCACTTGTGAAGTTGGATAGTGTTATTCTTCAAAATTATACAATATATCATTCCTATGGTGGATTTCGCGATGTGCTCGATGCTAGTTGGATTCTAACAGCTAGTCTACATTGGCGAACATTATATAGGTGCCAAGGTGGGATATAACGGTTCACAAAACGAACAGTTACTAACACTATAACGACGAATATTTAATCTATGATTGCTGCAAAACTTTGATAATCAAAGACTGTCGTGACAGAAGTGTCGTTATGAACTATTTAAAATATGGCGGAAAAATTCCTGCAGGGGACAGACATGCATGTAGTAATTATATAATCTTCCAAAAGGGAGTTAATTTAGGCCAACTTGGGGTCCTGCGGAAGATGGAACTAATATACTCTGCGCATGGACTCTAACTTCCATTTCACTTAGTATGGGATTTTAAGGGAACTCGGGGCTTTGTCCGTAATAAGCATTGCTTTGCTTGGCATGCCCCGGGGCGAAGCTAAATTCGGTCAGGGAGTTCAGGAAGGGTATGGCTACCCAGATACATTTATGGGTTGGCTCCCCATGCAGCAATTACGGGTATGGCTACCCGCAGCATCTACTGGGAGCCACCCGAGAAATTAAGGATATGGCTGTCCACGTACATTACATAATCCTCCCACTGACCAATATATCCTATAATTAAGCTGTCATGCATGTCTGTCCCCTTGTCTGACTTACCGCGGTTCAAATACCGGAAGTCTTAATTAGTCACGGCCAATATTCCCCAACACTTAACTCGCTTCCCTTACTTGATCGTATGCTACTATGTATGATGTAAAATAAACATAATTGTTGACAGTTAATCTTGTTAATTATACTTGAAAAGAATTGACCTTGTGGCGAAGGTATATAAACTATTGGAAAAAGTAATGCTCAGATCAGATTGCTTAGAATATCTCAGCTTCGCCATGGGGTCCGTTTGTTTCTGAAATGTTTCATTAAAATAATTCGAATTCTTAAATTTTAGAATCGTTTTAGTTGTTATCACAAAAGAAAGTTTCAAAGTTTATTGCAATAAATATGTAACGGGCATAAAAGTATGCGTCTTGTGTGATGGATTATCTGTTCAAGAGATTCCACCATAATGTTTGAAAATGCATATATAACTTCCTATCAGATTTACAAGCATAAATGAAAGTAAGTGAATAATCAAGCGTGATAAACTTTTCCAGATCAACGATATGAACATATTTCATGTTTTACGACTTATGCTATATTTACAGTACTAATTTTTATTCAACAGCATCTTGTTACTAGGGTTATAGTACGGTTTTGTAAGGCCGAACGAACAAGTATCCGAGATTAAAGCAACTAAGGCCATTGTTTGGTTGAAAAAGCAGGACAAATAATAAAGAATGTTGCAACAGGAGTGTGTTTCAACCAGAGCCATATAACAGAACATGTATTTTATTAAGACAAGTAACAAGTACATAGTCTACCACTCTGTAATACGAACCATACACATGACAAATGGGTTATTAACGGAGGGTAACAGTTTTAAAGCATCAGTAAGGTTAGTGACCATTTCAATGTTATATGATCCTACAGTATATTTCCAGATCATCACCAAGGTTTAGAAAGCTTTTACAGTGTATGCCGTCTGCATAATTTGTGATAACATCTAATTGTTTGATGATTGCAGTGATATCTTAACTTGCAGTACATTCCATGTAATGAAATATTATGATAGTTTTATATCAGTCTGACAAAATAATGATGATAAATTATGATGAACACGTTTAGGAAAAATGAGACGTAGGTTATGATATCCACCCTCTGCTTTGTTGATGAAGTGTATTAAACATGAAAGCAAATCGATGGAGGTACTTTATGCATCCACCTATGGTTCCTAAAGAAATGATATATTAACTTTCTTCGTCTCAATTCTATGAACTCAACGTTTCTGCTTACTAAACTCTTACGAATAATCTATAATTACTATTTATAAAACTAGACGACAAGGTGCGTAGAAAATAGATTAATATAATTTATTTTGAAGCACTGTTAAAGCACTGTTGGGTGATAGTCACATATTTATAAATTGGACATATTGAGATTTAATTGAAGAAATAAGGAGCATGATCCAAGTGTTTCTTTCCATCGATTAAAATGCAAGCATTATTGGATAACAGAATGATCGGGAACAGAATATCAGCACGCAGTAAAAGAACCTAAACAATTGCTGAATATTTCTACAAAGTGCGCATACTGTTGGTTGTCATGTACAAGTACACCCGATTTATTCCTGATATTTCAGACGGAAACGCATTCAATATCTATATTGATATACTAAAACAATCTGATAAGCATGTAGTATGTTCCGTATTTAAATTTAACCTGACAATAAAATATAATAGTCTCAGAACAACCAATTTGTCGGTGTATCGAAGTTTCATCTACAACGTGACGTCCGATGCTCTATCAACTGGATTACCCAGGTACACCACTCTTATAAGCAAAAGAGTGTCACGGTTAAAACATCGGTTGTATGTTTACCAATCGTCTCTCATGTTGTAAATCTGTCTACGATGATAACTTCTATTTGATAAAAAATATTGTTAGTTCTTTCCTTTTACTGTTTTAAGTGTCACCTCTCGTTTGTATACTACTATCATGGGACAGTCAAAAAACGCTAGACGGAGGTTACTAACCTCGTTAATAATGTAAGCCAAACAAATGATCATGTTAATTATCTTTCGACAGTTCAACTATATTCACTCTGTGGAACATTCAAGCTATCGAACTATTTTATTGCGATTTTTTATATTTTAGATGTTATGTTAAGATTGTTTTCTTTCAATAAATGTAAATTATATTTAACTGTTTGTTGCACAACGATGCAAAACTATAATACACGCACATATCATATCCTAATTGCATTTAAATTGATAAATGTCTGACAAAGTTATTTTCAAGCATATACGTGTATATGTGGACTTATGCGCGGTTTAAGCGATGACATATAGTATAAAGCTGAACTCTTTGTGAACCTTGTTGCATCATCTTGAAATTACCCTACATTCGATGTAAGTCGCACAGTTGTTATATATACGTGCTCCCAAGAGTGTTTTGTAACCAAGCCTAGACAACAGTTACTGTACTTCATACGCAAACTGAATGCATCCAGTAACTGACATAAAAGATATTCATTCCTGTCATAATGAGACAGATATATAAAGCAGAATGTTATATCAAAGGACGACCAACCTTGAAGTTGGAACAACAATTTTTGACATACGCAGACTCTGACAAGTCCCATTGAATATGATTTATGCATTCAAATGCTATAAATAAAACGAAGTAGTCTGTTAAACTAATACAATAGCGACATTGTTACATCATTTACATGTTTTTCGCGTGTCTATGGGTAACAGTTCAAATACAAAATTCCTACGTGTTTTGTTCTTTCTACTTGTCTGACAACTCGGTGTAAACAACTAATAGCAGATGGCTGTGCATAATGTTATTTCGGATTTTCTCGACCATATTTACATTTAACTTATGATGCTACTTGGATATACTTCAGTTTTTACAACTCCTCTATGATTTGAAATAAAATTTGGCATATCCAAACAACAATTTTTGACACTAGTTCTGACGATATGTCTTCTCCACCGGACTTTAGACTATCACACTTCACGTCTTCAACTGACTAAACCCATATATTGATCTTAATTTATAATCATGGAATACCCGTCACCTGGTTGTTATGTATGCGTGTAGATGTACTTCTACCTATAATGGTTGTGATTTTACCAATTTGATTTGCTCAAGAATTTTATTCATCATTGGCAGTATTTACCAACAGGCTAATAAACTAAACAGATGTTGCTTTTGTTGCGAAATCCATTTCAAGGCAGTTTGTTGTGAAATACGATTCCTGCGAGTAACTTGCGTCGAGCCAAACTTAAAATTTAAGGTTAAAGTGACCAAAAACTGAATAAGTTCAATTTTCTTACACACTACTAATATTCGGTGTTTACAAAATGCGAATATCTTTCTTTCAAGTAGACTGCTTTGGTGCTTAATGTTTTGTTTAACTAATCCGTTTTATATTCAGAAGATGAGTTGATTATGTCGCGTATTAAGCTTACCATCTTCTATTTAGTTGTCTATGAATTCTATAGGCTAAATTATTAACAACGTTTAATTTGATTATTATGATTGGATTATGTTATTATTTCTACTTATTTTATGTTACGATCACAGCAACATCATGTAATCTCTACTTGGCAGATAGGACGTAATATTCATCACCAACTGTGAAAATTAACGTTTGTTAATTTTGGTAATTAGATGAAAGATTCTGCTGACTATAAGCACATGCTTTCTTAATTAAAACACTATGCATTTGCTCAACAGTAAGTCAAATATGCAGTGTTAAATCAATCATGCGACGTATTTAGAAACGATTGTCAAACTATGCCATAGAACGCACATAACCACATTTTCCCAGAAAACAGGAGGTTGTTTTGAGAAAATCTTTTAGTTGTCAACGTACCTATTTGTACTGAAAACATGAACATAGTGATTTTCAGTAAACAATTAACCAATTCTTATGGCTTATGACGTCTATGCTGTTATATATTGTATACGGAATGAAGCCATATCAAATTATCGTATTAGGCAAACATCTAACATTGGTAAAGAAGATGTATACGTTTTTCTTTTCTTAAAACTTTCAATGCCATTATGAAGATTCCTCGTATATACGTCTTTTTGGGCATAATAGTGTTCTGCAATTACCATTCCATATCTACAAGTATTCAATCGTAATCTCGTTTGGCCGATTGAAAGCCTAATTTTAAGTTAGTGGCGATCATAAGCAAGCTCTTTTGTGTTACCGTGTCGGTTATTTGGCGAAGAGTAATTATTTAACAGGTCGATTCGAAACCCTTTTGATACAATCACTAAGGTTAAAGTACAACCGCTAATTTCTGCAAAACGTGTTTTATTCTTATTTAGGCCATATGATAATAGTTTCACTCCATAGTTCATGTGTACCCGTAATGATCGACATTCGTAAAAATATACTTTTATATACACTATTAACACATTAGCGTAAATAACAGCTCGCAGAATTTATTAAATTATGATGATTAAACAGCTTTTTGAGCGTTCAGTATCATTGACATTTAATGTAGCGGATTAATCGTTAATGATATGTTATAAAAAATGAGGAGGCGGTTTCCTGTACATTAACTTCAATTAAGGAAAAAGGTTACGCGTACTTTTCACAAGTTGCTTGATTACAGAAACATACTTACGTAATCTTGGCAAAGGTGAAAGACAGTAGAACACAAATGCTGATCAAAATTGTTGATGGTAATGCAAAGAGATATACATTCGAACATAGTTCAATACAAAGTCAATTTGAATGACCATGTGAATGTATGTAGAAAACCGAAATTCAATAAAAAAAATACAACTACTGTCAAAGGTATGTCGCAGCTGAGTAGGAAAATGCAAAAGTTTGACGAACAATAATAAAACGCAATATATTTAATCAGTAAAGTGAACGACCGTGTCTTATTGAGAAGTGAATGTTATAACGTAGTAACTGACATTAGTGCTGATTATTTTGATATCGTTTGGTGCCTATGCACTCACATATTTATGTGTTATTCCAGTTATTCAAATTATTAAGTTCATTTATACGTATATATGCTTACGTTTTAGAGGTTCTTTACAGAAGCTGCATTCAGCTATTTAAGAGGTGTCCCACCTAAAGTTGTACTGTTTGGAACATCTTTCCATACTAGCACAAGAACCTTATTTATTGAACCATACATTTTTACATCGATAGTTTTGTTTTTCCAAAACAAACTTACGCAATATATTGCTTCAATTTTTATAGTGAATTTGCTTTAGTTACATCATATTTGCAATAGTTGTGTTTATTGTGGTATAATACTTATAAATGTCTCATATGAGAACAAATAACAAAAACCATCGCAACCTTTCTTCCCGAAATTTGGAATTTGTTGCGTTACATTTTCCAAATATTACGTGCACGCTTAGTTTCGGACAATCACAAATGACATACAGCCAATAAGTGATTTTACATTTTTAATACAATTTTACCTGACATAACAAGGCTGGATATTGTTATATTTTGTCCAATTAGATTCTTTCCAGTTGAATCATATCGACCAAAATCGAAAGTGACGCTGAATGGCTTCGTTGCAAAGTCCTCGAACTGAACCCATACTTAGCATCAATATTCATAGACTATATCGCTGATCTAGAATGAGACGGTCAACCACTACTTACGACCTTATGAACCTGAAATATATTTGAGGTGCTTTTATTGAGCATATTTTCATAACAATTTCGGAACTTTTCATGTTGACCAAAATGAAGTTGTAAAAGCTGTTTTTACCATAAGTATAGAGTAAATTCCAGACAGTTTTTTCTTGTTTTCCAAAATACATGCATCAATTTTTGTACTTACGACCTTCTCATTCTAAGCCATAGTATTCATAATGGGAAGGTGATACTAACCACCACTTGTGACATAATAGAACCATTATCCACGCTGACATTTCGTGATGGATGAACTCGTAAACAACATTAACACTCAACAGGAATGCTCAGTTGATGGCTTATCGCTCCGATCTGGTATAATGAGAAACGACAAACAATTATGTAGTAACAAATGAAGGATTGGCCAATATCAATACTGGCATTTCATTCATACAAAAAGCTGATTCAGTAGTCACGGAGTGTGTCAAGGCAACTCTTAGTACATGGTGATGTACTAGTTACTCACGCAAAATACCGGATACACCCGAACAACACGTTTCTTTCATATAATGCAGGACTAAAGAGTTTGACAAAATATCTGAAAACTAAGAGATTTAAATTAATTAAGGTTCTTTGAATACTAGAGTTTGAAAGAACCTTGAGCACAGCCTGACATAACTCACGGAATTTATCGGTAACCTCCGAAGAGATATGAGGAATCGGAAAGAGATGGCTGCACTCAATTTAACCAACTGAGCACAGAAAACATAAACCACATCCAATATCACATGCACAACGCCTACACATAACAGATAATGAAATGTCCAAGGCCCAGTTGTAAAATATAACTTAAATTTTAGGTAGTTAGAAATTTAAGAACTTCAATTTTGTCTTACATTTTATAATCCTAGTCAGTAAGTAAAGTAGTTGAAGTAGATTCATGAAACAAATATGCCAGTTTTACAGCATAAGTTAGTTGAAGATCAATAGAAATCCTGGTTTCAATCAATTCATTAGTCGTGGGATAAGGTATACAGTCGAAATATGACAAAAAATAGTCAGGCAATAACCTTCATTATTTTGTACCAAGTTTTTACAGACCGCAAATAACATGTAATAGTAGTTCATATTAAGAATTCTTTGATTGTACAGAAGTGCAAGCAAACTGTCCTTGATCAGTACGCAAGAAGGTGTTTGATGGTAGATATTGCACGGATATTAATTATTGCAACGTTTCATCAATTACATTCAATCTAGAATCCGACCGTGTGAAGTTGAAATAGAACAGTTTCTGTCCGCTATTCTGTAGGAGAAAAGCATCGGGAGAAACAGCGAATCTATTGACATTGCGCAAGAGTAAGGATCGCTCCGCCTAGCTGTTTGTCGAAGGCGAAGGTTTTAAAGTTAATCAACACGTTATTATAATTTACCGTTAAGACTGAAAATAAAGAGTATACATTGACAAATTGCGTAATGTCAATTGGAAATGGGCAAAAGTAAAACTCGTCTAAAAGTAATCATTGAAATGCTCCAGAAAATTTGAACAAAGCATCAATTAACACTGTATCACCTGCAACATCCACGACTAGGATGCTGACGACAATAATGGGGACGCTAGGTTTACGGTTTAGAGTGACACGGTTGTCGAGTTAGTAGCTCATGGCTTTGAAAAGGTACCTGGTTCGAATCTTGTCATGGCACTTCAGGTCATTTTATTCGCTTTTCATTGTTTCCATACAATTCGGATTCCTTTTATCATACTAAAAAGGTTTTAGGAAATTTGACAGCACAGGGAAAGCAACACTTAACTAGCCGAGCACAGAAAGCAGTCACACCACATAACAACTACACGTAGCAATGCAATTTTGAAGCAAGTGTCAATCACTCATGGGTAAACCGAATGGCATGTTCTTAAAACCGACTCACTCTAACGTAACTTGAGTGTAATATTCGCTTTATCCGAAATATTTTAACTTTGTAATACCGTTTACACCATTTATATCATTTTTCATATCTTTGGTAACAGTAGAAAACGTTACACTAATTGCTAGAATGTCCTTGAACATTTTAGAAATAGACTTTCAAGCTACGATGTTTGATAAACTGTCGGATTTAATTAAGTATACATATGTATCTCACATGCAAAGTTAATTATAACCTTGTTTTATCTATGCTTGTGTTGATGCTGAGAGCGGCGGGAAGTATGCAACATATTATTCATTACCCAGCCAAAGCAAAGATTTGTTAAGAGTTCAAGGAAAATTAAAGTGAAAACAACATTTTGCATCCTGTCCAAGGAATAAGATGCACACGACACCATGAATGGTTGATGATTTTATGGAAAGTAATAAACTGCCTAGCAATAATCGGTATCAACAACAGGTTATACAATAAGACAACCCACGTAGAGCAACAAAACAACAAAGACAACCCCGAGCTAGTAAAGCGTATCAAAGATCTCGTTGATCATGACCATGACAGTTACGGTAGCAAATACCTGGTAGTGTATTTGTCGGTTAGTGAATACTTGAAACAAAGTTTCCATTCATCCGATGTTATGTTACATTCGTAGTTTTAGTACGTCTGTGTCATTATTAACACACATCCTAACTCCGCATCTTTGCCAATACGACGGATCCAGTATTAATCATACAATGAGTGATTCTAGCAGCGCAATATATTTGGGGACATTCATCCTGTGTTGAGATAATCAGATTTATTCGCTTTATTTTCCGACCAAGGTCACTAATCTCCTATTGTAGTTTGCTAAAGAATTATTAAGGATTTAACTTTCGACGTAATGTAACTTCCTGGTTTGTACGTTTGATACATTTACTTCCTGAATATGACATCATAAACAATATTGATGATGCAATACCCATATAAGTGCATGGTATATCGTATACGCGTAGCTCATGTGATTCATTACAAAACCTCATTAAAACTGGTGCGTAGAAGTTTATTGCTGATAACAAGTTCATTCTTAAAACGATTACATGCATCGGAATAGATGGATGTTTGAAGGAATCGTTTATAGTATATTTTTCATGGAAAAATCACATTCATGCCAATAAGTTCAGATGACAACGTTGTCAATTAAATGTCCGACTGTGAACGATTCCACTTCCTGAATTACTCATACAATGTGCGGAACTGGGACCTGTAGTTCGTTTCTCCTATGATATAGTAAGACCACCTGCAATATTATAATCATTTATCGATTCGAAGTAAGTGTCAATATTTAACACGTGTAAATTCATTTTTAAATTGGTGCACTGGCAGTTTCATCTAATTCAAAAGTCTTCCTTAGTTAGTTAATGTCGAAGAGACATAAACTTATGGTGGTACATCGGTATTTCATTGCTTGTCATTATTTCCAATTTACAAGCTAAAATGTGTGTGACACGTTTTTCCAATATAGAAAACATTCAAATTCACAAGTTATAGAATGGGATTAACTCATGTTGACGACCCGGAGTACAAACATGATCATGTGCTATGTGTTGCATGTATATAACATACTCCCAGGAATAACACAAGTCTTAATGTCCTTTTATACTGTTCTTTTTCATGTTATTCGTGGTCTGTCTATTTTCCTTTCAGCTGGCAGTTTCCGCGAAGGTTGTAATGTCCAATTGATGGCACTTTTGTTTGGTGTCATTGTTATTGTATGTCCTAACCATCTTCAGAGCCTTTGCCTGGTTTCGTTTAAAAATTCTGCTTTTCCTTTTTGTAAGTAGGTCGTTGTTAATAATATTATTTGGCCAAAATAGTTCATATTTTCTTAAAGATTTTGTGAAATGCGTCAATTGTTTTGACATCACTTTCAATTACACACCAGCATTTAGAGCCATGTAGAATAGTATACTTGAAATTACGGTTGTAAACCTGTGTTTGGCTTACATACTGTACTTGATTTTGCTGTTAAGCTTTCGCGAGACTTGCTTCAGAATTATTTTAAAACTATATGCCTTTGTGTAAGACACTTCTCAGAATGGTTTAGCTGTCCAAACTTCAAGACGATTTCTATTTATTTTTGAGCACTGATAAAGACATTGACGATATCTAGATACATGGTTACCTTTGTTTATCACAGATATGACGACCTTGAAAATAAATACAAAAACCATTGGATTGTCAGAGCTTCTGACAGATTCCATTGCTAATATGATTGATGTGTTTAATGGTATAAAACCTGATAATCTACTGTACCCAGTCTGTTGATCTTATACGTTTGTGTTCTGGTGACTGTGTGAGTGAAAACGTACAATTCATTCCTATCAAATACTATTCGCGCTTCTTGTCTGTTAACTTGCTACCAACAGTTAATTAATGTTGATTGAAATGTTACCGGGGAATTTCATGACCGTAGACACCATACTTTCAATGTTTGCAAGTAGTGGATAAAAAAGTAGCGTTTATTTATTTGATCTCACTCCCTCTATTATAGAACAAAATATGACAAGGACGCATAATAAGATTAGCATACAAGTCGTTCAACATCATTTTTCATTCTGATCATAGCGGCATGTTTGTATTGCAACTGCAGACAAATGGTCATGATCATGGCTGCATCATTTCTAAAAATGTATAAAAAAAATTATAAATTGGAAACATTATGAGAAAAATGAAAAAGAAAACAAACGTCCTTATAACCTTTACAAAGACACAACAGACTAGGGAAGACGATATATCTGACTAAAATGTAACATTTTTCTCAAAATAAAATGATTTCTACGAACTAAAAACGACATTTAATGAGTTTTTCGATATATAATTGCGAGATATTTACGTAATATCATACAATGATGGGCATACTTGGGACATGACGGGGTATAGCGGAGACATTGTTCTGCGCTCTTCGCAGTTGCCTACTTATTTTTGTCTAAATTAAGACGTTTAGTATAAAAAAGGAAACGTGTTTTAAGTGCAACCACTTCAACTAGTTACATGATATGAAGGGTATATACACGTTAAACATCTTTATGAACATTAGTATTAAGTGTTCCAGTGATAAATTTAGCTCAGTAAGCACTTTAATTCGAAATAATAAGCAGTGCCTTGTTGAAATGAGAGTGGGCTACTAGTATATAGATTTTTATGAGAACCATAAGTTACTTTGTTGTTGTATTAGGTCATACTAATAGTTGTTGTAAAACAATAACTTCAAAGTATGTCTTCAGCACGTGCCTAGGAATTCTATCAGAAATAGAAACAAAAATATCAATTGCTGATTGATGTGTTTAATGGTATAATAAGTTCAGTATAAAAAAGGAAACTTGTTTTAAGTACGACCACTTTTACTAATTACATAATATGGTGATATATACGTTAACCATCTTTATGATGATCAATATGAAGAGTTCCTGAGATAAATGCTTAATCTAGCTCAGTATTAGCACTTGAATTCAAACATATTAAGAGGGTGCATTGTTGAAATAAAAATGTGACTATATAGAGTTATATAAGAACCATAAATTACTTCGTTGTTATGCTAATTTAACTTTCTTTCTTTGTAAAGTATATAAATATGTCTTAAACACTTGCATAAGAATTCATGCTGATAATACACACTGGTCTTATATAAGAAAAGATACAAAAATATCAATTACTGAAACAAGGATATATATATACATGTACATTGTATATATCGCTGGCTTCGAATAAGAGGGTCGTAAGTGCCACATAAAATCTGTAAATTCTGTAATTCATGAATAACCCAATGCATTGATAGTATATATATAATACTCAAATAAATTGTCTCACCATAACACCATTATTTCATCGTGTTGTCTGTGTTCAATTGTTTATAAGCATGTTTTGTAAGGTCGATGTATGTCTTTCCCGGAAGAGGACGTTGCGATTTGCAAAAAAAACCAACATTGAATATTTTTTGTGAACCGAATTCTTTATAGTTGTGATTGTCAATTCAGACCATTACACCAGTGATTATCATAGTATCATCGTGGTTATAATCATACCATTTGAGCATTCTGTTGCTCACACAACGAGCGTTATACAATCCTTATACTCTAATGTACCAATAGATGTTCTTGGCATTTGTGCAAATTTCAATGTTATCAAATTAATAAAACATGGTACTTGCATACTTGAAACTCATAAACGTCAAATGCCAGTCAAAATTTTCTAATTCGAGGAAGATACTGTGTGTATCTTGATCATTTTACAAATAATTCGAATTCTTAAATTTTAGAAACGTTTTAGTTGTTATCACAAAAGAAAGTATATTGCAATAAATATGCCTCGGGCATAAAAGTATGCGTCTTGTGTGATGGATTATCTGCTCAAAATATTCCGCCGTAATGTTTGCAAATTGTTATAGAACTCAATATCAGAATTACAACCATAATTGAATGTAAGTGAATAATAAAGCGTGATAAACTTTGCCAGATCAATGATAGTAACACATTTTATGTTTGTCGACCTACGGCATATTTACAGTAGTACTTTTTTATCAACAGCGTCTTCTTACTAGGGTTATAGTACAGTTTTGTAAATGAAATGTTATGATAGCTTTATATCAGTCTGACAAAATAATGATGATAAATTATGACGAACACTTCTAGGAAAATTGAGACGTAGATTATCATACCCACCCTCTGCTTTGTTATTGAAG
The DNA here is from genome assembly GCA_963678985.1 of Spisula subtruncata. Classification (NCBI taxonomy): domain Eukaryota; kingdom Metazoa; phylum Mollusca; class Bivalvia; order Venerida; family Mactridae; genus Spisula; species Spisula subtruncata. The sequence continues at coordinate 36,753,313 of OY787675.1, forward strand.
TGTGTTAAACTTGAAAGTAAATCGATGGAGGTATTTTATGCCTCCACCTATGGTTCCTTTAGAAACGATATGTTAACTTTTTTCATCTCATTTCTATATATTCAACGTTTAGGCTTACTTAACTATTACGATTAATCTATAATTACTTTTTACAAAACAAGGTGAAATGGCCTGAATATGTTTGTAAGCATTGAACGAGCTTGTGTATTCTATTTTTATTCTTAAAATCTGATAACTTTTATCAATGAAGAAAAACTAAATACAGGAATGATGAACAATCATTTGATATACAATAATTATACATGCTTCTGTGTAGAAAATACAAGGATTAGTATAATTTATTTTGAAGCACTGTTGGATGATATTCACATATTTATAAATCGGACAGATTGAGAATTAATTGCATAAATAAGTAGCATGATCCAAGTGTTTCTTTCCATCGATTAAATTGCAAGCATTATTGGATAAAGGACTGATCGGGAACAGAATGTGGGAATCCTGATTATAATTCAATATCAGCACACAGTAAACGAACCTAAACAGTTGCTGAATATTTCTACAAAGTGCGCATACTTGAGAACGTCAAACTGTTGGTTGTCATGTACAAGTACACCCGATTTATCGCTGATATTTCAAACGGACACGCATTCAAGATCTTTATTGATATACTAAAACAATCTGATAAGCATGTAGTATGTTCCGTATTTAAATTTAACCTGACAATAAAATATAATAGTCTCAGAACAACCAATTTGTCGGTGTATCGAAGTTTCATCTACAACGTGACGTCCGATGCTCTATCAACTGGATTACCCAGGTACACCACTCTTAATAGCAAAAGAGTGTCACGGTTAAAACATCGGTTGTATGTTTACCAATCGTCTCTCATGTTGTAAATCTGTCTAAGATGATTACTTCTATTTGATAGAAATATTGTTAGTTTTTACCTTTTCCTGTGTTCAGTGTCACCTCTCGTTTGTATACTACTATTTTGGGACAGTCAAAAAAACACTTGATGGAGATTAACAACCTAGTTAATAACGTAAGCCAAACAGATGATCATGTTATCTATCTTTCAACACTACAAACATATTCACTCAGTGGAACATTTAAGCTATCAAACTATGTTTTTGCGATTTTTACTATTTTTTGTTGTTAGGTTAAGATTGTTTTCGTTCAATAAATGTAAATTATATTTAAAGTGTATAGAGCTATATCAGAAGAAAACTAAAAAAACAATTATTCTATCATATCTATTAGATCAGTTTTCGCCTCAGTTTTAACAGAAAGTCTCTCTGTGATTTATTGGACACGCAAACTGTCAATTTTCACACGAACGTGTTCTAGAACACCCTATGAAACTATAAGAATCATCTATTTTTCAACGATTGAATCAAAGTACAAAGAACCCATCCAAAGTTTTAATTTGCAATTAAGGTAGTCTAGTATCATACTAAAAACGATGCAAGTAATTATTTTGACATTGAATGACTGTTAGAATATAGCTCTTTACACCTCAACTGTTTGTTGCACAACGCTGCAAAACAATAATACACGCACATATCATATCCTTATTGCATTGAACTATATAAATGTCTGACAAAGTTATTTTCAAGCATACACGTGTATGTATGGACTTATGCGGGGTTTAAGCGATGACATATAATATAAAGCTGAACTCTTTGTGAACTCTGTTGCATCATCTTGAAATTACCCTACATTCGATGTACGTCGCGTAATTGTTGTTCCATATTTTGCTGCTAAGATCGTTCTGTAACCAAGCCTAGACAACAGTTACTGTACATCATACGCGAACTAAATGCATCTGTAACTGACATAACAGATATTCATTCCTGTCATAACAAGACAGATATATATCTCAGAATGTTATATCAAAGGACGATCAACCTTGAAATTGGAGAAGCAATTTTTAACATACGCAGATTCTGACATGTCCCATTGATTATGATTTATGCATTAAAATGCTATAAATAAAACGTGGCAATCTGCTTAACTAATGCAATTAGCGCGATTGTTTATATCCTTTACGTGTTTTTGGACTGTCTGTGCATGGCTAACGGTTCAAATACAAAATTCCTTCGCGTTTTTTTTCTACTTGTCTTACAACTGGGTGTAAACAACTTATAGCTGATGGCTGAACATAATGTTATTGCAGATTTTTTCGACCACTTAGACATTTAGGGCCACCTTGATTTGATTTCGTTTTTTGACAACCCATTATGCTTTTTAATGAAATTTGTCAAACTCAAACATAAAGATTTGACACTAGTTCGGACAATATTTATCCACCCGACTTAAGACGATCGCACGACTTGTCTTCACCTGACTAAAGTCTTATATGTACCTTATTTTGTAGCATGTAATACCCATCACCTTGTTATTATGTATGTGTGTAGATGTCCTTTCTTCCTGTAGTGGTTGTGCTTTTCCAAATTTGATTTGCTCAAGAATTTTACTCTTCATCAACACTATTTACCAACAAACTATTAAACGAAAAGAATGTTAGTTTTGCTGTGAAATACATTGGGTGGAAAATACGATTCCTGTGAGTAATTAGAGTCGAGCCAAACATAAAATTTAAGGTTACCAAAAACTGAATAAATTCAATTTTCTTGCATACTACTAATATTCGGTGTTTAAAAAATGTGAATATCTTTCTTTCAAGTAGACTGCTTTGGTGCTTAATGTTTGTTTAACCTATCCGTTTTATATTCAGAAGATGAGTTGATTATGTCGCGTATTAAGCTTACCATTTTCTTTTTAGTTGTTTCTGAATTGTATAGGCTAAATTATTAACAACATTTAATTTGATTATTATGATTGGATTATGTAATTATTTATACTTATTTTATATTACGATTACAGCAACATCATGTAATCTCTACTTGACAGATAGGACGTAATATTCATCACCAACTGTGAAAATTAACGTTTGTTAATTTTGGTAATTAGATGCAAGATTCTGCTGACTATAAGCATATGCTTTCTTAATTAAAACACTATGAATTTGCTCAACAGTAAGGCAAATATGCAGTGTTAAATCAATCATGCGACGTATTTAGAAACAATTGTCAAACTATGCCACAGAATGCACATAACAATATTTTCCCAGAAAACAGCAGCTTGTTTGAGGAAATGCTTAAGTTATCAGCATACTTATTTGTATTTAAAACATGAACATAGTGATTCCAGTAAACAATTAACCAATTCTTTTGGCTTATAACGGCTATGCTGATATATATAGTGTACGGAATGAAGCCATATCAAGAAATCGTTTTAGGCAAACATCTTTATTTGGTAAAGAAGATGTAAACGTATTTCTTTTCGTAAAACTATCAATGTCATTATGAATTTTCCTCGTATATACGTCTTTTTGGGTATAATTGTGTTCTGTAATTACCATTCTATATCTACTAGTATTCAATCGTAATCTCGTTTGGCCGATTGAGAGCCTAATTTCAACTTAGTGGCGATTATAAGCAAGCTCTATTGAGTTACCGTGTCGGTCATTTGGCAATGAGTAATAATTGAACATTCAGGTTGATTCAAAACCCTATTGACACAATCACTAAGGTTAAAGTACAACTGCTAAATTCTGCAAAACGTGTTTTATTTTTACTTTGGCCATTCAATATAGAACATGATAATAGTTTCACTCCAAAGTTCATGTGTACCCGTAATGATCGACATTCGTAGAAATATACTTTTATATACACTATTAACGTAAATAAAAACACGCGGTAATAATTAACTTATGTTGATCAAACAGCTTTTTGAGCGTGCAGTATCATTGGCATCTAATGTACCGGATCAATCGTTAATGATATTCGTAATAAAAAATGAGGGGGCGGTTTCCTGTACATTTACTTCAATTAGCGAAAAAGGTTACGTGTACTTTTCACTTTTCAAGTTGCTTGATAACATAAACATACTTACGTAATCCCACCTAAAGTTGTACCGTTTGGAACATATTTCCATACTAGCACAATAACTTTATTTATTAAACCATGTATTTGTACATCGATAATCTTGTTTTTCCAAAGCAATCTTATGCAATATCTCGCTTCAATTTTTGTAGTGAATTTGCCTTAGTTGCACCATACTTGCAATAGTTTTGTTTATTGCAGTATAATACTTATAAATGTCTCATATGAGAACAAGCAATTAAAACCATCGCATCTTTTCTTCCCGAAATTTGGAATTTGTTGCGTTACATTTTCCAAATATTACATGCACGCTTAGTTTCGTACATACACAAATGACTTACAGTCAATAAGTAATTGTACATTTTGAATACAATTTTACCTGACATAACAAGGCTGGATATTGTTATATTTTGTCCAATTAGATTCTTTCCAGTTGTATCATATCGATCAAAATCGAAAGCGAGGCTGAATGACTTCTTTGGATAGTCATCGAACTGAACCTATACTGAGCATCAATATTCATAGACTATATCTCTGACTTAGAATGAGACGGTCAACTACTACTTACGACCTTATAAGCCTAAAACATATTTGAGGAGCTTTTAATGAGCTTATTTTCATAACAATTTCGGAACCTGTCATGTTGACCAAAATGAAGTTGTAAAAGCGGGTTTTACCATAATTTAAGAGTAAATTTAAGACAGTTTTTTTTATTGTTTTCTCAAAATACATGCATCATTTTTGTGTACTTACGACCTTCTCATTCTAAACCAGCGAGATGGTGACCCGTGTTTGAGCATGTCCTAGTTATCACATTGCGAAGGTCATACTAACCACCACTTGTGTTATGATAAAACCATTATTCACACTGACATTTCGTGATGGATGAACTAGTAAACAACATTAACATTCAACAGGAATGCTCAGTTGATGGCTTATCGCTCCGATCTGGTATAATGAAAAACGACAAACAATCATGTAGTAACAAATGAAGGATTGGCCAACCACAATACTGGCATTTCATTCATACAAAAAGCTGATTCAGTAGTCACGGAGTGTTTTAAGGCAACTCTAAGTTCATGGTGATGTAGTAATTACTCACGCAAAGTACCGGATACACCCGAACAACACGTGACTTTCATATACTGCAGGACTAAAGAGTTAAACAAAGTATCTGAAAACTAAGAGATTTAAATTAATTAAATTAATTAAAGTTCTTTGAATACTAAAGTTTGAATAAACACTGAGCACAGGGTAACATAATTGACGGAATTTATCGGTAACCTCCGAAGCGAAATGAGGAAATCGGAAAGAGATGGCTGCAATCAACGTAACCAACTGACCACAGAGCACAGAAAACATAAACCACATCCAATATCACATGCACAACGCCTACACATAACAGAAAATGAAATGTCCAAAGCCCAGTTGTAAAATATAACTTACATTTTAGGTAGTTAGAAATTTAAGAACTTTTATTTTGTCTAAAATGGTTACGATTCACTTCTTACATTTTATAATCCTAGTCAGTAAATATAGTAGTTGAAGTAGATTCATGAAACGAATATGACAGTTTTAAAATACAAGTTAATTTAAGATCAAGAAAAATCCAAGTTTAAATCAACTAATTAGTCGTGGGATAAAGTATACAGTAGAAATGTAACAAAAAATAGTCAGGCAATAACCTTCATCATTTTGTACCAAGTTTTTACCGACCGCAAATAACCTGTTTTGCTAGTTCATATTCAGAATTCTTTGATTGTACAGAAGTGCAAGCGAACTGTCCTTGATCAGTACGCAAGAAGGTGTTTGATGGTAGATAGTGTACGGATATTAATTATTGCAACGTTTCATCAATTACTTTCAATCTAGAATCCGACCGTGTGAAGTTGAAATAGAACAGGTTCTGTCCGCTATACTGTAGGAGAAAAGCATCGGGAGAAACCTATTGACATTGCACCAGAGTAACGATAGCCCCACCTGACTGTTTGTCGACTTGTTTTCAAGTTAATAAATTGGAACATGTTATTATAATGTATCGTTAAAATTGAAATTAAAGGGTATATATTGACAACTGACGTAATGTCAATTGTAAATGTGCAAAAGCACAAATCCTCTTGGCTTTGAATTGAAAGGTCCCTGGTTCGTATCTTGCCCATGACACTTCAGGTCATCTTAATCGCTTTTTATTGTTTCCATTTAATTCGGATTCCTTATATCATACAAAAAAGGTTTGAGGAAATTGGACAGGACAGGACAGGGAAAGTAACACTTAACCTGCCGAGCACAAAAAGCAGTTACACCGCATCACAACTACACATAGCAATGCAATTTTGAAGCAAGTGTCAATTACTCATGTGTAAAACCGAATGACATATTCTTAAAACCGAATCACTCTAACGTACCTTTAGTGTAATATTCGCTTTATTAGAAATTTTCCAACTTTGCCATACCGTTTACACCGTTTACAAAATGTATGTCATTTTTCATATCTTTGGTAACAGTAGAAAACGTTACCCTTATTGCTAGAATGTCCTTGAATATTTTAGAAATACACATTCAAGCTAAGATGTTTTATAATTGTCGGATTTAATTAAGTGTACATATGTATCTTACATGCAAAGTTCATTATAACATTTTATCTATGTTTTTGTTGATGCTGAGAACGGCAGGAAGTATTCAACATATTATTCATTTCCAAGCCAAAGCAAAGATTTGTTAAGAGTTCAAGGAAAATTAAAGTGAAAACAGCATTTTGCATTCTATCCAAAGAACAAGATGCTCACGACACTATGGATGGTTGATGATTTTATTGAAAGTGTTAAACTGCCTAGCAATAATCGGTATCAACAAAAGGTTATACAATAAGACAACCCACGTAGAGCAACAAAACAACAAAGACAACCCCCGAGCTAGTAAAGCGTATTAAAAAGATCTCGTTGATCATGACCATGGCAGTTACAGCAGCAAATACCTGGTAGAGTATTTGTCGATTACATAATACTTGGAACATAGTTTCCATTCATCCCATGTTTTATTATATATGTAGTTTTAGTACGTCTGTGTCATTACTAACACACATCCTAACAGTGCACCTTTGACAAAATAGGTATGAGAAAATCCGACAGGGAAGGTAGTACTCAATCCAAACAGTCGCACAGAAATCAGAAACACCACGACACAACTACCCTGAGCAGTGACCACAGAAACCCATGCAAAAACGGCGACAAAATGAAGCACAACAACCCCGGGGGTGACCTAGGTTAAAACACTAAAGACAGTTACCTAACGTTATGCCACATAAAGACGCACAACTACGACTTGACCTAGTTAAATATGGGCAAGGTAGGAATGGGGTGGGAAATAATATTACATATTCCTAGCAACTACAATGAGCAATGCCCACACATAAGCGAAGAAACAACCAAATACGACTGATTCAGTATTAATCACACAATGACCGATTCCGGTAGTGTATTATGTTTGGGAGGCATTAATTGTGTGTTGAATGATGTAAAAGAACGTGCATTAATAATCATAGGTTTGATAATCGCCCGACACAAGACGTGTACGGTAGGACCTATGATCGACAAATAGGGTTGTAGGTTTTAGTCCTCATTTGAAAGTCCGAAGTTAATTTAGTTACATCTTGAGTACATTGCCGAGGCCAAAACTGCTCAGTGGGACCAAGGTAATAGCTTTTTAAGCATATTGTGTTTGTTGTTATATGTTATTTGAACGTGTTACTATACACGGTTTAATAAACTTAGTTGTATTGCATTGTGCTAGTATGAAACAAAGTACCGAACAGTTCAACTATATTATATCTCAAATGCAAGCCTACATACCTACATATATCTGAACATAATACTTATGATAACTTGCACACTTGCACTTGAAACTTTGAGTACGAATGCACCAAACGGTAAAAGAATCATCATCATAAAATGTCAGTTATAGAGTAATAAAATTATCTTTTCAATTAGACTTTGATTTCAGTTATTTAGCTAACAGCAAAAACTTACCTAAAGTCGTACAATTAACATGTTTCGGCTTATTGCGTTTTATTCGTAGTTTTCTACGTCTGGGTCATTACTTACACTCATCCTAACTGCGCTCGTTTGCCAATACGACTGAGTCAGTATTAATCACACAATGAGTGGTTGCAATAGTCCTAATCTGTAGGTACTAAGAAAGTTTTACCGTTATAATCCTTTGAGGCTTGAATATTCATATCTGGACAATAGAGTGGGGTTCAGTTGCTTTTGCATATGAATACAAAACCAGTCTAACTAGGCCAGCTTTGTTTGTACATACATGTAAATTAAGGGGAAAACCACCTTGCACAGAGTTCCGGATATCAACTATTTGTGTTAAATTCTGTAACAATAAGCATAAACAGAAATTTCGACAATTTCGAAGAACAATGATCAAACGCAATATTTTTTTAAAAACATTGTACGACATTATATACTGACGGATATAGTTTTTCTTATGTCGGTGCATTTGTCGAGCTTTTTCCAAATGTTTTTGGCATACTTGTAGTTTTTTTTTTTTGGTTTTAAACAAAACAAAAAAACACTGCTTGTAGCAACTGCAAACCATTAAGTTACAATTTGTTCGATGGTACTGCGAGGCTGAATGACTACGGGGTAAAATGAACTAGCCATTTCTGTTGTGACGGATTGATCAAACTTTAAAACGACGTTTAACTGCGCAAGTATCATTGATAATGCGCTGTCTATGCATAATGTGTCATCAGCCAATTTCAAACCAGCGAAGCTTGCTGAATCACAAGAAAGTATCGCCCACCCACCATCCACGGCCCTTGGTGGACAGCTGATGTTACCGCAAACTCTATGATAATTCCTCAGCCCCTCACAACTAAATATTGTCGCCATGGTATTGGTTCGGAGACAAAAATCCCAACATTTCCCCGAGAGTGCGGTAGAATGCACTTGTGCATCTACTTTTTACTCACGAAGAGTAAACAAATGGCATTACTGCACATGTATGCACAATGAACATGACTCACAATGACAGTAATAGTACATGGCCATTCGGGTTATCCCTGCCGATTTAGCCAATGACATGAAAAGCAAAAATCTGAAATTCGCATTATATACCGAGTCTTCATATTAAACATGATGATGAACGTGAAAAGGGTACCATGGTTTATATATAGACAGCATTAATGCGCTGTCTAAGCAAAACGTGTTGATGAACATGATGAAGTGAACAGAGTATCCAGGTTTATACACAGACACCATAATGACAAGGATTATAGTTAAGTAGGCAATTACAGAACGAAGGTAAGATATTCTATTTGTATATGTGTCCAATATGATCATTGATAATCAGATAAACTGCACAAATGTCATATTAGAACCAACATTTACATTGACATTATGTGAAGAGCAACTAACAACGCTAAACATACAATAGGAAACTGTTAATGACAACACCGTATATGATATTGCTGTGACCCAATAATGATAAAAGACATCTACTTGGTTACTCCCAAAGCAAAGAACTGTTTCTGATTACGACGATTACTTAGTACATGTAAACTAATGAAGGATTGGCCAAGAATAATAATGGTATTCCATTCATAGCAAAAGCTGAATTAGGTATCACGAAGTGTGTCAAAACAATTAACAAAGTCAGATTAATATACAATGTATAAGTAACCGATACACCCGAACATCAATTGTATTTCATATTATGTGAAGCTGACCCTGAGATTAACTTGATAGACGTGATATAAGTACCGCCGTTGTGGCATGAGTTTGTTCGGTTGGGTCGCCCTTCAGCGGGGACTTGGGTAACTTGGTCGAGTCTTCACTGCGTTTGATTAGGTTTTGTGGAATCACCGCTTTTCTTTATTTTCTTTGTGAAATTGGGTCATCCTGCATATTTTCGGCGGGGGCTTGGACTTTTAATTGTTTCTTTTGGTTATGTATGGGCATTTCTCAGTGAAGTTGTGGTGTGGTGTTTCTTAATTTCTGTGCTCGGTTGGTTAGGTTGAGTGCTGCCTTCCCTGTCCGATATCCTCATGCAATTTCTTAAGCATAAAAATGTACTTTTTGCAAAGGTCCGTACACTTCCGAATAAAATTTTAACCGCAGAATATTTAATATTTGTAAATGTATTAAGACACATTAACATACCGCAAATAGCCTGCTACATTATTTCACAGTAATTTGATTTTAAAACAATGCAAATGACGTCCCACACCAGAATACAAGAAGGTGTTTGGTGGTAGACATTGCACAAACTTTTATTATTGCAATGTTTCACCAATTATATTTAGCCCAGAATTCGAACGTGCGAAGTTGAAATGAAAAAGTTTATGCCCGCTGCACTGTAGGAAAAACATGGATCGGATGAAACCACAAACCGATTCTTCAACAAAAACCCGAAACTATCCTACATAGTTATGAAGTCGGCAATAACCGACCGCAATTAACCTGCTACAATATGTCACAGTTCTTTGATTGTACCACAGTGCAAACAAAATGTCCTAGATCAGAATGCAATAAGTAGTTTGATGGTAGACTTTGCACACAGTTTAATCATTGCAACGTTTCACCAATTATATTTAGCCCAGAATTCTTTGATTGTACCACAGTGCAAACAAAATGTCCTAGATCAGAATGCAATAAGTAGTTTGATGGTAGACTTTGCACACAGTTTAATCATTGCAACGTTTCACCAATTATATTTAGCCCAGAATTCGAACGTGCGAAGTTGAAATGAAACAGTTTATTCCCGCTGCACCGTAGGAAAAACATGGATCGGATGAAACCACAAACCGATTCTAAAACACAAAACACTAACCCGACTTGAAATTAGTGATAACAATATTCGAATATCGGTCACAACACTAGTTCATTCTGAAACTCTTTTCATTATTGCACATATAATTATATTTGTTTTGAACGTGTTGGCAACTCGGAGGTAGTCTCGCGTGTATCAGTACAACGGTTTTGTCACATTAAAGGACCAATTAAGAAATTTATTCTGAAAAAGATAGAGTAGCGTATCCAGAATCCTTAATCGCACACAGTTTATGATTGGTGCTCATTGACATATTAAGCAAAGATCAACCGATATTCTCTAATAACAGTAGTAAACATTTAAACAAATGTTACAGTCCTTCGAAAAGAACAGTTTTTCAAATGCCCTTGAACATTTTTAGTAGTACACTTTCAAGCTAGGAGGTTCGGGGAACTGTCGGATTTAATTAAGTATACATATGTATCGCACATGCAAAGTGCATTATATTCATGTTTACCAATGTTTATTTGTCGCTGAGAGCAGCGGCTAAAAATGCAAACTATATTTATTTCCCCGCCACCGCAAAGAATCGTTAAAGAGTTCAAGGCAAAGTGATGGTAACTGAACCTATACTGAGCATCAATATTCAAAGACTATAATGAGACGGTCAACTTCTACTTACAAACTTATAAGACTGAAACATATTTGAGGCGCTTGTAATGAGCTTATTTTCATAACAATTTCGGAACTTGTCATGTTGACCAAAATGAAATTGTAAAAGCTGTTTTTACCATAAGTAAAGAGTAAATTTCAGGTAGTTTTTTCTTGTTTTCTCAAATTACATTCATCAATTGTTGCACTTACGACCTTCTCATTCTAAGCCATAGTATTCACAATGCGAAGGTCATACTAACCACCACTTGTGACATAATAGAACCATTATCCACGCTGACATTTCGTGATGGATTAACTCGTAAACAACATTTACACTCAACAGGAATGCTCAGTTGATGGCTTATCGCTCCGATCTGGTATAATGAGAAACGACAAACAATTATGTAGTAACATATGAAGGATTGGCCAATAGCAATACTGGCATTTCATTCATACAAAAAGCTGATTCAGTAGTCACGGAGTGTGTCAAGGCAACTCTAAGTACACGGTGATGTACTAGTTACTCACGGAAAATACCGGATACACCCGAACAACACGTTTCTTTCATATAATGCTGACTAAAGAGTTTGACAAAGTATCTGAAAACTAAGAGATTTAAATTAATTAAGGTTCTTTGAATACTAGAGTTGGAAAGACCCTGAGCACAGGAATTTATAGGTAACTTCAAAGCGATATGAGGAAATCGAAAAGAGATGGCTGCAATCAACTTAACCAACTGAAATAAGAGCACAGAAAACATAAACCACATCCCATAGCACATGCACAACGCCTACACATAACATAAAATGAAATGTCCAAGGCTAAGATGTAAAATATAACTTACATTTTAGGTAGTTAGAAATTTAAGAACTTTAATTTTGTCTTAAATATTTACGATTCACTCCTTACATTTTACAATCCTAGTCAGTAAATATAGTAGTTAAAGTAGATTCATGAAACGAATATGCCAGTTTTAAAATACAAGTTAATTGAAGATCAAGAGAAATTCAAGTTTCAATCAACTAATTAGTCGTGGGATAAAGTATACAGTAATGTCAGGCAATAACCTTCATTATTTTGTACCAAGTTTTTACCGACCGCAAATAATCTGTAATGCTAGTTCATATTCAGAATTCTTTGATTGTACAGAAGTGCGAGCGAACTGTCCTTGATCAGTACGCAATAAGGTGTTTGATGGTAGATAGTGTACGGATATTAATTATTGCAACGTTTCATCAATTCCTTTCAATCCAGAATCCGACCGTGTGAAGTTGAAATAGAACAGGTTCTGTCCGCTATTCTGTATGAGAAAAGCATCGGGAGAAACCGCGAACCTATTGCCATTGCGCTAGAGTAAAGATCGCTCCGCCTGTTGTTTGTCAAGGCAAAGGTTTTAAATTTAATCAGTTGGAACATGTTATTATAATTTACCGTTAAAATTGAAATTAAAGGGTATATATTGACTACTACATAATGTCAATTGTAAATGTGCAAAAGTAAAAATACTCTTCTTTCGTTTCTTTTCTTTCTTCCGTGTAATTTGCAGGGCCCACTCTGGGGCACTATCGCAAATATTAGAGATAGAGGTGAGATACAAGGAATCCGGGTGCGATACCCTAGCTTCTTTAACGTGCCCGGTGTAAAGCACCGATACACGCGAGACTATCCCTGGCTTTCCAACCAGGATCATCTCTAGTTGGATGAAAAACACTAAATAGCGTTTCTGAATTGACCAAGTGTCACGGCCGAGAATCGAACCCAGGACCTCTCGATCAGGAGTTGAGCGTCTTACCACTCGACCACCGTGCACACTCTAAAACAGTAAGTGTAATCCTTGAAATGCTCCAGAAAATTTGAACAAAGCAGCATCAAACACTGCATCTCCTGCAACATCCACGACTAGGATGCTGACGACAACAATGGTGACGCTAGGTTTACGGTTTAGAATGACACGGTTGTCGAGTGGGTAGCTCTTGACTTTGGAAAGGTCCCTGGTTCGAATCTTGCCCATGACACTTTTCATTTTCTTCGCTTTTCATTGTTTCTATTTAATTTGGACAAAACTGGTTTGAGGAATTTGGACAGGACAGGGAAAGCATCACTTAACCAGCCGAGCACAGAAAGCAGTTAAACCACATCACAACTAGGCGTAGCAATGCAATTTTGAAGCAAATGTCAATCACTCACGGGTTAAACCGAATGACATATTCTTAAAACCGACTCGCTCTAACGTAACTTTAGTGTAATATTCGCTTTATTCGAAATATTTTAACTTTGCCATACCTTTTACACCGTTTATATCATTTTTCATATCTTTGGTAACAGTAGAAAACGTCACACTAATTGCTAGAATGTCCTTGAACATTTTAGAAATACACTTTCAAGCTACGATGTTTGATAAACTGTCGGATTTAATTAAGTGTACAAATGTATCTCACATGGAAAGGTAATTATAACCTTGTTTTATCTAATTTTTTTATGCTGAGAGCGGTGGGAAGTATGCAACATATTACTCATTACCCAGCCAAAGCATAAGGTTTGTGTTATAAGTTCAAGGAAATTAAAGTGAAAACAGCATTTTGCATTCTGTCCAAAGAATAAGATGCACACGACACCATGGATGGTTGATGATTTTATGGAAAGTAATAAACTTCCTGGCAATAGTCAACAACAGGTTATACAATAAGACAACCCACGTAAAGCAACAAAACAACATAGCCAACCCTCCGAGCTAGTAAGGCGTATCGAAGATCTCGATGACAATGTCCATGACAGTCACGGTAGCAAAAACCTGGTATAGATCTACAACAATCTTTGAGGCGAGACTATTAAACATTAAGTATTCTGTCTCTATTGAGGTCAACCCTGGACGATTGTTGTACATCTATAGTGTATTTGTCGATCAGATAATACTTGAAACATAGTTTCCATTCATCCCATGTTATATAACATGTGTAGTTTTAGTACGTCTGTGTCATTACTAACACACATCCTAACAGTGCACCTTGTTTTATACTAGGTCACGCCCGGGTTGTTGTGCCTCATTCGGTCGCCGTTTCGGCATGGGTTTCTGTGGACACTGCTCAGGGTAGTTGTGTCGTGGTGTTTCTAATTTATATGCTACTTTCTATGCTCGGCTGGTTGAGTTAAGTGCTACCTACCCTAATATGTATTTAAGATAGGTCTTTGTTTTTTTTTAATTTTGAGTGGCAGATATCCACATATTTGATAACATATTTGAACAAAGTTTTTGTTTCATACTGGATCAATGCACTGGAATTATGTTGTTTCAACCACCCTTTCTAATGTGCAACATAATTATACAATCCATTTAAACCAAAGTGTTCATTGTGCCTTGATCCCACTGAGCTTCGTTTGCCTCTGCGATGTAATCCCGAGTTCGTAAATGTGAAACGGAAGCCACCGGGAAAGGGTCTTCGTGTTCTAGGGGAGGCTTTGTGGTAATATTTATAATATGTGTTCCCGACGCCTCTCTTAGCTAATTTAGTTAAATCTGGAGTACATCTCCGAGGCCAGAAAAATGCTCAGTGGGACCAAGGTAATAGCTTTTAAAGCATTTTGTGTATGTTTGTTGTATGTTATTTGGACATATTACTATACTCGGTTCAATAAACTTAGTTGTATTGAACAATATTCCGAACAGTTCAACTATATTATATCTCAAAAGCCAACCTACATACCTACATATACCTGAACACAATACTAATGATAAATTGCGCGTGAAACTTTGAGTACACATGCACCAAACGATATAAGAATCATCATCATAAAATGTCAGTTATAGATTAATAAAATTATCTTTTCAATTAGACTTTGATTTCAGCCATTTAGCTAACAGCAAAACGTACCTAAAGTCGTACAATTAACATGTTTCGACTTATTGCGTTGTATTCGTAGTTTTAGTACGTCTGTGTCATTACTAACAGAGATCCTAACTGCGCTCGTTTGCTAATACGACTGATTCAGTATTAATCACAAAATGAGTGGTTGTAACAGCACAGTGGAATTTGTGTTAAAAGAAAATACAATCATGAAAATAATTGCAAGGTGATTTATTTTGTGTCCCAGAGACAGTCATAGTACATGACCATCCGGTTTATCCCCGCCGAACTAGCCCATGACCTGAAAAGAACAAATCTGAAATTCGCATAATACAAATGTAGGCCGAGCCTTAGTTCATATTAAACATGATGTCGAACGTGAAAAGGGTACCATGGTTTATATATAGACAACATTAATGCGCTGTCTATGCATAACGTGTTGATGAGCATGATGAAGTGAGCAGAGTATTCAGGTTTATTCACAGACAACAATAATGACACAGATTATAGTTAAGTAGGCAATTACAGAACGAAGGGTAGATATTCTATTTGTATATGTGTTCATGATGATCAGTGTATCAGATAATCTGCACTAATGTCATATCAGAACTAATGTCTACACTGACATTACGTGATGAGCAACAAACAACACTAAACATACAATAGGAAACTTTTAATGGCAACACCGTATATGATATCGCCGTGATCCAATAATGATAAAGACATCTACTTGGTTATTCCCAAAGCAAAGAACTGTTTCTGATTACGACGATTACTTAGTACATGTAAACTAATGAAAGAGTGGCCAAGAATAATAATGGTATTCCATTCATAGCAAAAGCTGAATCAGGTATCACGAAGTGTGTCAAGATAATTAACAAAGTCAGGTTAATATACAATGTATAAGTAACCGATACACCCGAACATCAAATGTATTTCATGTTATGCGAGGCTGACCCTGAGAGTACCTTGATAACCGTGATATTAGTACCGCTGTTGTGGCATGAGTTTGTACGCTTGAGTCGCTCTTCAGCGGGGACTTGGGTAACTTGGTCGAGTCTTGGCTGCGTTTGATTACGTCTAATGGAATCACAGCTTTTCTTTAATTTCGTAGTGTAATTGGGTCATCCTGCTTATTTTCGGCGGGGACTTGGACTTTTAATTGTCTTATGTGTGGGCATTTCTCAGTGAAGTTGCGGTTGGTTAGGTTGAGTGTTGTCTTCCCTGTCCGATAACCTCATGCATTTCCTTAAGCATAAAAATGTACTTTGTGCAAATGTCCTTACATTTCCAAATAATATATTAACCGCAGAGTATTTAACATTTATAAATGTAAGCACCATTTACAGAAACTATCCTACATGGTAATTAAGACACATTAACATACCACAAATAGCCTGCTACATTATTTCACAGTAATTTGATTTTTTAGCAATGCAAACGACATGTCCCAAACCAGAATACAAGAAGGTGTTTGATGGTAGACATTGCACAAATATTTATTATTGCAATGTTTCACCAATTAGATTTAGCACAGACATCGACCGTGTGAAGTTGAAATAAAACAGTTTATGTCCGCTGCCCTGTAGAAGAAATTTTGATCGGATGAAACCAAAAACCAATTCTACAACACAAAACACAAACCCGCATTGATATTATTGATCGCAATATTCGAATATCGGTCACGACACTAGTTCATTCTAAAACTCTTTTCATTAATGCACACTCATGTTTGGTTTGAACTTGTTGGCAACTCAAAGGTAGTCTCGCGTGTATGATTACTATGATTTTGTCACATTAAAGGACCAATTAAGAACTTCTTGGTGGGGTTGTAGATATTTCTCATATAGCAGTCTGGTCGTGTACCGTTAATATATCAATGGTTATGTATTGTCTTATCAGAGGTGACAAAGGTATCGATATAACCGTCCCGTTGTTGTAAATAAAGTGGTTAAAGACGTTTGTCTCCCTTTAATTTTTGTGTTGTTTTTGCGCTTGTGAACACCGATCTTTTCGGAGTTTGGCATGTAATATTTGCAAAATTTCTGTTCTGGTAGTTACAATGGATACTCCTACCTTAGTTGAAAACCACAGTTTAGTTATTTTGTTGGTCCTAGTCATCATACACCCAATGAGTACGATTGTCGAACAAATAGTCAGTTTTTTGGCATTTTTTAATATTTTGTGTTATTTCATTTATGGGCGCAATATGACAAAAACCACCCTTCTAGTGACGAATAGTATTGACTATTTCTTCACAAAAATGGTACACCAATGTTTCTTCACATTCTTCTTGTTGATTCGTTTGGAGTGTTTGGCCTTCAAGAAGCCAAAAGCAACACCCTCTATAGAATTGCCAATTTTGTTTGGAACCATATTGCAAATATCAATAACATTTATTGTATATGATGCCTGACACATTACTTCTCGCTGTACAAAAGAGATATTTCATTTATATCGGGTTAAATGGAAGATATCCACTGTTTGGTTAAAATATATATCAAAGTTATATTCTTAAGTTTTTTTATTTGGCGTTGTATATGGTGACTTGAAGCTGAATCTGGACGAAACACTATGTTCTTGGAACAGTCACTAGGAACGATACGTAACACTTTTTTGTTGAGAACCTGATTTGAAACGGTTCGTACATAGACCACAGCCTTCAATTTGAAATTGATTTTGATGTGCGTATTTCCATAACAACAAACTAAATGCCTTTCCATGAAAACGGCCGCGAACACACAATGCTGGACAAACATAAACTTATCCCTATCCCTGTGACCTTTTCTAAAATAGCATACCATAATCTATCTTAACATTCTTTAAGACTCTGCATTTGCTCCCCATAATGAAACAATTTTTCCACATAATGTTGTTTATTTCGCATTTCTTGATTCCAAGACTTTTGGTTGCGTGGCATGTTTTTCTTGATTTTCAGCATAGCAACGTCGCATTGTCCCAGAACTATGCATTAAACTGTTTCGAAGTAATGTCACTGATAGTTTCTATGGACACTCCCATCTGTGGTACTATTCCACGTTTTGCTAATGGATTCATCATAGATATCATAAAACCAATTTAACTTTATAGTGTATGTTTTGGCAATGTTGGGCAATTTTCAATTGTTGGTGCCATTTCACAATTACTGGAAACAGAACTTTAAAAACGTGTCTTACGACAAATATCACTGATGTTCTCATTAAAAATGCAAAATAAAATATTACCAACACTTTCTTGATGCTTATAAAAGGGTCATTTTGCTTTAAAGACAGGAAAAACAACATCATCTACTAAATTGTTGTTTTAAACTTTATCCAAATTATTTATACAATGTATGATGATCATATGTTCAATTTAAAATATTTTCTCGCATGGTTTAAAAAATATATTTGTATTATTTTCATTCAATATAGCACAATCGGTGTTCATGTTTTGTTCATAAATAAGTTGAACACCTCTCGTAGTAGTTGAAGTATATTCATGAAACAAATATGCCAGTTTTGAAATACAAGTTAATTGAAGATCAAGAGAAATCCAAGTTTCAATCAACCAATTAGTCGTGGGATAAAGTATACAGTAATGTGATAAAAAGGCACTAACCTTCATTTTTTTGTACCAAGTTTTTACAGACCGCAAATAATATGTTATACTAGTTCATATTTAAAATTCTTTGATTGTACAGAAGTGCAAGCGAACTGTCCTTGATCAGTATGCAAGAATGTGTTTGATGCTAGATAGTGTACGGATATTAATTATTGCGACGTTTCATCAATTACTTTCAATCCAGAATCCGACCGTGTGAAGTTGAAATAGAACAGGTTCTGTCCTCTATTCTGTAGGAGAAAAGCATCGAGAGAAACCGCGAATCTATTGACATTGCGCCAGAGTAATGATCGCTCCGCCTGACTGTTTGTCGAGGCAAAGGTTTTAAAGTTAATGAATTGGAACATGTTGTTATAATTTACCGTTAAAATTGAATTAAATGGTATATATTGACTACTACATAATGTCAATTGTAAATGGGCAAAAGTAAAAATCCTCTAAAAGTAATCCTTAAAATGCTCCAGAAAATTTGAACAAAGCCGCAACAAACACTGCATCACCTGCAACATCCACGACTAGGATGCTTACGACAACAATGATGACACTAGGTTTACGGTTTAGAGTGACACGGTTGTCGATTGGGTAGCTCTTGGCTTTGGAAAGGTCCCTGGTTCGAATCTTGCCCATGACACTACAGGTCATTTTATTGGCTGTTCATTGTTTCCATTTAATTCGGATTTCTTGCATTATACAAAAATGTTTGAGGAAATTGGACAGGACAGGGAAAGCATCACTTAACCAGTCGAGCACAGAAAGCTGTATCACCACATCACAACTACTTGTAGCAATGCAATTTGGAAGCAAGTGCCAATCACTCATGGGTAAAACCGAATGACATATTCTTAAAATCGACTCACTTTCACGTATCTTTAGTGTAATATTCGCTTTATTCGAAATAGTTCTGCCATTCCGTTTACATCGTTTATATCAATTTTCATATATTTTGGTAACAGTAGAAAACATTACACTAATGTCTAAAATGTCCTTGAACATTTTAGAAATACACTTTCAAGCTACGATGTTTGATAAACTGTCAGATTTAATTAAGTGTACATATGTATCTCACATGCAAAGTTAATTATAACCTTGTTTAATCTATGTTTTTGTTGATGTTGAGAGCAGCGGGAAGTATGCAACATATTATTCATTACCCAGCCAAAGCAAAGATTTGCTAAGAGTTCAAGGAAAATTAAAGTGAAAACAGCATTTTGCATTCTGTCCAAAGAATAAGATGCATACGACACTATGAATGGTTGATGAATATGGAAAGTAATAAACGATAATTGGTATCAACAACAGGATATAGGTTATACAATAAGAATACCCACATGGAACAACAAAACAACAAAGCCAACCCTCCGAGCTGGTAAAGCGTATCAAGAGGATCTCGTTGATCATGACCATGACAGTTACGGTAGCAAATACCTTACAGTATATTCGTCGATTAGAGAATACTTGGTACATAGTTTCCATTCATGCGATGTTATATTACATGTGTAGTTTTAGTACGTCTGTGTCATTACAAACACACATCCTAACAGTGCAACTTTGTCGCGCCCCGCAGTTGTTGTGCCTCATTTGGTCGCCGTTTTGGCGTGGGATTCTGTGGGAGTTGCTCAGGGCGGTTGTGTCGTGGTGTTTCTGATTTCTGTGCTTGGCTGGTTGGGTTGAGTGCTACCTTCCATGTCGGATTTTCTCTTACCTTTTTTGATAATACGACTGTTCCAGTATTAATCACGCAATCACTGATTCATGCAGTGCAATATGTTTGGGAGGCATTAATTGTGTGTTGAATGATGTAAGATAACGTACACCAACAATAAGCAGCATAGGTTTGATAATCTCCCCACAAGAAGCATACGGTAGGACCTTTGATCGACAACTTGGGTTATAGGTTTTAGTCCACTGTTGTAGTCTTACTAAGACATGCCTACGTTAATACTTACATAAAGGTTTAAATACGTTTAAAAAGATTATTCTGATGGTTATCTGGAATACGCAGTAAATACGCCAGAATAGAGGACCATTCTATTCTTCAATTTGTGACCTTAATTTATTGTTTATTCAAAATAACTTAAGTAGTATTATAAACAGATAACTTTATTGTATCAAATAACTTTAAATTTGATGGTTAAATACGTATTTGAGATAACTCTTTGTTTCTTCTTGTTTTTGAGTGGCAGATATCCGCATATTCAATAACATATTTGAACAAATAGTTTTAGAAAACCGAGTTTTTCATACTGGATCAATGCACTGGAAGTATGTTGTATCAGCCACCGTTTCTAATTTGCTTACAAACATGATTATACAATCCACTTCAACCAAAGTGTTCATTGTACCTTGATCCCACTGAGCTTCGTTTGCCTCTGCGATGTACTCCCGATTAAATAAATGTGCAACGGAAGCCACCGGGAAACGGTCCTCGTGTTCTAGGGGAGGCTTTGTGGTAATACTTATAATATGTGTTCCCGACGCCTCTCTAATCTAATTTAGTTAAATCTAAAGTACATCTCCGAGGCCAGAAAATGCTCAGTGGGACCAAGACATTAGCTTTTAAAGCATATTGCGTTTGTTTTTTATATGTTATTTGGATAGATTAAATGAAGATAGCTCGATTATATTGTGTTAGTATGAAACAATTCTCTGATCAGTTCAACTATATTATATCTCAAATAACAACCTACATACCTACATATATCTAAACATAATACTTATGATAACTTGCACACTTACACTTGAAACTTTGAGTACGAATGCACCAAACGATATAAGAATCATCATCATAAAATGTCAGTTATAGAGTAATAAAGTTCTCTTTTCAATTAGACTTTGATTTCAGTTATTTAGCTTACAGCAAAAGCTTACAAAAAGTCGTACAATTAACATGTTTCGGCTAATTGCGTTTTATTCGTAGTTTTAGTACATCTGTGTCGTTACTAATACACATCCTAACTGCGCTCGTTTGCCAATACGACTGATTCAGTATTAATCACACAATGAGTGATTCTAACAGCTCAGTGCAATTTGTGTTAAATTTTGTAACAATAAGCATAAACAGAAATTTCGACGAACAATGATAAAACGCTATAACTTATTAAGACAATTGTTCTACATTATTTACTGACGAATATAGTTTTTCCAATGTCGGTGCATTTGTCGCGCTTTTTTCCAAATGCTTTTGGCATACTTGTAGTTTGTTTTGTTGTTTTAAACAAAACAAAAAACCCACTGCTTGTAGCCACTGAGAACCATTTAGTCACATTTTTTTGCGATGGATATGCGAGGCTGAATGGCTATGGTGGTACAATGAACTAGCTATTCCTGTTGTTACGAATTGATCAAACTTTAAAACTACGTTTAACTTCGCAAGTATCATTGATAATGCGCTGTCTATGCATAATGTGTTATCAGCCAATTTCAAACCATGGAAGCTGGCGAAATCACAGAAAGGTATCGCGTCTGAGAACATTCACCTAAAATTTAATCTACTGTCAGGCTCAAAATTGTGTGTAAATCGTTATAGTAATTACGACTAACAATGTTGTTGTTTTATCTTTGTCATCTCATCTTGCATGAAGCCCGAACTAGTCCGACCAAATACGGTGGTACTAAATAAGTGGACAAACATCCTTGCGACCAAAAGTTTAACAATTATTTATCAGTGTTTGGGTACATTAATGCGCTGTCTATGCATAACGTGATGATGAAAATGATGAAGTGAACAGAGTATCCAGGTTTATACATAGACAACATAATGACAAGGATTATAGTTAAGCATGCAATTACAGAACGAAGGTAAGATATTCTATTTGTATATGTGTCCATGATGATTAGTGTATATCAGATAAACCGTCGCAAATGTCATATTAGAACTAATATCTACACTGACATTTCGTGATGAGCAACAAACAACGCTAAACATACAATAGGAAATTGTTAATGGCAACACCGTATATGATATCGCTTTGATCCAATAACGATAGAAGACATCTACTTGATTACTCCCAAAGCAAAGAACATTTTCTGATCACAACAATTACGCAGTACATGTTGACTAATGAAGGATTGGCCAAGAGGAATAATGGTATTCCATTCATAGCAAAAGCTGAATCAGGTATCATGAAGTGTGTCAAGACAATTAACAAAGTCAGGTTAATCTACCATGTACTAGTAACCGATAAATATGTCTTTCATATTATACAAGGCTGACCCTGAGATAACCCTGAATACAAAGATATTAGTACCGCCGTTTTGCATGTGTTTGTGTTTTTAGGTCGCCCTGCGGCGGGGACTTGGGTAACTTGGTCGAGTCTTGGCTGTGTTTGATTCACTGCGGTATAACGTACACCGGATATTGCAAGCAATATGAGTAATATTATCAATTTTCGCGACATTCTAGTGTTGACAAGGGTAAGTTGAGAGACACTTTTTAGTTTTTCTGAGTGTGTTTAATGTACATTTTATACAAAACTATCTCCTCCATAAATTTTCCTAGCATGTGCAACCGGTAAATTGCCTGGAATTTCTTAAAAGGGTGATTAAAAGACCAAACTCGCATCGTTACTCACGCAGAAAGTAAGCTCTATCTGTCGAAATTAGATGTTTTTGTTTATATTTTTCGTTAAAATACTCAACTTGAATCGAGCGAATTGTCATTCCTGTTACAAAGATTATATTGCAAATGTAGTATCCGAAACTAATCGAAAATGAGGGTGCACTGCGAGAATAAATACAAGTGTTAGTGTACTAGAGTATTGCTATATGGTTGCTCCCTGGTGTACGGAGTATTGCTGTATCGTGTACGGAGTATTGCTTATAAGTGCAGCGACTATTTGTCACTCAAATTGAATAAATACAAGGTATAACCAGTGTTATTTTGTAAAAATAAAATATACTGAATAGATATGTACCTATTTAGACTGGATTACATGGACTACATGAAGCAATTAATGCAACAAGCTAATCCTAGCTCCAAGCCCCCCTCCCTAGCGAATTTTATGGGAAACTTCTATTAGTAACTTTGTTTTATATACAGTAAAGGGTCATAACTGGGCAATCGCATTAGACAAACACAAAACAACTACAATGTCCAATAGTTTGAATTAGCAACATTGAATGTAAGTCATAGCAAAGGAACCTTATGCAGAATCAGAATTAGTTGAGAGACTAAAATAAGCCTTGGTGTGTAAATATGGATGTGAAAGCCCTTATTTGCCATTTGACCATAAGCATGACTCTCAAAGAATTGCATATTTCCAAGCTAAATATCACATTTGTACTACTCACAAGAACACTTTATGCATAACATTCAGCATTCTATATTGTTAATCGTATTCATCTGCCTGGCGGATTGAAATATTTTAACATAACCATGTAAGAATGTTCTAAGTATATCATATAACCCATAAGACATGACCTTATTGGTTTGCAGACGTAATAATACGATAAAACTGTCCATTTAAACATACTTTATTTACTCATTTTATTAAGCAATACTCTGTACACTAAACAGCAATACTCTGTACACACCCGTGTATCCGTTTTGGGGTGTATCTTAGTTGTTTTTCGAACAATATTTATGAAATTTGGTCACAACATTTTGGAGTTCAATATAAACAAAATGGCCAGTTCAAACAATCTACAATAAGGTAATACAGCCTTTCCAGAAGCATGTACAGTACTGCTGTCAATATTTGCGAGTGAGTAACGGCATAATACTTGACCATTTTAACCTTTCTATGACCATTTGATATACGATAGTGTTCTATAAAGTTACCAAAATGCCCGAAGAAGTTAAACCTCAATTGGGAAATGCATAAGAAGTCAGTAATTAGGAAAAGATCGCGCCTAAACTCACCCTGGTCTGCATTTCATGTCCTTATAATTGATAATATTACTCACTTTACTAGCAATATCCGGTGTACGTTATACCGCAGTGTGATTAGGTCTTATGGAATTACCGCTTTTCTTTTCTTTATTTTCTTTGTGAAATTGGGTGATCCTGCATAATTTTGGCGGGTACTTGGACTTTTAATTGTTTCTTTGGCTTATGTGTGGGTATTTCTCAGTGTAGTTATGTTGTGCTATTTCTGATTTCAGTTCTCGTTTGGTTAGATTAGTGCTGCCGTCCCTGTCCGATTTCCCCATGCATTTCTTAAGAATTAAAATGTATTTTGTGCAATCGTCCTTACACGTCCTAATATAATATTAATCACAGACTTTTCGATATTTATAAGTGTAAGTACCATTTACAGAAACTATCCTACAGAGTTATTAAGACGTAGTAACATACCACAAGTAGCCTGCTACATTATTTCACAGTTATTTGATTTTAAAACAATGCAAACGACATGTTCCAAACTAGAATACAAGAAGGTGTTTGATGGTAGACATTGCACAAATTTTTATTATTGCAATGTTTCATCCATTACATTTAGCACAGAACTCGACCGTACGAAGTTGAAATGAAACAGTTTATGTTCATTGCCCTGTAGGAGAAAGTTTGATCGGATGAAATCACAAACCAATTCTAAAACACAAAACCCTATTGAAAATATAAATCGCATATTCGAATATCGGTCACGACACTAGTTCATTATAAAACTATTTTCATTAATGTACACTCATGTTTGGTTTGAACTTGTTGGCAACTCAGGGGTAGTTTCGGGTATATCATTACAATGATTTTGTCTCATTAAAGGACCAATTAAGAAATTTACTCTGAAAAAAGATAGAGTAGCGTATCCGAATCGCACACAATTTATGATTGGTGCTTATTGGCCTATTAAGCAAAGATCAACCGATATTCTCTAATACAGTAGCACACATTTAAACTAATTTTACAGTTCTTCGAAAAGTACCTTTTTAAAATGCCCTTGAAAATTTTAGTAGTACACTTTCAAGCTATGAGGTTTTGGGAACTGTCGGATTTAATTGAATTTACATATGTATCGCACATGCAAAGTGCATTATGTTTCTGTTTATCTATGTTTATTTGTCGCTGATAGCAGCGGCGAAAAATGCAAACTATTCATTTCCCCGCCACCGCAAAGAATCGTTAAAGAGTTCAAGGCAAAGTGATGATAACTGCGCATTGCAAACCAAGATGTAAACGACACTTAGGATGGTTAATGACTCGGTGAAGGGAAATCAACTTCCTGACATTAATTCGTACCAACAGGATATAGGATTTACAATAAGACAACCAACACGAAACGTCACAATAACAAAGTCAACACTCCTAGCTGGTTAATATTTCCAGAAGACGCGTTGATCATGACCATGGCAGTTACAGCAGCACAAACTTGGCAATGTATTCGTCGATTAGTGAATACTTGTTACATAGTTTCCATTCAGCCTACGTTATATTACATGTTTAGTTTTATTACGTAAGTGTCATTACGCACACACATTTTAACTGCACACCTTTGCCAGTACAACTGATTCAGTATTAATTAATTACTGAGTGTTAATAGCAGCACATCAAGTATGAGAGTCATTAATTTTTTGTTGAACGATGTAACAGCACAACCTCAGCATTACGTCAAATTAACTTAAGTGGCATTGTTAATAGAAAAAAATAATTTTATTAAATAACATTAAATTTAATGGTATGTATTTAAGATAACTCTTTGCCAGATGGTTTTTGAGTGGCAGACGTCCACGCATATTTAAACAGTTTTGCGTTCCGACTTTTTCACACTAGATCAATGCAAGAGAAATGTATGATCTTTCAACCCCCATTGCTTTTGTAGCAACTAACGTAATTATAACATCCACTAAATCAAAGTGTTCATTTGTCATTTAAAGCATACATGAACAGTGATTGTTGTAGTATATGTAACTATACAGGTTCAATAAACTAAGTTCGATAATGTGCTAGTATGAAACAAAGTTCCGAACAGTTCAACTATATTATATCTCGAAGGCCAACCTACATATACCTGAACACAATACCTATGATAACTTGCACGTGAAACTTTGAGTACGAATGCACCAAACGATAGTAAGAACATCAGCATAAATGTCAGTTATAGAGTAATAAAAGTTTCCTTTCAATGTGGCTTTGATTTCAGCCATTTAGCTAAAAGCAAAAAAACTTAAGTTGTACATTTAAATGTTTTAACATAATGCGTTCTATTATTGTTGGTCGAATTTTCTGTTCATGATTAATATAAGCCTTATCATTTTTATGCAGTTTCCTGTCCAACCTTCAAATACTATATGACATTCTCCTGACCATTGAAAATGAATTTGTAGTGCGATCGTTTTCGCGTACAAAACTCGTTACATATCCACCAGTTTTGATCTACATTTGTGTCACATTCCTGTATAAAGCCTTTGCCAAGATTATGCAAGTATGTTTGAGTAATCTAGAAAGTTATGCGATGTACGAGGGTTGTCCTAGTAAATCGTGTACTTTTCGCATTGCACAAAAAGCATTCAAAACATTCTTTTCAATTTTTTACTGATGATTATTCAATATATTCTTTGTAAGTCTCCGGAATTTCATGAAAATGTATCAAGAAATAAAAATTCAGTTAACATTATTAATACACATGGTATGCAAGTGCGGCGCACAGTGACGTCAAAGTTAGAACGTCATACCGCGAAACATTTTTCTTCATGTTAAATTATTGTTCATTGTATTAAATATGCATACGATGTCATTAAACATTGTTCTGATATACAATTGCGAAACCATCACAGTCCAATGCACCATATAACAGCTTTCAGATCTTAATAACCAACCCACTTAGTGGAAAACACAAAGCCCGAGCATATGCCTTCTATTGCGAGAAGAATAAAACCCATGAAAGGCATGGCGCAGTAGATAAGATGGATGTAAAACCCGCTGATGTCCAAATCATCATTAAATATTCCTCGACATTAATCCATTTGTGTTTTAGACACAATACGTTATACCTGTCAGTGCATTTTAGAGTCTTAAACTATATTTCGACGACATACCAACCCAAAACTATAATGTGCACGGCTATTCTACGGGTGTTTCTTCTCCTGAACACGCAATTATCACACGTTTATATTTTCAGTGTGGTTATTCAAACAAGCTTATTTCTCGCACAAATAATAATTTTCATTTGAAATTTACTGTGATGACACTAAACAGAGACACGTAAATGCCGAAGAGAAAATTATGTACAATAACTAATTAAAAAGATGAAAATTAAAAGATTATTGAAAATCAAATGAATGAATGACGGCGCGTTTTATGGGTTGCGCCGCATTTGCGTACATGGGGTTGGTTAATCACTGACGATGTGCATAATATACACATTCGTACACTTTTCACGATCTATTTCGATACGTGATGAATTCATGAAGGTAACTGCAAAAAATCTTAATCGTGTGACGTAAATAAAGAAAATTATTAGCAAAGTACACGATTTACTGGGACAACCCTCGTACACATTACGTTTTTTCGTTCATGGTAGATATTGAGCAGGAAACCAACCCCACATTTTTTCATAACGCATATATCTTGAACTATCATTCCGCTACATTAGATGCCAATTATACGAGCACAAAAACTGTTTTATCAATATAATTAAATTAGTGTATGTATTTTTATTAAGGCAAATAATGTATATATTCTGAAAGTGTATGTTCTTTGAATTGTAATTATTACGGGTACGATTGAACTAGGAGTGAAAGTATTGTTACGTTTCAGTAGTAGAGTAATTGGCAAAACACAATGTATATATTATGTGTACTTAGATTGTTGACTTGTTTTATGAACGCGAACACTAAAACCACCCTGAACTGCTACTGACCACTGCCAAATTACCGGTCCTCTGTCATTTATACTTATTCTTGATCAACCATCAAGCGCCTGATATTCATTCATCGTATGATTAATACTGAATCAGTCGTATTGGCAAATGTGCGCATTTAGGATGTGTGTTAACAATGACACAAACTTCTTGAAACTACGAATGTAACATAACATCGGATGAATGGAAACTATGTACCAAGTATTCACTAATCGACGAATCGACTGCAAGGTTTGTGCTGCCGTAACTGTCCTGGTCATTATGAACGAGTCATTTGATAATATTCACCAGCTGCTAGGAGTGTTGGCTTTGTTGTTGTGTTACTTCGAGTGGGTAGTCTTAGGAAGTTTATTACTTTCCATAAAATCATTAACCGTCCCAAGTGTCATGCACATCCTGTTCTGTGCGCATAATGCAATGTGCTATCACTTCGCCTTGAACTCTAAATGATTCTTAGCTGTGGCTGGAGAATGAATATTAAGCATTTTCCCGCCACTCTCAGCGTCAATGTAAACAAAATACACTGCATAATGCACTTTGCATGTGAGATACATATGTATACTCAATTAAATCTGACAGTTCCCCAAACTTCATAGCTTGAAAATGTACTTCTAAAACGTTCAAGGGCATTTGAAAACTTGTGCATGTTGAAGGACTTTATCATTTATTAAATGTTTGCTACTATTATTAGAGGAAGTCGATTTGCTAAATTGGCAAAGGGGCACCAAACACAAACTGTGCATAACTCAAGGATTCCGGATATGCTACCCAATTTTATTTTGAATATATTCCATAATTGGTCATTTAATGTGTATGTGTATTGCACTGATATACTCGAGACTACCTCTGATATTCGAACCAGGTACCTCTCGGTCAATAGTAAAGGGTGTTACCTACCCAAAACGTGCCACTCTATGACGAAACTTAGCTCAACATTGATTGTTACTCAAGAAGAAACCCGAGTTTGTCACATATCTCAAAGTGTGGCCATTGGACATTGTGAATTCTTCACAATGTTTTAAAATTGTTGTTCTGACTTTGAGTACAATTACATATGAATATCTACTTATTTTGTTTTATTTAGGTTGACTGTTGCAGTCAACGTTGTAAATATAATATGTAAAGAGGTAGAATATTGATGCCATTGCTGCGGTTTGGTATGTTGTGTTTAACAATTGGTTTGTGGTTTCTCCCGATCCAATTTTCTCATCCAGTGTAGCGGACAGAAACTATTTCATTCCAACTTAACACGCTCGAATTCTGGGCTATTGGTGAAATGTTGTTATAATTAAACTTTGTGCAATGTTTACCATCAAACAACTTCTTGCATTTTGATCTAGTACATTTTGTGTGCATTATGATACAATGTGAGAATTCAAAACATGAAATAGTGTAGCAGATTATTTGCGGTCTGTTAATGCGGTCTGTTAATGCAGTTTGTTAATGTGGTCTTCATAACTATGTAGGATAGTTTCTGCAAATGGTAATAAATAGTAGGGCACATACCATAGCCACACAGCTACGACGGCAGCGCCTAGCCACACACACAAGAGTCAGGCATAGTACAAACCATCCATATTTTATACCAGTTATAATATTCTGTGGTCAATATTCGAAATTGTTAGGACATTTGCAGAAAATACTTTACTGTATGCTTAAACCAGATAGTAGTATCAGGCTGATCTCAGGGGGTCAGTATCGCTTAATATGAAAGAGCATTGCCCACGCAATAGGCATACGTCCCTTTAATCTAGCAAAGTATGAAAGCTATGTGATGTTCGGTACATCAGTTACTAGTATATTAAACCTGACTGTGTCTAAAGCGGTTAAGTGTATTCATCACCAACTGTGAAAATTAACGTTTGCTAATTTTGGTAATTAGATGCAAGATTCTGCGGAATATAAGCACATGCTTTCTTGATTAAAACGCTATGAATTTTCTCAACAGTAAGGCAAATATGCAGTGTTAAATTAATCATGCTACGTTTTTCGAAACAATTGTCAAACTATGCCACAGAATGCACATAACAACATTTTCCCAGAAAACAGCAGCTTGTTTGAGGAAATCTTTAAGTTGTCAACGTACCTATTTGTACTCAAAACATGAACATAGTATTTTCAGTAAACATTTAACCAATTCTTATGGCTTATGACGTCTATGCTGATATATATTGTGTACGGAATGAAGCCATATCAAGTTATCGTATTAGGCAAACATCTAACTTTTGTATAGAACATGTACGAGGGTTGTTAATTTAATTCCCGGACGATCGATATTGCTGAAAAATGATTGGACGGATATTAATGAGAACTCACACTAGCACAATCACATCATTCCTTGATTCACATACAAAAGTTCAACTTGGTACGATGAAGGAAGTTTATAACATTAGCGTTTTAGTTAGCGCATTTAACGTTAGTCGGCCCAAGTCGACGTCAAAAATGGCGACGTTACGACGTAATCTTATGTAAAACGCTACTTTTTGCATTATTTGATCATTATTTAGGGGTTAAGTAGTTGCCCGGAAACATATATTCGTCATGTTAAGCTGTTTAGTAGTGATGTAATATGCTAAAACTACAATAAAATCGCATGTAGCTGCAATTTATACAGCTTACTTATTATTCTATTAGTGTCTACCACCCAACAAGCCATGAATCTACGACATTTTCTGTTGATGACTTTAGGTTTGCCCGGTTTTACCGGTGTACGGCCAATATTTTCATAAAATCGTTTTCTCTAAACAAATCGCGATATTCACAGAAGCACGCTCATCGTCATCTCGTTTGGCCGATTGAAAGCCTAATTTTAAGTTAGTGGCGATCATAAGCAAGCTCTATTGAGTTACCGTGTCGGTCGTTTGGCAATGAGTATTTATTTAACAGTTCGATTCAAAACCCTATTGATACAATCACTAAAGTTAAAGTACAACTGCAAAATGTGTTTTATTTTTACTTTGGCCATTCAATACAGAACGTGATAATAGTTTCACTCCATAGTTCATGTGTATCCGTAATGATTGACATTCGTAGAGATATACTTTTATATACACTATTAACGTAAATAAAAACACGCGGTTAAAATTAAATTATGTTGATCAAACAGCTTTTTGAGCGTTCAGTATCATTGGCATCTAATGTACCGGATCAATCGTTAATGATATTAGTAATAAAAAAATGAAAGGGCGGTTTCCTGTACATTAACTTCAATTAGCGAAAAAGGTTACGCGTACTTTTCACAAGTTGCTTGATTACAGAAACATACTAACGTAATCTTGGCAAAGGTGAAAGACAGTAGAACACAAATTCTGATAAAAATTGTTGATGGTAATGCAAAGAGATATACATTCGAACATATTTCAAAACAAAGTCAATTTGAATGACCATGTGGATGTATGTAGACAACCGAAATTCAATAAAAAAATACTACTACTGTCAAAGACATGTCGGAGCTTGAGTAGCAAAACTGCAAAAGTCTGAACTGAAAATTTGACGAACAATAATAAAACTCAATATATTTAATCAGTAAAGTAAACGACCGTGTCTTATTAGGAAGGGAATGTTATTACGTAATAACTGACATGAATGCTGATTATTTTTATATTGTTTGATGCCTTTGCACTCACATATTTATGTGTTATTCCAGTTATTCCAATTAATAAGTTCATTTATACGTATATATGCTAACGCTTTAGATGTTTTTTACAGAAGCTGCATTCAACTATTTAAGAGGTGTCCCACCTAAAGTTGTACCGTTTGGAACATATTTCCATACTAGCACAATAACTTTATTTATTGAACCATGTAGTTTTACTTCGATAATCTTGTTTTTCCAAAGCAATCTTATGCAATATCTCGCCTCAATTTTTATAGTGAATTTGCCTTAGTTGCATCATATTTGCAATAGTTTTGTTTATTGCAGTATAATACGTATAAATGTCTCTTATGAGAACAAACAACTAAAACCATCGCAACCTTTCTTCCCGAAATTTGGAATTTGTTGCGTTACATTTTCCAAATATTACGTGCACGCTTTGTTTGGCTGACATGGCTGGATATTGTTATATTTTGTCCAATTAAATTCTTTCCAGTTGTATCATATCGATCATAATCGAAAGCGACGCTGAATATTTACTTTGGATAGTCCTTGAACTGAACCTATATTGAGCATCAATATTCATAGACTATATCGCTGACTTAGAATGAGACGGTCAACTACTTCTTACGACCTTATGAACCTGAAAGATATTTGAGGCGCTTTTATTGAGCTTATTTTCAAAACAATTTCGGAACTTGTCATGTTGACCAAAATGAAGTTGTATAAGCTGATTTTACCATAAGTAAAGAGTAAATTTCAGACAGTTTTTTCTTGTTTTCTCAAAATACATGCATCAATTTTTGTACTTACGACCTTTTCATTCTAAGCCAGCGACATGGTGACCGTCGTTTGAGCATGTACTAGTTATCATCTTGCGAAGGTCATACTAACCACCACTTGTGTTATAATAAAACCATTATTCACACTGACATTTCGTGATGGATGAACTCGTAAACAACATTAACATTCAACAGGAATGCTCCGTTGATGGCGTATCGCTCCGATCTGTTATAATGAGAAACGACAAACACTTATGTAGTAACAAATGAAGGATTGGCCAATAGCAATACTGGCAGTTCATTCATAGAAAAAGCTGATTCAGTAATCACGGAGTGTGTCAAGGCAACTCTAAGTACATGGTGATGTACTAGTTACTCACGCAAAATACCGGATACACCCGAACAACACGTGTCTTTCATATAATGCAGGACTTAAGAGTTTGACAAAATATCTGAAAACAAAGAGATTTCAATTAATTAAGGTTCTTTGAATACTAGAGCTTGAAAGAACCCTGAGCACAGCGTTACATAACTTTATTTATCGGTAACTCCGAAGATATATGAGGAAATCGGAAAGAGATGGCTGCAATCAACTTAACCAACTGAGCACAGAGAACAGAAAACATTCACCACATCCCATAGCACATGTACAACGCCTACACATAACAGAAAATGAAATGTCCAATGCCCAGATGTAAAATATAACTTACATTTTAGGTAGTTAGAAATTTAAGAACTTTAATTTTGTCTAAAATGGTTACGATTCACTTCGTACATTTTATAATCCTTGTCAGTAAGTATAGTAGTTAAAGTAGATTCATGAAACGAATATGCCAGTTTTAAAATATAAGTCAATTGAAGATCAATAGAAATCCAAGTTTGAATCAACTAATTAGTCGTGGGATAAAGTATACAGTAGAAATGTAACAAAAAATAGTCAGGCAATAACCTTCATCATTTTGTACCAAGTTTTTACCGACCGCAAATAACCTGTTTTGCTAGTTCATATTCAGAATTCTTTGATTGTACAGAAGTGCAATCGAACTGTCCTTGATCAGTACGCAAGAAGGTGTTTGATGGTAGATATAGCACGGATATTAATTATGGCAATGTTTCATCAATTACTTTCAATCCAGAATCCGACCGTGTGAAGTTGAAATAGAACAGGTTCTGTCCGCTATTCTGTACGAGAAAAGCATCGGGAGAAACCGCGAACCTATTGCCATTGCGCTAGAGTAAAGATCGCTCCGCCTAGCTGTTTGTCGAAGGCGAAGGTTTTCAAGTTAATAAATTGGAACATGTTGTTATAATTTACCGTTAAAATTGAAATTAAATGGTATTGGCATCTTACGTAAAGTCAATTGTAAATGGGCAAAGGTAAAAATCCTCTAAAAGTTATCTATGAAAAGCACCGGAAAGTTTGAACAAAGCAGCAACAAACATTTATCACCTGCAACATTCTCGACTAGGATGCTGACAACAACAATGGTGACGCTAGGTTTACGGTTAAGAGTGACACGGTTGTCGAGTGGGTAGCCCTTGGCTTTGGAAAAGTCCCTGGTTCGAATCTTGCCCATGACACTTCAGGTCATTTTATTCGCTTTTCATTGTTTCCATTTAATTCGGATTCCTTGTATCATACAAAAAAGGTTTGAGGAAATTGGACAGAACAGGGAAAGCAACACTTTACCAGCCGAGCACAGAAAGCAGTTACATCACATCACAACTACACGTAGCAATGCATGCTATTACTCATGGGTAAAACCGAATGACACATTCTTAAAACCGAATCACTCTAATGTAACTTTAGTGTAATATTCGCTTTATTCGAAATGTTTTATCTATGCAATACGTTTATACCGTTAATATCATTTTTCATATCTTTTGGTAACAGTAGAAAACGGAAAACGTTACACTTATTGCTAGAATGTCCTTGAACATTTTAGAAATACACTTTCAAGCTACGATGTTTGATAAACTGTCGGATTTAATTAAGTGTACATATGTATCTCACATGCAAAGTTAATTATTCCAAGATAAAATTTCAAAACAACAACTGACAGCAGTAATGACAATTTAATTTTATAATTATCTTTATATACCAAATGACTAGCGAATATTGTTTATAATACATGTAATATATATAGGCTTGCCTTATTGCGATTATGAATTAAATTAAAGTGGCGAAGAATGGCCATGTTGACTTGTACTCTAACAGGTAACGCTGTTAGAGGTGAAAACGCCTTACGCAAGGTAGCAACCGAGGGCATATAAGATTTATTATCAAACTTTAACATTAATTTACTGTAACAGGAAACCGAGTACACTCCGATTACACATAGAAACCGAGTACGCTCCAGGTACTCATAAAAAATACCGAGTACACTCCGAGTACCCATAAAAGAGACCGAGTACGCTACAGGTACTCATAAAATACCGAGTACACTCCGAGTACCCATAAAAGAGACCGAGTACGCTACAGGTACTCATAAAATACCGAGTACACTCCGAGTACCCATAGAAGAGACCGAGTACGCTACAGGTACTCATAAAATACCGAGTACACTCCGAGTACCCATAAAATACCGGGACGTACGCTCCAGGTACCCCGTAATAAAACCAGGTACGCTCCAGGCACCATATAAAGAACCATGTCTACAGTAAGTATGTATTTTAACCAAATGTGACTTATCTAAACAGATGAGACCTTTTAAGAGATGCCATTTTTCTAGTTGAGTCAACGCTCGGACAAGTCTTAAACGCTCATAAAAAACTACAGTCAAGTGACTGAATTTTGTAACCACAGGAACCTCAGTCTCGACTGGTAACAGCTGTCGAAACCGAGAGAAAACCCATGGAAATGCAAAATATATGTTTTGTATTGATTCATTTTTAATAAAAATAATAGATTTGCCCTCGGTTGCATCCCCACTACAGAATTTTACGCCACAAAATGAAAAATATAATTAAGCTTCGATATCCCTATTTCTTATTTATCTATTTTTTATTTCCCCAAAATTCTTATAATATATAACTTAAAATGCCTTCGCGAATGGCGTCATTATAGAATTCCAAACCAACGTCGGACAAGTGTATACCGTCATCGCGGAAGAAACCGAGTGTAAGAACGTCGATGTCGACCGTAATATGCCCGTTGGATTGTTTTCGGCCCATCTGGTTCACCCGTTTACGCTTTTTCTCTATGGCTTTCAAACTACAGGCGTGTTCTCCCCAGGTAACTCTGGGGAGAATGTCAACCCATATTATTTTTACTTCTGGAAATGCTTGATGAACATAAGTAACAGCCTCTATTATTATCTTAAAAATACATTTTAAGGAATGTTTTGTAAGATCATTGCCACCTAGATGGAACAATATAACTTTAGGACAACTCCTAAACAGGACGGGAATTTGCAAGGAGCTAATTAAATCGTCCAAACTCATACCCCGCTTACACCACCAAGCCATGGTAAGGTTGTCCGGCAACTTCAAATTCGGCATTCCTCTTTCGGCGGCTCGCACCCCAGCCCAATATGGAATTGAATCCCCGATAAACCATACGTCTGTAAAGACATTATTAAAGCCTGTCAGTTACGATAGTCCTATCACCATAGCGACACTATTGCTATACCGTGCATGATAAGTATATATATAATACCATGAATATAATCACCCGCTAGACAAACCTGGCCTAAAGTACGGTTAAACCCGTATGTATGTGTTATAGGCGGGGGAGTGCTGACTCCGACAATCCCATTAAAGCTAATTGCGTAGCCCTGCCTATGCGAAAACTATGGGTTTTAACATTTGAGTGGTTATACTGAGAACGGTCAATACATTTTTTCAGCACTGCTGCAAATTGATATCTGGTGGCTACTGCCCCGTTACTATGAATGAACAGCGGACCGGTTTGACTCGATTTATAAAAAAGATATTTCTGTAACGAATGAACAGGACATAATTATGCTTCCATCCCGCTCACACGGTAACTTTAAAATCACCGGATTACCACGTTGATTTGTTTTAAACCTACTCATGGAAATCAAAACATGTTTGTTTGGTATATCAAGAGTTACGTCTCTTGATTGTAACATGTTAACTTGACCCTTGGTAGAGACTAATTCTCCTACGCGAAATAGGCCAAAATATGCCAGGCAAAACATAGCTTTTAATAACTGATATTCGTAAGCATCATGACAAATCGTGGGTAGAAGCTTACATATTTCCTTTAACATATCCATAGTGATCGGGGCTCTCGTATCGAATGTGCGGCGTGATCTATGACAACCCTCCAATAGCTTTTTGACAATAAAGGCTTGAGAAAAATCTGGCCAATTATTAATTTTATGAAAGAAAGCCAGACCAGAAATATATGTTGCTATTGTTCTAGCTGACAAGGCCTTTTCAAAACAATACGTAATGAACAAAACCACCTCGTTTAAAGGGAGTGGCCAGTTATTTGGTAAGTTATACGAGCCCCTGAATGACTGAAACTTGTTCCTTGCCGTAGAATAGGTCGAAGCGGTATTTTCCGCTATTCCTGCACTGGCCAAGTATTTAGATCTGCTTCGAAGATGTTCCAAAGAAAGTTCGGTATTACCGATGGATATAGATCCGCCTCTGGAGCTAGCTTCCTGAACCGTGGGAACTGAAAACGAGATAGTGCATCACTTATTTCGTTTTTTGCCCCGCTGATGTGTGAAGCTTTTACCCAACATAATGCAAACATTGTAACGTAAATACCCTCATTAACATCATGACTGCGGGTGATTTAGAGGTCATGGTATTTAATATATGGACTACTGCCTGATTATCGCAATAGAAACGAATTTTCTTGTTACGTAGCTCATTACCCCAAATAAAAATTGCCGCGACAATAGGAAACAGTTCAAGCACTGTAATGTCTTTGGTAAAGCCATTTTCATGCCACACGTCCGGCCATTTCGCGTTACACCAATGCCCCTTAAACCAAATACCAAACCCTATAGCACCCGCGCTATCTGTATGAAATTGCTCGTCATCATTAGACACCCAAAAACGGTCGTGAAAGACTGAGACACCATTATGTCCACTGAAAAAACGCATCCACATTTTGAGATCAGATTTCATTTCCTTATTAACACGCACGTAATGATACATGTGTTTTACGCCGCATGTGGCATTTATAAGGCGCCTACAAAATGGCCTACCTATAGGAATTGCCCGACAACAGAGTTCAAAGACCCTATAAGTGACTGTATGACCCTCAAACAAACTTTCTTTTGCGACAGAACGAACTCGATTTTTTGAACGACTTCCGTTATTTTATCGAGAGGTATCCGAACCTCCATTTTTATTGAATCTAGCTCTAAACCTAAGAAAATAATAATTTGAGTCGGGCCTGCTGTTTTCTCGTCCGCTAGCGGAACGCCCAAGTTGTCCATAATTGATTTGAATAACACCATCAACTCTTTACAAGACTTGTACGTTTTTTCGCCCCCTAAGAAATCGTCTAGATAATGTATTAGGTGGCCCGATTTCATTTTGGTTTTAACGCAAAACTCAAGGAAGGTTGAAAAATTTTCAAATAAACTCGGGGAAATACTACAGCCGAATGGAAGAGCCTTATCGAAGAAAATTTTATCCCCCACCATAAATCCCAATAGTTCGAAATCCTGTGGGTTAATTGGTAGCAAACGGAATGCATTTTTTATATCCGATTTAAACAAGTAACAATTTTTTCCCAGTTCCTGAATGATATGAATTGCTTGGTCGAATTCTGTGTATTTAACCGAACATAATTTCGGGTCAATGAAATCGTTAATCGATGACCCCTCTGGGTAAGAAAGATGATGTATCAGCCTAAACTCCCCGGGTGTTTTCTTTGGTACCACGCCGATCGGAGATATTTGAATGTTTTTCATCGGACTAACGGTAAACGGGCCAGCCGCACGACCGGCATCGATTTCTTTTTGTACTTTTTGTAGGACAATCTCGGGGAATTGTCTAGCCGACACCAAATTCTTTGAAAAGCGTGTCCCACGTGGACCAGTATAATTTAAACGAAAGCCGTGTGTAAAACCTTCTAATAGTATTAGTGCATCACGGGATTTGTAATCAGACAACCAGTGGTTTAAAGATTGGATATTAATAGGTGAAGGAGCTAATTTCGTCGGATTATTCATAAGCGACGGTATGTTATTATTTACTATATGAACCGCGTTGACCACGGTACTGGTTATATCCCCGCCCTCTGTATGGGCGGCGGCCTCGAAAGGGATTTCCATTAAAACCTTGATGGGTATAATGACCCGCATTATATGTTTGCGATTGACAGTAAGTACCCTGTTGGTACCCGAAACGTGAAGGACCTGACTGAGTACCTGTGTGACAGTTCATTATGTTATGCGTGCCGCCACAATTAATACATGCGTGGTTATATTTACAACTCGGCCAGCTACATGAGCCTTTATTAAAAGCTACACATATGTTCTGCGATTGACCATGCTTCCGCGACTCGACCCCAAATTGTTTATACCTATATGTATCTTGCATTGAAGGCAAACACCTAGACCACAAGCCTTGATTAATCACCGACCACGACGACGGTGTGGTGGCCTGACGAAGGCGAAACTGCTGGTCGTATATTTTCCAAAATTGTCCCCCCTGGCGGGACGCACATTCTCGTATAACATAAAAATAGTGCAACATTTCATGTATCTTTGAGGGGTGTGTCGACAAATAGATAGACATATAGACAATAAACGCGTCTGTCCAGCGTTCAGTAGTTCCGATATCATCTTTACATACCGTGGGCCGGACGGTAATCGTACCGTCGGTATTTAATTTGAGCGTACTACCGGAATATAGCTCGGCCAGTTCCACCGCACCCTTTATGAGCAAATAAAGATTGACGTACTCGCCTTTACAGATTTTTTGTTTTAGAGTAGGCGGTACATGTAACGTAATATCGTCTTGGGCGACACGTGTCAGCTCGTGACCTTCAAAAAGCATGTTTTCAACATTTTGAGTTTCATTAAACGTGAACATATTAGCACTGGGTTGCATTACAGGCGGCAAACATGTACCGTTATATGGCAACGCCCCTATATCTAAATTTCCTAGAGGCAGGGTCTGAGCATTACCGGCGTTAGACAAACTACGGGTCTCCACGGGACTAGTATTAGTGATGCTACTGTTCGAACTAGCATTAACCTGGTCTTGTTCCTCATGAACCTGAGCCTCACAAATAATTTCATTAAAATCTATAACGTTATGATTTATACCTCTCGCTGGCTCCATCCCGTCATCCAACGCCGGTCTAGCTCGCTTAGCACTGGCCCTAGTCCTCGGCCCCGTTGCTTCTGCACCGCGCCTTCTCTTTGCACCTTGTCCTCGACCCGGCATCATAAAGTATTGCTAGATAGCCAAAGTTTTAATTAATTTTCTTTAAAGTTCGTCGTTTGCTGCCGAACAAGCAAGTGAGCCGACGTGGCAATCATGTGAGTTCACGCTCAGTGAATATCGTATTCACGCGAGAATTACCATGGAAACGATAGCGACGCCGGGTAGCGATAAACGCACCATGTGTATATAGTACCCGGAGATCCCGTGAAATTCCGCCGTAATAAATTAGATTAATGCATAGGTGAATTAATCTTTATTATAATCTTGTTTATCTATGTTTTTGTTGACGCTCAGAGCGGCGGGAAGAATGCAACATATTATTCATTACCCAGCCAAAGCAAAGATTTGTTAAGAGTTCAAGGACAAATAAAGTGAAAATAGCATTTTGCATTCTGTCCAAAGAATAAGATGTACACGACACTATGGATGGATGAAGATTTTATGGAAAGTAATAAACTGCCTAGCAAAAATCGGCATCAATAACAGGTTATACAATAAGACAACCCACGTAGAGCAACAAAACAACAAAGCCAACCCTCCGAGCTAGTAAAGCGTATCAAAAATATCGTTGATAATGACCATGACAGTTACGGTAGCATAAACATGGTAGTGTATTCGTCTATTAGATAATACTTGAAACATAGTTTCCATTCATCCCATGTTATATTACATGTGTAGTTTTAGTACGTCTGTGTCATTACTAACACACATCCTAACAGTGCAACTTTGTCAAAAAAGGTATGAGAAAATCCGACAGGGAAGGTAGCACTCAACCCAACCAGCCGTGCACAGAAATCAGAAACACCATTACACAACGACACTGATAAGTTTCCACAGAAACCCATGCCAAAACGGCAATCAAATGGGGCCCAACAACCCCGGGGCGTGACCTAGGTTAAAACACTTAGGACAGTGACCTTACGTTATGCCACATAAAGACGCACAACTACGACTTGACCTAGTTAAATATGGACAACGTAGAAATGGGTTGGGAAATAATATTACATATTCCTAGCAACTACAATGAGCAACGCCCACACATAAGCGAAGAAACAACCAAATACGACTGATTCAGGACTAATCACACAATGACTGATCCCTGCAGTGCAATATGTTAGGGAGGCAATAATTTTGTGTTGCGAGATGTAAGATAACGTACACCAATAAGCATAGGTTTGATAATCGACCCACAAGAAGTAAACGGTAGGACCTATGATCGACAAATCGGGTTGTAGGTTTAAGCCAACAGTTAAAAGTCCGAAGTTAATTTAGGTTCAATAAACTTAGTTCTATTACATTGTGCTAGTATGAAACAATGTTCCGAACAGTTCAACTATATATCTCAAAAGCCAACCTTCATACCTACATATCCCTGAACATAATACTTATGATAACTTGCACACTTGCACTTGAAACTTTGAGTACGAATGTACCAAACGATATAAGAATCATCATCATAAAATGTCAGTTATAGAGTAATAAAATTATCTTTCAATTAGACTTTGATTTCAGTTATTTAGCTAACAGCAAAAACTTACCTAAAGTCGTACAATTAACATGTTTCGACTCATTGCGTTTTATTCGTAGTTTTAGTACGGCTGCACTCGTTTGCCAATACGACTGATTCAGTATTAATCACACAATGAATGATTGTAACAGCGCAATGCAATTTGTGATAAATTCTGTAACAATAAGCATAAACAGAAATTTCGACGAACTATGATTAATAACAAATACTATTTTTAAAACATTGTACGACATTATATATGCTGAAGAATATAGTTTTCCTTATGTCGGTGCATTTATCGCGCTTTTCCAAATGTGTTTGGCATACTTGTAGTTTGTTTTGTGGTTTTAAACAAAACAAACAAAAAAGTCTGCAGCAACTGAGAACCATTAAATTGGTATGTTGGTACTGCAAGGCTGAATGACTATGGTGGTAAAATGAACCAGCCATTCCTGTTGTTACGAATTGATCAAACTTGAAAACGACGTTTCCCAAGTATCATTCTATGCATAATGTGTTATCAGCCAATTTCAAACAAGCGAAGCTGGCGAAATCACAAGAAGGTATCGCGTGTGAGAACATTCACCTAAAATTTAATCTACAGTCAGACGCAAAATTGTGTGTGAAATTGATATAGTTAATACGACTAACAATGTTGTTGTTGTTGTATCGTTGTCATCTAGACGTGCATGAAGCCCGGACTAGTCCGACCAAATACGGCGGTACTAAATAAGTTGACAAACATTAACAATTATTTATCAGTATTTGGGTACATTTTGTTATAGCGTGGCCGAAGGCCTCTTATTTGGACCAGCACATGGCATTTAACCGACTATTTTACTCACTGCAGCAGGCCATTTCATAGGCTAGTCTTAGAGGTATAAAATGATGTAACTTCAAATAAAGTGTTTTCAAGTGTTTATTTGAAACGGATGAAAAGAAAATACAATCACGAAAATAGCAAAAGGTGATTGATTTTATGATTTAAGTACTCGTTACTTTAAACGAGGACAGTTACGTGGTTATACAATGTACCTTAAGTGTCCTGTCGTGCTCGATTCGTACTGTATTTTAAATAAATTGTAAACAATGTAAGCCTAATTTTGAAATGAATAAGTGACCCTGATCATCTCAATGTCCGTTTAACAATTACGATTATGATCTTTATGACTGTACTTTGAGATTATGCACCAGTCAGTTGCATCCACGGTCCCAGGGGAAGGGTCTAGAGTTTTACTTTTTGGTTGTAAATCAACCACCACCCCCCTCCGCGG
Organism: Spisula subtruncata; assembly: GCA_963678985.1. Classification (NCBI taxonomy): domain Eukaryota; kingdom Metazoa; phylum Mollusca; class Bivalvia; order Venerida; family Mactridae; genus Spisula; species Spisula subtruncata. Next base: position 36,796,480 of record OY787675.1, read on the forward strand.
ACCTGGGTGGACAGCTGATGTTACCGTAACTTCTCTGGCAATTCCTCAGCTCCTCACAACTAAATATTGTCGCCGTGGTGTTGGTTCGGAGAAAAAATCCCAACATTTCACCGACAGTTCAGTAGAATGCATTTGTGCATCTACTATTTACTTACGAAGAGTAAACAAATAACATTACTGCACATGTATGCACAATGAATATGACTTACTGAGACAGTAATAGTACATGGCCATTCGGGTTAATCCTGCCGATTTAGCCAATGACATGAAAAGCAAAAATCTGAAATTCGCATTATAGACCGAGTCTTCATATTAAACATGATGACGAACGTGAAGAGGGTACCATGGTTTATATATAGACAGCATTAATGCGCTGTCTATGCGTAACGTGTTGATGAACAAGATGAAGTGAAAAGGGTACCGTGGTTTATATATAGACAGCATTAATGCGCTGTCTATGCGTAACGTGTTGATGAACAAGATAAAGTGAAAAGGGTACCATGGTTTATATATAGACAGCATTAATGCGCTGTCTTTGCGTAACGTGTTGATGAACAAGATGAAGTGAAAAGGGTACCATGGTTTATATATATACAGCATTAATGCACTGTCTAAGCATAACGTGTTGATGAACATGATGAAGGGAACAGAGTATCAAGGTTTATACACAGTCACAATAATGACAAGGGTTATATTTAAGCATGCAATCACAGAACAAAGGTAAGATATTCTATTTGTATATGTGTCCATGATGATCAGTCTATATCACCGCGCTAATGTCATATTAGAAATAACATCTACATTGACATTTCGTGATGAGCAACAAACAACGCTAAACATACAATATGAAACTGTTAATGGCAACACCGTATATGATATCGCCGTGATCCAATAATGATGAAGACATCTACTTGGTTATTCCCAAAGCAAAGAACAGTTTCTGATCACAACGATTACATAGTACATGTTGACTAATGAAGGATTTGTCAAGAGGAATAATGGTATTCCATTCATAGCAAAAGCTGAATCAGGTATCATGAAGTGTGTCAAGACAATAAACAAAGTCAGGTTAATCTACCATGTACTAGTAACCGATAAATATGTCTTTCATATTATACGAGGCTGACCCTGAGATAACCCTGAATACAAAGATATTAGTACCGCCGTTTTGCATGTGTTTGTGTTTTTAGGTCGCCCTGCGGCGGGGACTTGGGTAACTTGGTCGAGTCTTGGCTGTGTTTGATTAGGTCTTATGGTATTACCGCTTTTCTTTTCTTTATTTTCTTTGTGAAATTGGGTGATCCTGCATAATTTCGGCGGGGACTTGGACTTTTAATTGTTTCTTTGGCTTATGTGTGGGTATTTCTCAGTATAGTTATGTTGTTCTATTTCTGATTTCAGTTCTCGTTTGGTTAGATTATTGTTGCCGTCCCTGTCCGATTTCCCCATGCATTTCTTATGAATTAAAATGTATTTTGTGCAATCGTCCTTAAACTTCCGAATATAATATTAATCAAAGAATTTTCGATATTTATAAGTGTAAGTACCATTTACAGAAACTATCCTACATAGTTATTAAGACATAGTAACATACCGCAAATAGCCTGCTACATTATTTCACAGTTATTTGATTTTAAAACAATGCAAACGACATGTTCCAAACTAGAATACAAGAAGGTGTTTGATGGTAGACATTGCACAAATTTTTATTATTGCAATGTTTCATCCATTACATTAAGCACAGAACTCGACCGTACGAAGTTGAAATGAAACAGTTTATGTTCGTTGCCCTGTAGGAGAAAGTTTGATCGGATGAAATCACAAACCAATTCTAAAACACAAAACCCTATTGAAAATATAAATCGCATATTCGAATATCGGTCACGACACTTGTTCATTATAAAACTATTTTCATTAATGTACACTCATGTTTGGTTTGAACTTGTTGGCAACTCAGAGGTAGTTTCGGGTGTATCATTACAATGATTTTGTCACATTAAAGGACCAATTAAGAAATTTACTCTGAAAAAAGATAGAGTAGCGTATCCGAATTCCTGAATCGCACACAATTTATGATTGGTGCTTATTGGCCTATTAAGCAAAGATCAACCGATCTCTTATACAGTAGCACACATTTAAACTAATTTTACGGTTCTTCGAAAAGTACCTTTTTAAAATGCCCTTGAAAATTTTAGTAGTACACTTTCAAGCTATGAGGTTTTGGGAACAGTCGGATTTAATTGAATTTACATATGTATCGCACATGCAAAGTGCATTATGTTTCTGTTTAACTATGTTTATTTGTCGCTGATAGCAGCGGTGAAAAATGCAAACTATTCATTTCCCCGCCACTGCAAAGAATCGTTCAAGGCAAAGTGATGATAACTGCGCATTGCAAAGCAAGATGTAAACGACACTGAGGATGGTTAATGACACGGTGAAGGGAAATCAACTTCCTGACATTAATTCGTACCAACAGGATATAGGATTTACAATAAGACAACCCACACGAAACGTCACAATGACAAAGTCAACACTCCTAGCTGGTTAATATTTCCAGAAGACGCGTTGATCATGACCATGGCAGTTACAGCAGCACAACCTTGGCAATGTATTCGTCGATTAGTGAATAATTGTTAGATAGTTTCCATTCAGCCTACGTTATATTATATGTTTAGTTTTATTACGTAAGTGTCATTACTAACACACATCTCAATTGAACACCTTCGCCGGTACGACTGATTCCGTATTAGTCATACACTGAGTGATTATAGCAGCACATCAAGTCTTGGAGTTACGTCAAATTAACTTAAGTGGCATTATTAACAGAAAACTTTATTTTATCAAATAACATTAAATTTGATGATATGTATTTAAGATAACTCTTTGCCAGATGGTTTTTGAGTGGCAGACGTACACATATATTTAAACAGTTTTGCGTTGCGACTTTTTCACACTAGATCAATGCACGTGAAATGTATGTCCTTTCAACCACCATTTCTTTTGTACCAATTAACGTAATTATAAAATCCACTCAATCAAATGTTCATTTGTCATTTAAAGCATACATGAACAGTGAGTATTGTAACTATACAAGTTCAATAAATTAAGTTCGATTATAATCAGCTAGTATGAAACAATTATGAAAACATTCTCTGATCAGTTCAACTATATTATAACTCAAATGCCAACCTTTATACCAACATATACCTAGAAATAATACTTGTGATAACTTGCACGTAAACTTTGAGTTCGAATGCACCAAGCGATATAAGAATCATCATCATAAATGTCAGTTATAGAGTAATAAAAGTCTCCTTTCAAAGTGACTTCGTTTTCAGCCTTTTAGCAAAACGCAAAAAACTTATGTTGTGCATTTATCTGTTATAACATAATGCGTTTTATTTTGTTGGTCGAATTTTATGTTCATGATTAATATAAGCCTTAATATGTTTATGCAGTTTCCTGTCCAACCTCCAAATACTATATGACATTCGCTTGACCATTCAAAATGAAAACGCATTGGCATCGTTTTCACATACAAGACTCGTTACATATCCAACTGTTTTGATCTACATTTGTGTCACATTCCTGTCTAAAGCCTTTGCCAAGATTATGCAAGTATGTTTGAGTAATCTAGAAAGTTATGCGATGAACACATTACTTTTTTTCCTTCATGATAGATAGTGAGCAGGAAACCATCCACACATTTTTTCATCACATATTTATCTTGAACTATCATTCCGCTACATTAGATGCCAATTATACGAGCAGAAAAACTGTTTTATCAATATAATTAAATTAGTTGTATGTGTTTTTATTTACGCAAATAATGTATATATTCTGAAAGTGTATGTTCTTTGAATTCTAATAATTACGGGTACGATTGAACTAGGAGCGAATGTATTGGTACGTTTCAGAAGTAGAGTAATTGGAAAGCACAATGTATATATTATGTGTACTTAGATTGTTGACTTGTTTATGAACGCGAACACTGAAAACACCCTGAACGGCTACTGGCCACTGCCAAATTACCGATCCTCTGTCATTAATACTAATTCTTGATTTACCATCAAGTTCCTGATATTCATTTATCGTATGATTAATACTAAATCAGTCGTATTGGCAAAGGTGCGCAGTTAGGATCTGTGTTAATAATGACACAAACTTATTGAAACTACGAATGTAACATCGACTGCAAGATTTGTGCTACCGTAACTGTCATGGTCATAATAATATGAACAAGTCATCTGATAATATTCACCAGCAGCTAGGAGTGTTGGCTTTGTTGTCGTGTTACTTCGTGTGGGTAGTCTTATTGTGTATCCAACATCCTGTTGTTGATACGATTGTTGCCAGGAAGTTCATTACTTTCCATAAAATCATTAACCGACCCAAGTGCCGTTCACATCTTGTCTGTGAGCATGATGTAATGCGCCATCACTTCGCCTTGAACTCTTAACGAATCTTTGCTATTGCTGGAAAATGAATATTGTGCATTTTCCCGCCACTCTCAGCGTCAATGTAAACAAAATACATTGCATAATGCACTTTGCAGGTGAGATACATACGTATACTTAATTAAATCTGACAGTTCCCCAAACTGTATAGCTTGAAAGTGTACTTCTTAAACATTCAAGGGCATTTGAAAACATGTGCATTTTGAAGGACTTTATCATTTATTAAATGTTTGCGACTAGTATTATAGGATGTTGGTTGTTTCCTTGCTAAATTGGCAAAGGGGCACCAAACACAAACTGTGCATAACTCAAGGATTCCGGATATGCTACCCAATCTTTATTTCGAATAGATTCGTTAATTGGTCATTTAATGTATATGTGTATTGAACTGATATACTCGAGACTACATCTGATATTCGAACCAGGGACCTCTCGGTCAATAGTAAATGGTGTTACCGACCCAACAACCGTGCCACTCTAAGTCGAAACTTAGCTCAACATTGATTGTTACTCAAGATGAAACCCGAGTTTGCCACATATCTCAAAGTGTGGCCCTTGAAAGTTATGAATTCTTTACAATGTTTTAAAATTGTTATTCTGATTTTGAGTCCAGAGTACAGTCACATATGAATATCTACTGGATGCCATCAATGTTGTTATTGTCGTAAGCATCCTAGTCGTCGATGTTGCTGCTGATACAGCGTGTTTGCAGTTCTTTAGGTTGACTGTTGCAGTCAACGTTGTAAAGATAATATCTAAAGAGGTAAAATATTGATGCCATTGTGGCGGGTTGGTATGTTGTGTTAGACAATTAGTTTGTGGTTTCTCCCGATCCAATTTACTCAGCCAGTGTAGCGGACAGAAACTATTTCATTTCAATTTCACACGCTCGAATTCTGGGCTATTGGTGAAATGTTGTTATAATTAAACATTGTGCTATGCTTACCATCAAATAACTTCTTGCATTTTGATCTAGGACATTTTGTGTGCATAATGGTACAATGTGGGCATTCAAAACGTGAAATAGTGTAGCAGATTATTTGCGGTCTGTTAATGCGGTATGTTAATGCGGTTTGTTGATGCGGTCTTTATAACTATGTAGGATAGTTTCTGCAAATGGTAAAAACATTTTATACAAATTATAATATTCTGTGGTCAATATGGTATTCGAAATTGTTAGGACATTTGCACAACATACATTACTGTATGCTTATACCAGATAGTCGTATCAGGTTGATCTCAGGGGAGGTCAGTATCGCTTAATATGAAAGAGCATTGCCCACGCAATAGGCGTACGTCCCTTTAATCTCGCATAGTATGAAAGCTATGTGATGTTCGGTACATCAGTTACTAGTATATTAACATGATTGTGTAACACACTTCGTGAGCCCTGAATAAGCAGTTTCTACGAATGAAATATCAGCAATAGCTCATGGCCAATCCTTCATTAGTTACCATGTAATTGTTATGATCAGTAATTGATCGTTGGGAGTTATCCAGTAGATGTTTATTTCCTTTATTCCAGGATCATAGTGCGTTTTATCAATGTTCGTCTAATTGTCAGTTAATGAGACCCAGTACTGTTACAGCCTTAACACAATACAGTTGCCCACAAAAAGCATTATGCTGTTAGAATCACTCATTGTGTGATTAATACTGAATCAGTGGTATTGGCAACGCTGTGCAGTTAGGATGTGTGTTAGTAATGACACAGACGTACTAAAACTACGAATGTAACATAACATCGGATGAATGGAAACTACGTATGTACCAAGTATTCTCTAATCGACGAGTACACTGCCAGGTTTTTGCTGCTGTAACTGTCATGGTCATGAGCAGCGAGTCATTTGATAATATGTATCAGCTAGGAGTGTTGGCTTTGTTGTCTTGTTGCTTTGTGTGGGTTGTCTTATTGTATAACCTATATCCTGTTGACACGAATTAATGCCAGGAAGTTGGTTTCTCTCCATGAAATCATAAACAGTTCCAAGTCTCGTGTACATCTTGTTTTGTATGTATGATGCAATGCGCCATCACTTTACCTTGAACTCATAACTATTCCTTACATTGGCCGGGTAATGATTAATATGTTGCATTCTTCCCACCGCTCTCAGCGTCAACATAACATAGATAAACATAAATATATATTATAATGCAATTTGCATGTGAGATACATATGTATACTCAATTAAATCCGACAGTTCCCCGAACCTCTTAGCTTGAATATGTACTTCTTAAATATTCAAGGGCATTTGAAAAAGTGTGCTTTTTGAAGGACTGAATCATTTATTTAAATGTGTGCCACTTTTAGTTGAGAATGTCGTGTTTCCCATGCTTAATGAGAACCAAACATTAACTGTTTGTGATTCAAGGATTCCGGATGCGCTACTCTATCTTTTGCCGAATAGATTCATTGGTCCTTTAATGTGGTATGTTTATTGGACTGATACGAGACTACCTCTGAGTTGCCAATGAGTTCAAACCAAATATGAGTGTGAAACAATAAAAAGCGTTTCAGAATGAACTAGTGGCCTGACCGATATTCAAACAAGGGACTTCTCGATCCATATTGAAGAGTGTTACCCACTCGACAACCGGGCCACTCTAAGTCAGAACGTAGCTCAACATTGAGATTTACTCAGGTTGAAACCCGAGTTTGCGACAAATATCAGGGTTTGGGCATTGAAAGTTAGGCGTTATTTGAATTTTGACTCCAGAGAACGAGTGGGTATCCAGAAATAACCGCACTGTGTTCATTGTGAAAATACTATTTACAGTCACATATGAGTATCTACTGGACGTCTTCGTTGTTGTTGTTGTTATCAGCATTCTAGTTGTCGATGTTGCCGCTGATTGAGGTTTTTTGCTGCTTTATTCATTGACAGTTGCATTGAAATGTAGTTTGTAGAATAATTATGTCATTGTGATGCGTGATTTCAATGCGGTTTAGTTTTTGTTCTTGATTACCATTGGTTGGTGGTTTCCTTCTACTCAATTTCTACTCTAAGGCAAAGTGATGATAACTGCGCATTGCAAACCAAGATGTACACGACACTTAGGATGGTTAATGACTCGGTGAAGGGAAATCAACATATCAACAGAAGACGCGTTGATCATGACCATGGCAGTTACAGCAGCACAAACTTGGCAATGTATTCGTCGATTAGTGTTTCGTAATATCTGTCCCCATTACAAATAAATGTCAGGAGTTCATACATGATCTCAACTGATAACTTCATACATAAATAGAAAGCCAACATTTCAAAGTTTTATTCAGTATATAATATAGCAATGTTTCTTTCAAAGCAACCTAGAAACAAAGATTCTTGCAAAATGTCATATTTTCGATAATTGTCAAAATGACGTTCTAAGTTATTTTAACCCAAATTGATATCATAGCTTGTAAAGTATTAAATGATAAAACAATTTCGATTATGTTTATTAACAAAATAATCTTTTGATTTGAAAGTTTATATTATATACAACAAGATGAAAATATTTTTATGTAGCAGTTACTTTGGTTTCTAGTGGCTAAGCAACGGAAGAACATAACCATGCTGATGCATTCTTTCTCGTAGTCAAGCAAACAGGCGACAGGTTTTCAAATAACATTTTTTCCAAATAAATGTTTTAAATTCACAAATAGACGTATGTAGTTTTTAATACAACCACCAAAGCAATATATAACTTTAAAATAATAATTTAGAAAGAAAACAAGCAAAGATCATGCACTTGTTTACTTGTATGAAAGCGAGAAAGTAATGTTTTTTGTGTTAGCTTCTTTCATTGCCTAGCAACTGGTAACCAAAGCAACTGTATCACACATAAGTCTTTAGATTATCACAAATGGATTCAACTTTCATATCAACAAACTTTAAAACTTGTTATATCATGTACAACTTTACAAGCTATGTAATTCAACTTGGAATGCAAACTCAGCATGGACGACATTTTGAAATTTATCGAAAAATTGCCATTTTTTCAGAAATCTTAATTCCAATGTTGCTATATATTATATTATATACTGAATAAAACTTTGAAATGTTTGCTTTCCATTAATATATGAAGATATCAGATGAGATAAGGCATGTGTACATGGCATTTGTTTGTAATGGGGACAGATATTATGAAACACCCTGTACTTGTTACATAGTTTCCATTCAGCCTACGTTATATTACATGCTTAGTTTTATTACGTTAGTGTCATTACTAACACACATCTTAACTGTACACCTTTGCCAGTACGACTGATTCAGTATTAATCATGCAATGAGTGATTGTAGCAGCACATCGAGTCTTGGAGTCATTCATTTTGTATTGAACGATGTAACAGCACAATTTCAGCATTACTTCATATTAACTTAAATGTATTATTAACAGATAACTTTATTGTATCAAATAACATTAAATTTAATAATATGCATTTAAGATAACTTTTTGCCAGATGGTTTTTGAGTGGCAGAAGTCCACGTATATTTGAACAGTTTTGTCATTCCGACTTTTTCATATTAGATCAATGCACTGGAATTATGTTCTTTCAACCACCATTGCTTTTGTACCAACTAACGTCATTATAAAATCCAATCAATCAAAGTGTTCATTTGTCATTTAAAGCATACATTAACAGTGATAGTTGTATTATATGTAACTCTATAAGGTTCAATAAACAAAGTTCGATTATAATGTGCTAGTATGAAACAAAGTTCCGAACGTTTCAACTATATTATATCTCCGAGGCCAACCTACATATACCTGAACACAATACCTATGATAACTTGCACTTGAAACTTTGAGTACGAATGCACCAAACGATAGTAAAAACATCAGCATAAATGTCAGTTATAGAGTAATAAAAGTCTCCTTTCAATGTGGCTTTGTTTTCAGCCATTTAGCTAAAAGCAAAAAAACTTAAGTTGTACATTTAAATGTTTTAACATAATGCGTTCTATTATTGTTGGTCGAATTTGCTGTTCATGATTAATATAAGCCTAATAATTTTTATGCAGTTTCATGTCCAACCTCCAAATACTATATGACATTCGCCTGACCATTCAAAATGAATTTGTAGTGTCATCGTTTTCACATACAAAACTCGTTACATATCCAACTGTTTTGATCTACATTTGTGTCAAATTCCTGTCTAAAGCCTTTGCCAAGATTATGCAAGTATGTTTGAGTAATCTAGAAAGTTATGCGATGTACACATTACGTTTTTTCGTTAATGGTAGATAGTGTGAGCAGGAAACCATCCCCACATTTTTTCATCACACATATATCTTGAACTATCATTCCGCTACATTAGATGCCAATTATACGAGCACAAAAACTGTTTTATCAATATAATTAAATTAGTGTATGTATTTTTATTAACGCAAATAATGTATATATTCTGAAAGTGTATGTTCTTTTTTGTGTATGTTCTTTGAATTCTAATAATTACGGGTAGGAGCGAATGTATTGTTACGTTTCAGTAGTAGAGTAATTGGCAAAACACAATGTATTTATTTTGTGTACCCTGAACGGCTACTGGCCACTGCCAAATTACCGGTCCTCTGTCATCAATGCTAATTCTTGATCACCCATCAAGCGCCTGATATTCATTCATCGTGTGATTAATAATGAATCAGTCGTATTGGCAAAGGTGCGCAGTTAGGATCTGTGTTAATAATGACACAAACTTATTGAAACTACGAATGTAACATCGACTGCAAGATTTGTGCTACCGTAACTGTCATGGTCATTGTATTATGAACGAGTCATCTGATAATATTCACCAGCAGCTAGGAGTGTTGGCTTTGTTGTCGTGTTACTTCGTGTGGGTAGTCTTATTGTGTATCCAACATCCTGTTGCCGATACAAATTATTTCCAGGAAGTTTATTACTTTCCATAAAATCATTAACCGACCCAAGTGCCGTTCACATCTTGTCTGTGAGCATGATGTTATACGCCATCACTTCGCTTTGAACTCTTAACGAATCTTTGCTATTGCTGGAAAATGAATATTATGCATTTTCCCGCCACTCTCAGCGTCAATGTAAACAAAATACATTGCATGATGCACTTTGCATGTTAGATACATATGTATACTCAATTAAATCTGACAGTTCCCCGAACTTCATAGCTTGAAAGTGTACTTCTAAAACGTTCAAGGCTATTTGAAAACGTGTGCATTTTGACTTTATCATTTATAGAATGTTTGCTACTATTAGAGGATGTTGGTTGTTTCCTTGCTAAACTGGCAAAAAGGCACCAAACACAAACTGTGTATAATTCAAGGATTCCGGTTATGCTACCCAATTTTTATTTTGAACATATTCCTTAATTGATCATTTAATGTGTATGTGTATTGCACTGATATACTCGAGACTACTTCTGCTATTCGAACCAGGGACCTTTCGGTCAATAGTAAAGGGTGTTACCTACCCAACAACCGTGCCACTCTAAGTCGAAACTTAGCTCGACATTGAGTGTTACTCAAGATGAATCCCGAGTTTGTCACATATCTTAAAGTGAAGTTATGAATTCTTCACAATGTTTTAAAATTGTTATTCTGATTTTGAGTACAGAGTACAATTACATATGAATATCTACTTATTTTATTTTATTTAGGTTGACTGTTGCAGTCAACGTTGTAAATATAATATGTAAAGAGGTAGAATATTGATGCCATTGTTGCGAGTTGGTATGTTGTGTTTTATAATTGGTTTGTGGTTTTTCCCGGTCCTATATTCTCACCCAGTGTAGCGGACAGAAACTATTTCATTTCAACTTCACACGCTCGAATTCTGGGCTATTTGTGAAATGTTGTTATAATTAAACTTTGTGCTATGCTTACCATCAAATAACTTCTTGCATTTTGATCTAGGACATTTTGTGTGCATAATGGTACAATGTGAGAATTCAAAACGTGAAATAGTGTAGCAGACTATTTGCGGTCTGTTAATGCGGTCTGTTAATGCGGTTTGTTAATGCGGTCTTTATAACTATGTAGTATGTTTCTGCAAATGGTAAAAACATTTTATAGAAATTATAATATTCTGGGGTCCATATTGTATTCGAAATTGTCAGGACATTTAGCAAAAAATACTTAAATGTATGCTTATACCAGATAGTCGTATCAGGTTGATCTCAGGGGAGGTCAGTATCGCTTAATATGAAAGAGCATTGCCCACGCAATAGGCGTACGTCCCTTTTATCTCGCATACACTTCGTAAGCTTCTACCAATGAAATATCAGCAATAGCTCATGGCCAATCCTTCATTAGTTACCTTGTAATTGTTATGATTAGAAATTGGCCGTTGGGAGAAACCCAGTAGATGTTTATTCCCTTTACTCAAGGATCGGAGCGATAGCATATTCGGTGTTGCCATTAACTGATACCTACTATATATTAAACGCTGTTTGTTGTTCATCACGAAATGTCAATGTAGATATTCGTTCTAATATGACACTTGCGACCGTTCATCTGTGTAGCGCTTTCCACGGGAGGGAAGTAATCCATGTATTCTATACCGCTTTTCTCAGGCAATATACCCCTGCTTGCCTCTGATCTTCATGGACACAAAGACAAATAGAATAGCTGAGCTTCGGTCTGTAATTGCATGATTAAATATAATCCTAGTCATCATCGCTGTTTATATTTAAATATGGATTCTCCGTTCACGTTACCATGTAATGATGTTTTCTATTTATAAACCTGGATATTCTGTCCACGACAACATGTTTAATACCGCTTTTCGCATAGACAACGCATTATACGATTTTACCAGTTATTCATAGCAAATCGGCAGATAAATATACCTTAAACCATTTGCATAAACAAGACAAAGGTAAACGTCGACACATATAAACAGTAATTTAAACACACCAAAGCAGCATCAATTAAATTGTGAATAACAATATACTAGTACATGCAGAACTCTTACTAAGCAGCAATCAGTGACAATATTTCATGTCTCAGCTACATGAACGAAACAAAAGTGGCTGTATTAACAAGTACCTACTTCTATATAACGTTGTTTTCAAGTTTGACCAATCCGTTACAACATAAATGGTATGTTTTACCATAGCCATTTAGCCTCGCAATATCATCTAATTATATAAACAAACTGCGACTCAGTGTTTCTACGTGGCTACAATCAGTTTTTTTAGGGTTTAAAGAACAAAACCAACTACCGATATAGGAACACTGTTTTTAATAATATTCTTCAGTAATTGTACATATAGAGTCATACATTTAACTTTTTAAACATATTGCGTTTGATCATTGTTGGTCAAATTGTCAGTTAATGAGTATTGTTACAGACTTTAACACAATATAGTTGCCCACAAAAAGCATTATGATGTTAGAATCACTCATTGTGTAATTAATACTGAATCAGTGGTATTGGCAACGCTGCACTGTTAGGATGTGTGTTAGTAATGACACAGACGTACTAAAACTACGAATGTAACATAACATCGGATGAATGGAATTATGTACATGTACCAAGTATTCTCTAATCGACGAACACATTGCCAGGTTTTTTATACTGTAACTGTCATGGTCATGATTAACGAGTCTTCTGGTAATATTAACCAGCTAGGGGTAGTGACGTCAAGTCAAGTTCAAATCGAGGCTCTGCCTATGTGTCAACGTTGTAAACATCGTATTTTTCACAGCCAATAACTAAACTTCTAGACATTTTACAAATATATTTCTACATATAATAGAAAGACAAAACAATTATATGTTGCAATGAATGTTTTTTTTCTCATAAACATATTTTGACCTGCACGTAGGGGTATTGACTTGGTTGTTTTGTTACTACGTGTGGGTTGTCCTATTGTATAACCTATATCCTGTTGTTGACACGAATTAATGCCAGGAAGTTGAATCTCCATGAAATCATAAACCGTTCCAAGTCTCGTGTACATCTTGTTTTGTATGTATGATGCAATGCGCCATCACTTTACCTTGAACTCTTAACTATTCCTTACATTGACCGGGTAATGATTAATATTTGGCATTCTTCCCAACGCTCTCAGCGTCAACAGAACATAGATAAACACAAATATATATTATAATGCCTTTTGCATGTGAGATACATATGTATACTCAATTATATCCGACAGTTCCCCGAACCTCTTAGCTTGAATATGTACTTCTTAAATGTTCAAGGGCATTTGAAAAAGTGTGCTTTTTGATGGACTGTATCATTTATTTAAATGTGTGCCACTTTTAGTTGAGAATGTCGTGTTTCCCATGCTTAATGAGAACCAAACAAAAACTGTTTGTGATTCAAGGATTCCGGATGCGCTACTCTATTTTTGCCGAATAGATTCCTTGATCCTTTAACGTGGTATGTTTATTGGACGATTTCTCTCAATAACCATTAACCATCCCAAGTGTCGTGTACCTCTAGTTCTGCGCGCATAATGCAATGCACCATCACTTCGCCTTGAACTCTTAATGATTCTCTGCTGTGGCTGGAGAATGAATATTATGCATTTTCCCGCCACCCTCAGCGTCAATGTAAACAAAATACATTGCATAATGCACTTTGCATGTGAGATACATATGTATACTCAATTAAAGCTGACAGTTCCCCTAATACAGACGAGACTACCCCTGAGTTGCCAGCGAGTTCAAACCAAATATGAGTGTGAAATAATAAAAAGCATTTCAGAACGAACTAGTGGCCTGACCGATATTCAAACAAGGGTCTTCTCGATCCATATTCAAGAGTGTTACCCACCCGACAACCGTGCCACTCTAAGTCAAAACGTAGCTCAACGTTTTGTTTTACTCGAGTTTGCGACAAATATCAGAGTGTGGACATTGAAAGTTAGGCGTTATTTAATTTTTGACTCCAGAGAACGAGTGGGTTTCCAGAAATAACCGGACTGTCTTCATTGTGAAAATACTATTTGAATATCTACTGGACGTCTTCGTTGTTGTCCTTGTTGTGGTCAGCATCCTAGTTGTCGATCTTGCCGCTGATAAAGTTTTTTTGCTGCTTTATTAAGTTGAATGTTGCATTGAACATTGAAAATGTAGTAAGTAGAATAATGATGTCATTGTGATGCGTAATTTCAATGCGGTTTTGTTTTTATGCTGTAATACCATTGGTTTGTGGTTTCCTTCTACTGAATTTTCTCAATCCGTGAAGCGGACAGAAAATGCTTCATTTCAACTTCGCACGGTCGAATTCTGGGCTAAATCTAATTGGTAAACGTTGCAATGAGTAAACTGTTAGCAAAGTCTACCATCAAGCTACTTATTGCTTTCTGATCTAGGGCATTGTGTTTGTATTGTGGTACAATAAGAGAATTCAAAATGTGAAACATTATAGCCGTTTTTGCGGTCTGTTAATGCGGTCTTCAAAACTATGTAGGATAGTTTCTGCAATTGGTACTTACTTTTATGAATCTTTAAATTTTCTTCTGTCAATATTCTATTCCAAACTGTGGGGACATTTGGACAAAATACTTCAGTGTATGCTAGTATACTAGTATTAGGTTAATCTAATGCCAGTCTCGCATAATATGAAAGCTATGTGCTGTTCGGGTGTACTAGTAACCAGTACATTAACCTGACTGATTGTCTTGACAAACTTCGTGATTCCTGAATCAGCTTTTTCTATGAATGAAATACCAACAATAGTTCTTTGCCAATCCTTCATTAGTTACCATGTAATTGTTATGACCAGTAATTGATCGTTGGGAGTAATCCAGTAGATCTTTATTCCCTTTATTTCAGGATCGGAGCGATAGCATATTCTGTGTTGCCATTAACTACTACCTACTGTATATTAAACGCTGTTTGTTGTTCATCACGAAATGTCAATGTGTATATTGGTTCTAATTTGACATTTGCGGCCGTTTATCTGATATGTACTGATCTGTACGGACACAGAGACAAATTAACAAATACATTATTCTGATCCTTCCTCGTTCTGTAATAGCATGCTTAAATATAATCCTTGTAATCATGTTGTCTATATAGAAACCTGGACTCTGACCACGTCATCACTTTTAGTTATAAATTACGCCTTCTACCAATTTTGAGGCAATGTAAAATTAAGGCTAATACCACCCGCTAATTGCCCCACACCAAACCAGTGAAATAAATCCCTGGTTAACTTTCACCGATACTTTTGTAGCCGGGTGCATATGATTTTTGAATGAAAGTATTATTGAGTTTTACTGTTACATGTTTACATTTGTTTCAGTTATTTTCCTCAGTCCTGTTTCTACGATCATTTGATACACAAAGCACTTTGGCATCATGTTGTCTATGTATATTCTGTTAACGTCATCATGTTTAATAACACATTACGCATTCTACCAATATTAGCAAAACTACTTGAAACCACGGGACTGATCGCCTGAATAATGCTCTTGAAATTAACAATTTAATATTTATCAATCATGATATAAAAAACATTCATGTTGAGCTGCTCTTACCAACATACTTGATAATTGGAATGATACAAATAATGAGGGTATACTGGAACAGTCTAAGGCATTTAACTTAGTGAATCATAATTTATCGATTGAAAAGCTACCATTCTACCACATCACATGACAAAACTATAAACCGGATAACATTATATCGCTCACACAGGTCACTGAAAGTATGTGTAACTGAATATCTGTCAATGCAGCTGACATTCTATCATGGGTACCCCAAGGTTCAGTTATGTGACCTCTTCTCTTTCTAATTTAAATAATTGATCTCCCAATGACAGTACCATTTTCATCAACTGACAAGTTAGCTGATGACACAATACTCACTGCACCAGGCGATACAGTTAAGAAATATTTACTCATACTCAAACTGACATTAGCAATGTAAACAACTGGTGCTCCAACTAGAGGAACTCGAAAAATGAACAGAAAACAAAGCAATGTTTATTCAAGTATATACAAACACATAATCCCAATTTTACTAACACCTCCCTATCTGAATAAATGAAATCAAACAATCACATTTTCGGAGAAGGAAAACAATTAGGGGTTACGGTTGACAATAGACTGAATTGGAATCACAAGTTGAACACACTTTCACAGAAATACTCACATACACGAAAATTATTCTTCAATGCATTTTTTACCGCACTTTGATAACTGCAACACTGAAAAGACTAAGGACAGCTCTAAATGGAAAGGACACCAGGGCTAGAAAAGCACACCTGTAAAAGGTGAAAAAGACGTACGTTGGTCGGCTATGTAAATAAACTGAAGAAACACATCATGTAACACATTTACACAACAAGCATGCTCTTGTTTAATACCACTTTTCATTAGCAAGATCGCAGTTGTTCTAAGTTTATCATTTCTTTCGCAATGATACAGCTGATACAACAACGATCAGCTCAGTCAGAGGATGATGGTACTTTATTAACACTAGTTCATACCACTTTTCATAAGCACGATTTCACATTACGCACTTGTCTAGTTTTATCATAAATGTATCATTTTCAATGATACACCTGGCACAACAAATGATCACCTCAGTTAGAGGGCGATGGTTCCAAATGTGCTCTATCAAGAGCACAAGTGACGAATCACAGTTACTTTTAGGCCATTCCAATCGGTTTTATGTTCAGCGTCGTCGTTCGCCGAGGTCTTGAACTCAATTTTCAAAGTAAATTACATTCGAACTACATTTAATTTTCTCGATTTTCATGGTCTGGAGTCATTTTTGTTTTCTCTGAAAAAATTGCGTTTAAGTTCCATTTTAAAACACCCTTTTGGGCAGGTATTGCCACTTTGGTATGCAATCGCAACTATATTTTGTATACTAAATCAAGTGAGGCAACTTTTTAATCTGCTCTTTTTAATAGGTAGCTAGGTTTCAGAAAGCGATACCAGACGCTAAAACTTAAAAGCAATTTGGCTTGGCCTAATGCTGTAAACCTCGAATGATTTACTTAATTACAACGTTCTTACTCATGTTTCTGCAAATACATGACTCAAGTGTTCGACTCATGGATGGAATTATATAACACTTGATTGGATGACGTTTTGTAAACATATCACTGAATGAATCATTTATGTAATGAGAGAAACTGGTGGGATGTGGATAAATGAATTGTTGTCATTCAATGGTTATTGTTTACGTACAGAAGCAATGTAAAGTATTTTTTCGCGGTGTAAATGTTTCGTATATTAAGCTGATTTATCCACGAAATTTTATGTTTCCAAGGTTAAATCAACGCCCACAAAGTACTTCCCTATTCGACGTCTTGTAAGTCACGAATTAACAAACCCACAAAATTACATAAGTACCAAAACCACCGCGAAGCTGAATGCCCAATTTAAGTAGAAGTGTTTTAATGATCATAGAATAAGTGCGTAATACAATGAATTATTATCGCACGTGTACAGAAATAGTTTTATGGGTGGAATGGAATTCCTTAAATTCGGTTGATTTACATAACTGTCTGGGTACATTTGCACTGAATACGTACGAAGTACAGGGTGTTTCATAATATCTGTCCCCATTACAAAGTACTGCCATGAGCAAATGCTTTATCTCATCTGATATCTTCATATACCAATGGAAATCCAACATTTCACCAGTTTATTCAGCATCTAACATGACAATATTACTACCAATGCAACATAAGAATTAAGCTTCCTGAAAAGGGTAATTTTTATCGATAAATGTCAAAATGACGTCCATATTGAATTTGGAATATTGGAATTTGAATTGAATAATATAGTTTGTAAAGTATTCCATTATACGTGGGATCATCAAAAAGTAATGAGACAAATGCTCTCACTTTTAAAGTTTACGTACCAGAGCCATGAAAGTAATATATTAATTTTGCTGTATTTAATGCCGATGTTTACATATAAAATACAATGTTCTGCAATGAGTAGTTCCTCGTTAATGCAACGTCAAATATAAGGTGTCGCGCCATGTCGCCGCACATCAAAACGTCGTCCTTTTTCGCCATATAGTATGGAAAAGCATACGACAAATATTTTATTTAATGTTCCTCATATATTTATCAAATTTACTGGACATGACGCTACATGTAAAACATTGAAGAACTGCGGATTGAAATAGTTTTGATATAAGTTAGTTCGTTTTTCATACATGACGTAAAAACTAACAGATGTGACTTGAAAACTACGCAATATTTCGGCAATACATCACATCTCGAAAATGTACAGTTATTCCACAAATTATGATAAAGGTCTAGACATACATTTAAAATGAGGAAACGAGCATCGGAAGAGAAGTCGGCAAAGCACATATTAGAAAAACATAAGATTAGCTGTCAATTTTGAATGTTGCTTGTTTTATGTACGTCGTATTCGTATACGTGTTCAGAATGAGATTATGATGAAATAATTATTCACCATTTCCTTGGTATTGTATTACAACTGAACTGCTATTAGTCAAAAGAACAATTGTTCTATATAAATACTGAATTCTTAGTAAATCTATCATATAGTTTTAGAGACATAAGCGGTTTTTCGGAGCAATGAGACGTTTGAATAGTTATCAATTTACGTACGTAACGTCATTGACGTCGTTAATGTGGGGCGAGTCGATGTACCCAAGGTTGCACAATAATGGATATCTCCGTCAGTAATGGATGAAAATTTATGAAACTCTGCAAATGGAGAGAGGATACATTTTGTATTTGAAATAAAAACTTATTTTATTGATATCACTAGGAATTATCAATTTATAGCGTTTGTCTCATTACTTTTTTATCATCCCACGTATAACAAGCTTTTAAAACAAAGATAACTATATTGATATGAAAGTAAGTTCCATCCATTTGTGATCATCAAAAAAGATATAAGTGGTACTGTTGTTTTGGTTACCTGTTGCTAGGCGACGAATGAATCTAACATAAAAAAATGTTTTACTTTTGTTTTATTTTTTCGCTTCTATATTTAGTAAACAAATAACTGGTCTGGTTTGGTGTTTCTTTCAAAAAATATTATTTTAGAGCCATCAATCGCCTATCGTGGTAGTATTGTATAGTTACTCTATACGCATGATAGTGAATTTAAAACATTCTTTTGGAAAAAGTAGTAGTCGAAAACCAATCATCTGTTAACTTGACAACAAGTGTGAATGTATCTGCGTGGTTAAGTTCTTTTGTTGCTTAGAAACTGGAAACAAAATAACTATAATATTAATATATTGTAATTTGTTGTATTTAACCTAAACATTGAAACCAATTCATTATTTTGTTTATAAACGTTATTAAGCTTGTAATATATTTCAATATTCTAAAAGCTGTGCTATCAATTTGGGATGAAAATAATTATGAACGTCATTTTGAGATGACATTTCGCAAGAATCTTATTTCCTGGATTGTTTTGATAGTAACATTGCCATGTTACATACTGAATAAAATGTTGAAATGTTGTCTTTCTATTGCTACATGAAGATATCAGATGAGATCATGCATGTATTAATGGCATTCGATTATAATGGGGACATATATTATGGAACACCCTGTATGATATCGTTCACAGCTTAAAATACATAAACTGTTTGAAAATAAATCTGATTTAAACATTTTCAAAATGGTGACAATACAGTTCGCCTTGCCAGTGTTTTGTTTGTTTTGACTCTTAATTGCGCACCGTTATTGGTATTCATTCACGTTCGGTATGATCCTTTTGCGAATTATCGTTATCCCCTAATCATGTTGTATCTCGTTAATACGCCTTGATTTGTATTGGCATTGCTCAGGGTAGTTGTGTTGTGGTGTTTCTGATTTCTGTGCTCAGCTGGTTAGGTTGAGTGTTACCTTCCCTGTCTGATTTTCTCATACCTTTTTGTCAGAATGTAATGGTTTGCCAAACCACGTAACGCGTCGCCATGTCGCCTTATAAGATTGTCAAGTATTGTTTCCTCATATTATTCATCACTATTACGCCTTGTAAGAGTGTCGTGTACCGCCTGATCATACTGCACCTCGTACCGCCTTGTCAGTTAACTGTTACGCCTCACCGTCACGCCTTGTAAATGTGTCATGCTTTGTCTTACCATGTTACACATCGCCAGCACGCCTAGACATATTACAATGGTACGGCTAATCATGTGGTGCAGTGCCTTGTCTGTTCATGCCACCATGTGACCTTTTTTTGGCAATTTTGCAAGTTAGCACATTGTCATCACACTTAGTCAGCTTTTATATGTTTCACACCTGTCGTCAGACTAAGTCGGTTTCTTCATGTCGGGTCTTCATGATGCTGCGTCTTGTCCTGCAGTGGGGACATGGGAAACTAGGTCGCATCTTAGCTGCGTTTCATTCGGTCACTTTGGATCACCGTTGTTTTGTTATTTCTTTGTGGAAATATCGCTGGTGTTTTGCTTTGACTGCCAAACAACAATGATCATCCTATGAACCTCATTGAACATTCTGGTGATGTATGCACGTGTCTGGATGTTTGCGAGTTTTACGGGGCCTGAATGTAATCCTAATTAAATTGTCGAGAGTCCAAGTCACAAATCGTGCAACAACGACATTCGTTTGGCTGATGTCACGCAGGCTTCAATGTACCTACAACATAAGTACAAAACCACTGCTTTTGTGGTAGAGCATCCGCGTCTAGTGCCGAAGGAACTGGTTTCAATCCCATGCCGCGTCATACCAAAGACGAAACAAAAAACACTAACAGAATGTCTCTTACTAGACGCTCATCATGAAAGGGAAACTGTTTTTGATCCGACTTTGCTGATGTAAGATAGGCTCGTTGCTTATGGAAGAGTATACTGATCCACCATGAGTTTCTATATAAAATGCGGATATCTCACTCGAGGGGAAAGCCCCGTCCCTTTTCCCTCGGGTGAGATAGTCTTATGCTACATGGAAGCTCATAGTGGATCCTTACATTCTTCGTTGGCGACGGATAACATCAGAAATAAGGTGTCGAGAGTGATTAATATAAGTTGGAAGAACTTGCTTCTAAATCGACCTTAAAACTAAGCGAAAAAGAAACGGTACTGGGACTATGATTAGTTGACATTTAAACGGCATCTAACGTACAGAGATAACTTTGCGTGAACCCTGCTAGAAGAACTGTGCCTGTTTTTTGCACGACATACCTACACAAGAGATGTAAAAACATCCCCGATGAGAACATTACAGAACTTTTGTTTTTGCAATATGTGCAAAACACAGTGTACAGTCTGACAACTGCCTACAGCGTGACGTTAACATTATAAGTGGAGGCGCTGTTTGGAACTGTGTGATTCACGTGCTTAAACCATTGGATTAATACCACGTGATCACATGACGTGGTCACGTGACGTGTCACGTGGTCTTTAGGACGGTTTGTGTTATCAGTAGTGCAGAGTTATCAACTTTTGTTTGTTATCTCATTTGAAAGCTCTCATAGCTAGGACGTGTCTTGTGCTATCAAATAAATTCTTCCTGGATATAGCATCCCTTGGATTTATAAAATCATTCAATACTACATTTTTTAATTTTATTTAACCCATCAGGTAAGGTACTTTGAATATTCTACTTTGATTTTTTATATATTCATATAATTTTACATACAATACACTTACATTATACTAGTATCATGTATTTATATAACTTATCATTTTGGTATGATGTAGATACTAATGTAGATATAGTTCTTAGAACATGATAATAGTATTAAAACATAATAATATATTTGTATGCATATAAGTGTCGACTATTGTACAATGAAATATTCAGTTTAAGTTTAGTTGATCAAAAATACTAAGGGAAGGATATTTTGACTGTTTTGGCGAGCTTTTTATATTCATATAATTTGACTTACATAAGCTTATACTAGTATCATGTACTGAATTCATAAAACGTTGTATAATTTTGTTGTATAACGTGCATATAGAACGATATGATTCAATTAAACATTTAGTTTGCAAGTATCTTTATGTTGACTATTATATAATGTACATCGTATTATTTGAAAAATATATTTGTAACGTATATAATTTAGAATCATTTTGATATACATTTTTGTGTATAATGGTGTTAAAACGGTGTATATGTTATAATACATATAATTAATTTGCCTGCACTTAATGTTGAGATTAGCACACAATAATACTAGTTTTCAGTATAAGTTTAGATCTTGTTTATTAAAATACTAATTAACTTTTGTGTTGATTTTGAAACAAGTAATATTTATTGATCAATCTCTCGACCATAATTCCCGATGTTACGAGAGTAACAAATATATGAGATAAGTAAACGATAGTTAAACTCTAGATAAATATGTCCAAAAAAAAAACTTTTTTTCTCATTTCTAAGAATTGTAATTATGTTTATACAGACTTTATCATTTCATCTTTTGTGCAACATTTTACTATTCTATGTTTTATGTTTGATAAATTGTCTTTCATATAATTATTTCTTATATTCTATCATAATTTAATAAATCAAAATAAATACAATAATGCACGTAAGCCTTGTAAGGAACACTTTTATCGTGAGACCAACTAAAAAGGACCACATTTTTTAAGTCTGTTTTATTCTTTCTTCAATTTACCTCGATATCAAGAGATGTTTGTCAAACATGAATGCCCCACGGACTCCGAATAGTCGAAAATGGTTAAGTCACAGTGACACCAAAACGGGTCATCTACTGCTGCAGACCAACCTCCATGTGAAGTTTGACTATACGAGACAAAACGTTTTTGCATATAACGGAAACCAGTTGGTTTAAAAATAATTATTAAAAGGTGATATATTGACATTTGACCTACTGACAAACTCAATAGGTGTTATCTACTTTAGATGACCAACCCCCATGTAAAGTTTGAAGATCCTAGGGCAGAGCGTTCCTGTGTTATTGAACGAAAACCATTTGGTCTTCCGACCAACAGACACGAGCAATATGCCCCCCTCATGAACGATGCGATCATAATAAAGACCACTATGTCCAAGACCATTACACCGTTTAGTAAGCCGGGTTCCCGAATTTAAGAGTAATTGTAAAGTCTATACTACAATTATTTATTGAAACATTTAAAATTATTTTTTATCCATTATTCTAAAAACGAGCAGTATATTTCTTGCATTGGTTTGTAAATATTCTCTCCCACTGATGCTAGATGAATGACTGACTATAGTTATGCAATGCATGCTGAATTCTTGTATCGGTATCTATTTACAAATATTATCGCAGAGAAATGCGTAATGCTAAGATGCTTATCTGTATCCTACAGTGTAATAAACATATTTTTTATCAAGTATCAGTATGTGTTACAAAGAAAATAATTAAACGTTTTTTAGTTGACTTGATCCATGCACCAACGCACTCAAATACCGCGACTGTGGCCGAATGTTTAGGGCGTCCGCCTAGTATGCGGAAGGTTGAAAGTTCGAATATCGGAGGAAGCCGGTTGAACTAATGAGAGCCAGATGGTTAAATAATGGTTAACATAGGCTATCTCTGCCAGGCGCCCGGCAATACGATAAGGGTTTCGGGACGTACTGTATGCATGAATGATCAGTGTCTCATAAGTCGTCAAAATCGAATAGCTCTTTCAAGGTGGTCAAGGTGCAAGATGCGCCCCTTGGGCTCGGTATATCTCGGATAATTCATCGTCGGTCAACTGATTACCTTTTCGAATACCCACACACACCCACGAATACTAATGCATACCCATCCTGTACATGAAAGGACACCTGTAAGTTACAAAGGACAATGTGCCTAGGGTGCTGATGATAGCAGCTGATTTGTGACTCCATTATCAGTGAAACTGAAAGGCATTGATCAGTCGGACATGATTATGTATTTCAGAACAGTTTCTACGTTTGCAGTTAGCGTGTGTGACGTTGTTATACCACCGCCCCAGCATGGATTTAAATTATAGTTGACGTGGATTCTGTATTTGATTTAAACCGAACATTAACATGTGAAGAATGTGTAACTTGCCTATGGGAGAATCAGTTATTGTTGGTTGATAATTATCCAGCAAAGGTCATGTCAACATCCCACCCACCCACCCACCACGAATGAATTATATTGGAAAAATACGTAAAACAAAATAATTGACTATGAAGAATTCAACGTCAGACCTTTAAGAACGTGTGTACGAGTCTAGAAAAGAACGAATATTAAGCGAGCCTTTGTTTTGGGACGAGTTTAAGAGATATAGATCTCAAAGACAACCCATGACGGGTTCTGTTTATGAAATACCATAGTTGCCGAGTCAAAATAACATCAGAAATCACGAGTTTAAGCCGACGACGTTTTGCTTTTCCGCCGAAGAACTGGTGACGTCACGTTTTTACTATATCACACATGTTAGAGAACACTATTCCGTCATGTGTTATCACATGGAATATCATTTAATAGCATTTAATAATTGGCATAAATCAATCCTTCAATATATTAAGGTATTTCATATCGGGTTTATTTAATTTGAGAATAAGGATAGCCAATCACATCGCCTGTTTCGTATAATTCGGGTTTATTTGATTTGAGAATAAGAATAGCCAATCACATCGCCTGTTTCGTATAATTCGGGTTTATTTGATTTGAGAATAAGGATAGCCAATCACATCGCCTGTTTCGTATAATTTGGGTTTATTTGATTTGAGATTAAGGACAGCCAATCACATCGCCTGTTTCGTATAATTCGGGTTTATTTGATTTGAGAATAAGAATAGCCAATCACATCGCCTGTTTCGTATAATTTGGGTTTATTTGATTTGAGAATAAGAATAGCCAATCACATCGCCTGTTTCGTATAATTGCCTGTTTGATATGATGTGATCTGATTGGTTTTCCTTATCCTTAAGTAAAGTAAGATCAAAACTGAATACCATACTAGACACTCAACAATGAAAATTGAAAATGATTCAGGAGAATGACACACTTGTGAAAATGAACGCCATCGGCATACATTATTGAATGCAGTTTCTGCTAACAGGCTGTGAAAATAATATAGAAAAGTGGATCCTGCTTATTGATGGCTCGGTTGGATGTTAATTTGATTGCCTGCCACACGACAGCGGGTCATACATATATATGTCATTTCATAATATGCTACAAACTCATTTATTTTCGTTGGCTTTAAATTTTGTGGATTTTGGGTTAAATGAAATTTCATTGAGTGACAAATTCGTGTATTGTAAAACATTGAGGAACAAAAGCACAGTGGCTTTTGACCCTCTGATGTACATATTCATACAACCGGGTAAAATGGAGCATCGTAGATTATTCTTGCTCAGAGAAATTTTAAAGCATTGTCACAGCCAGGGATCTAACGCAGGACCTCTTGAGTATAAAGTGCACGTTTTACGTCTATGTCACATTGTATATACAATATGAGTGTATTTTATTTCGACCTATTATAATAAGCGGAGAAGGCCAAACCGAGCACAGCCTTAATTTGCTTTATTTCTACTGAAATATGACAGGCATACTATGTTTTATGTACCTCCATCCGGATTTGAACGCGGGTCGCCAGATTAGACGGTAAGCGCGCTAACTATGAAGATATGGAGGCACATATCTAGACCACATTATATATGTGTATATTTGTAATATATGAACACCTGTAATTATAAACTAGACCTTCACATTGTCTTCAAGCTGTTTTCCTTCGGTATGTTTGTATATCATGTGTGTATTGAAATAGACTGATGGTGATAGCAAATCTGTGAACTTTGTACATCATCTGTTGGTTGAAGACTTTCAACCTGCTGATGATGGTATACAAATGCAAGCATGTCTACGTTATGTTTGAACAGCCCTCGTCGTATATGGGTAAATTAATGCATTTCATCAATAACATCTTGCAGCAGAGTATTGTTTGGAAACTTTTCTTAAGAAATAATTTATGCTTAAATTTTGTATAATTTTTTATGAAAACGGGTCAGTCATATTAGGTTAGCCTACGAGCTTGTTCATGAGTGACTGCCCCTCAATATCCCTATATACAGTTTCACAATCTCCTCGCGGAGGTTAGCGCGCCTCATAGCAAGCTACTCTTACCTCTGCAAGTATAAGCTTTTAAAGAATTGTTTTCATTGTTTCGCATTGTGCATGCTAATTTTATTCTTCATCGTCGTTAATAATATCCATATTAAATTAAATATTCCGTTACAGGTGATGTAGTCACATAGGCAACGAAGAAAATATAATAATAAATCAATAATCTAGTTCCTTGTGTAGTAATTGTTGTAAATAGTAAATCGACTTACAAAAAGAAGGTTGACAATTAAATTTGGATTTTTCTTTATCGCGCCTAATTCTCAATCGAATTGGGTCACTTCCCATTCCAACTGTTCCAATCTTCGGTGTTCTCTGTTTCGGTTCATATAGCGTCTACTTAATGAATGAAACAATGCGTAGGAACTTTTTAACGACCTCTTCTTGCATGATAAATTATGGTCGCAGCATTTAATGAAAATTATAACGGACGTCAATGATGTGAGGAGCTTGACATTTGAAATCCCTTCATTCGATTTACGTATATCTCATGTTATCACATGAATTGAATCGAATACATACGTGCCGCTTGGTTTCACTTATGCACCTTTAGTAACACATCAAAGACTGTTATTACTGCCGCTTCAATGATAACTCTGAAGAAGGTCGAAGTTTTACCATGGAACGAACGTTAACACTGCGGTTACATGTACCTGATTATTAATGTCAATAACCTTCAGTTATGTGTTTACTGAATAAAATAGAGGTTATGTTGGTGGCGGATAAATCAGCGACAGTCATGCTTGACAATGGCAGAACGGTAACGTATCAACCAGAGCCCATTATCAACTGATATCATACAAATGGGACATTACTAGCGTTCGAGTTTCTTTCAGATACAAGCTTTTTGTCAGAGTTTACCAACGTTCATAAATATGTTATCTTCCCAAATAGATATGTTCTAGTACCCCGCTTTGGGGTCCGGTGTGCTTAAGGGGAAGCTACCCCCTTCCATATTTCAACAATAAATGAGACAGTTCAACTTTTAATAATTACTATTTAGGTCAATATACACAAACAATTTTTAAGCAATAATCATTACCTTATTTGTATACAAAATAGCTGTTACTACTATGACACAGATTTAAACAGATGTAAACTTCACCTGTATGATAAGGTGCAACCCTGACAACATAATGGAACACAAACACAATAATTGTCAACAGTGTTCCGTTCACTTTCAACACGAACTTATAGCAGTATAGTAAAGCAAAATAAAACCTTAATTTGTTATACCATATTTCTGTATGTATTCATACGTTCAAAAGTGTAACCAGTCATTTAGATTGACAGCTGAAGCAACGAATGACCAAGGATTAACAAATGTTAAACGCCAACAAAAAATAATAAATCTACATTATAGGTTTCAGCTACGAGAGGTGCCCCACTTATATTTGAACAGTGTTGAACATGACATATTTTCATGGAAATATGGTATAAATCAAATATTTCTTTTGTACTGTGTAAACATATGTGTTAGGTAACATTTACACTAACATTTACACTTTCATTACCTTAATTTCGTCCTAGAAGTAGAACTGTGATAGTTATCTCCAATTGTCATATTAGAAGCATTGCTGTTGCAGATACCATTTTCATTACTATATTTTTGTCCAAGAATTGGGTATGTTCATGAGTTTTCTTGCCCATTGTCATGTTTGACGCATTGCAGTTGCAGATAACAGTTTTATTACTATTATTATTGATGATTAAATTTTTGCAATTTTTTCGGAGAAAATATGAAACATAGAATAAATTAACTAACTACCTCCTACAGCGTGCTAAAAACCCAACATTTTCAAGACCTAAATATCAGATTAAATCACAAGGTGATGTGTTTCTAAGTTCATAGCAAAAAGTGTTGTTTTCATATTTCTGTTTTTATATATCATAAATAATATTGTGTAGTTTTTCTTGGCATCAATCTATGTTGTTGATGTGGTATTAAACGACCTGCCTCACAGATGAATACATTTTTACATGAAATAACTTTCGAACTACTGCGAAAGAAGGTATGTACCAAGCCTTTAGATTTCTTATCATGTGCATAAATCGCCATCATTAACTTATCCCAGTGTAGAAGCAAGTGCATAGTTTTAAACTGAAAGACCCACGAATCTTCCCTCGTGTTCCAAGACATTTAAATAATGCATGCAGGTATTCAAAACTTTATTCTGTCATATCAGCAAAAAGCTCAGCAATATATCCAAAGCATCAAAACATTAGTCAAACGTAATTATTTTGTTTATGTTTATGTTTAAACGGAAACATTTTAGTCTATATCCAAGGTAAATAGGAAACCTTTGAAGTAGAAATTGTAAAATTAATATGCAGGGAAATTTAAAAAAAACAACACAACTATGAAATCGTATGAAGTTTTGAAATTAATTTAGTGTCGACATTAATCATAGCCACGCGCTGGTTATCGTCAATGTCCGTAAACAAGAAGAGAAACTCAGTCAGCAATCTGGGATATATCTATTAAAATTATATGTTTTATATAAATTACAAATATAAACTGACAGCAAGAGTTATACTGTTTCTATACTAACTGACCGAGTTATAGACAAGCCTCGTCATTATTATTTGGTTCAATTTTCACCATCTATAACAATGGCGGTATTTGGGAAAAGACAATGGAAAATTGTACATAAAAGCAACATAGAAACAGCCAAAAACAAAAGGCACAAATATGTACAACACATCTTTGAGTAAATAAAGACAATTATTATAACCTGTCATAAATTGGGGATGATCACTTTTAGGAGACTAATCATGAAGACGATATGAAAATAAACCATTTACGTTTCTACTGAAATGATCGAGTAAATAAATCTATGTTTTAACACTTACGTCAAATATAAGATTGAAAATATTTCTAACTTGTGATAATGTAGGGATGAGGCAAATGTTAAACAGAACACTATTGATCATCATTTGGAAACAAATCAACCAGATGAATTTAATGTAAATCTTATAAATATTGAATGTGAATTTCATTTCTTGCAAATTTGCTCCAAATATAGAGACACATTAGTACGGAAATAATATTTCAAACCCTATTTCTGCCACGGGTCGAGAACTTTAATAATTGTATTTATTTGCTGAATTCAATAAAGTTAATATCAATCATAAACTTATCAAAATTTTTTTATAGCAAATACAATTGGAGTGTTTTCTCGGGGCAAGCCCACCATTCCCAACTGACGAGCCCCCATTCCTGCTAGGAAAGTATATCAATCCCTCTGGGTAATGGACTAAAACATTGAACGTGCATAATGTAGTGGCAATCTATGATAATAATACAAATGGATTACGATACTTTCGATGGGATGGTTTGATTATTTTCGAAAATCCCTTAAATCATCGAGTCATTGCACAATTCGACTATTGTAATTTATTAAGTCTTTAAATTATCATTCATTTAAATCATTAACTCTGAAATCTCCCTTTCTCATTTTTCCTTATCATTCTTGAACGAAGTAATAATTCATTATTGTTCCTTAAGCGTGTTTAATATGTAAAATAACATTTTCTTAAATGCTAGAATCAAGGGATTGGCTTTTGATTCCCATAAACTTCACAACAATTCGAAGGAATGAGTTTCTCGTTTAGTTATCGTCTTATAAGCTCCTTAATTTGTGTGGCATATTAATGCAATTAGTGCATATCAACCCTGCCAAGCACTTACGCATTAGTGCAATAAGTTAGGTTTATATCAAAGTTGTATTCGACGGATTTGACGGATATATTGTTCTTTCCCGTACCTTTATAACGGAGTATATTATAAGGTTGTTCAGTTGAATATACAGTATCAAATTTACAATCAAAGTTAATGATGCAATACAGTTTCTTAAGATTTGTGTTTGCATTACACATCGAGCGTATTCTCGATACACCACGCTTATAAAAACACACTAATACGGGATAATTAACATGGACACTGTAGCAGCTGATGACTTATACAGATAGGAAGTCGGGTATCACGTCAACGTCTCTATATAATCAAGATAATAAAACGTGGCACGAACTCTGCGCTGATTAATAGTTGTCCAAGAACGAGATCTGCTTTTGCTTTTTGTTGCTGTTGCAAATAACATTTTCATTACCATAGTTTCGTCCAGGAATTGGAGTTGTTCATGAGTGTTCTGGTTCATTGTCATATTTGATGCATTGCAGTGGTAGATAACAGTTTTATTACTAATGGTGATTAAATATATGAATAAGTTTTTTGGAGAAAATATGAAATGCATTATCTAACTACCTCCTACAGCGTGCAAAAAACAACATCATTCATGACCTAAATATGAGATTAAATCACAATGTGTTTATAAGTTCATAGAAAAAAATTATCGTTTTATATTTCTGTTTATAAGTTATATAATTTATGATATTATAATTTTTGCACCAATTAATGTTGCATGTGGTATTAAAGGGCCTGTCTAACAGATTAAACAACATTTGACATGACAGAACCTTCATACCTAACCAACTATTTATGTAAGATTAGATAAGATCAATTTTATTCCAATCATGGGTCACACGACTTGACATATAAATCAATGAGGAAATATATCAACTAAAACAAAGGATGAAAAAATAGATAAGGCTTCGATACGATTATCATTAAACAACTAACATAGACTTTCTAAACAAAAATAATCCAATGCATATTATGGTCTTTAGCTAGTCGTATTATGAAGTGGTTGACTGTCACAGAGGATATGCACCAAGCCATTAGATTGCTTATCACATGCAAAACTCGCAAACATTAACTTTTCCCAGAAAAATAGCAAGTGGAATATAAATGTATAGTTTCAAATTGAAAGACCCACAAATCTACACACCTGTCCCAAAACATTAATGTAGGTATACAAAACGTTATTCTGTCATATCAGCAATACGCTTAGCAATATATACATAGCATCAAAACATTTGTCAAACATATTTTGCTTATGATAGATAAAATCACATTGCAAAACAGAAACATTTTAATCTATATCCAAGGTTAACGGGAATCCATTGAAGTTGAAATTGCCAAATTAATATGCAGGGAAAAATAAAAAAAACAACTATGAAATCTTATGAAGTTTTGAAATTAATTTATTGCCGAAATTAATCACAGCCACGTGCTTCACGTGCTGGTTTTTGTCAATGTCGATAAACAAGGAAGGTGCACAGACAGCAGACTATAATAAATTTGTCATTGCATGAAAACATAAATTATATGTTTTATAGCAATTGAAAATATAAAGCTACAGCAAGAGTTGGTGTTGATCTTGGTGATGTTATTGATTGCTCGAATTAATAAAAAGAAGTTGTAATCTTAATCAGTAAAATGAGAAAATCCGACAGGGAAGGTAGCACCATAGACCTAATTATAGAATAGCGGTAACGCGACCTAAAGAGGCACAACTACGACTTGGGCTAGTTTAAAATAATGGGCAAGGTAGAAATGGGGTGGGAAATAACTACATTCAGCAATGCAAACACATATGCCGAAGAAACAATTAAAAGTCCGAGTCCCCTCCAAACGTATGCAGGATGACCCATTGTCACAAAGAAATTATATAATAGCGGTTATTGCATGAGACCGAATGAAACGCTGACAATACTCGACCGAGTTACCCAAGGCCCCGCTGCGCGGCGATCCAATCGCACAAACCCTTGCCAAAACGGCGACCAAATGAGGCACAACTACACCCGGAACAAGTTTAAAACACCAAGGACAGTAACCTAACGTTAATACGACTTAAAGAGGCACAACTATGACTTGACCTAGTTTACAATAATGGGCAAGGATGGGAATAGGGCGGGAAATAACATTATATATTTCTAGATGAATATAGCTCCGGACTGTGCCAACGATGTGCCTCCAGTGAACAAACAAGGCATAAACGCATAGTCAATCACTTTAAAAAGTTGCTATTGCCGTCTTATCCTGCGACTCTGATTCCAATATGGGTGGCAACACTTATATTCTGTCATATTTCAGCATTTTGCTGACTTGCAAATAAAGGCAAAGAAACCAAAAGAAATAGTCGTGATAAAGGTTATGCTGTGCTACCTGCTCTACGCACATATTTCAACATCACGCAATTGGAAAGTGATTCAGTGTGTCTCCTTCTATTAAACTATTTAAAATTGCCTCAAGAACAAATAAAGATAATGAATTGGACCATGCGATTAATAATCTCACGATTGATATTGAAATTGGATAAAATCGATGGCTTAGAGGACGCATTGTGCATTTTGTCTCCAACGCGCGATCATTCAAACTTTGATTTAATTAACTCATTCAGCTAAAACATGGAGTTCAAATACACGTAGTTTGTGAAATATTGGTTAAGGAAAGGCATATTACCTTCAATATGGAATCGCAATCGTACTAGTATAATACAGATCTGCGACATGTGGTGCAAATTCCATTTCTGAATTAGTTTACTTCATTTTCTACTAAGTGTTACAAATATTAGTCCTAGTATTAGCATTAATGATCTTTGAGTACACATTCACTAGTTGTCACTATCTATAAATTATTAGCATGTTATCTATTTCTTAAAATAAATAAAATTATGCTAAGAGTAAAAATAAAAGTGAAAAGAGGTTGATGTACGAGGGTTGTTCATTTAATTCCCGGACGATCGCCATAACGCTTGATTGGAACATGCGATTGTAGTAAAATTTCGTCTTATTAGACTTTGTCACCAACTTGATAATTTGAGAAAACATAAAAATAATAATTTTATCCAACCGAACACAAACTATGGTTACTATAGTTACTACACGAATGCCTACCACACCGAACCCAATTTTGTAGCGGTATGTATAGCGTTATTTAGACAGGGGTAGTGGTATTATGGCATATTTTAAGTAGCAAACATCAGTAAATAATATGTATGTATTTATGTCGAGTTTTATAACATTTGATGTCAATTCCCTGTAGCATTTTGTGTTCTAATGACGAAGTACGTGCTTTTATGAATATCGCGATGCGTTTAGAGAAAACGGGTAATGAAACGATTTTATGAAAGTATTGGCCGTACACCTGTTAAACTTTAGACTCTCTTCAAGAAAAACCTGGTAGACAATTGTCGTAAATGCGGACCGTTAATTATATATGAAATAAACCGTTTTACGATGTCATAGCACCACCATGTGATGATCAATGGCCGTGCAAACCTTCAGTCATCAACAGAAAATGTCGTAGATTCAAGGCCTGTTGTGGTAGACACTAGTAGAATAATAACTGATGTATAAATTGCTGCTCCATCAGATTTTATCGTAGTTATTGCATATTACATCACTACTGAACAGCTTAACACGTCGAACATATCTTGATCCCTAAATAATTATCAAATGATGCAAAAAGTAGCGTTTTAGATTGGAAAACGGCGTAACGTCGCCATTTTCGACGTCGACTTAGGCAGCGCTTACTAAAACGCTAATATTATGAAAACCATTCATTGTACCAATTTGAAATTTGTATGTGAATCAAGGAATGGTGTAAATGTGCTAATGTGAGTTTTCATTAATATCCTTCCAATCGTTTTTCAGCGATATCGATCGTCCGGGATTAAATGAACGAATCCTCGTATGTTACGTTTCAACTACTTTTTAATATGTTATTTTTATAAATCTATTTACAAATAAGTTGAAAACGTCGTAGCATTGTCGTTTCTTCTGAAATGATCGAGTGAATTAATCAACTTTCATAACAGTACAGTAAACAATAAGAATGGAAAGAATTATTTTAACCTGTCATAAATTGGTGTTGATCACTTTAAGGAGACATATCCTCGAGACGTCATGAAAGTAAATCATGTAACGTTTCTTCTCAAAAGATCGAATTAATCAATATTTTTTTACAACAGTAAGAATGGAACTATTGTCTATTCTGATGAGACAAATGATAAATGGGACACTATTGATCACCTTTAGGAAACAAATAGTTGAGACGACTTTAGTGTAAATCATGTACCGTGTCTAGTATAGAATATGAATTTCATTTCTAGCAAGTTTGTTCAAAATACAGTGATACATTATTACGAAAATGATATTTCAAACCATATTTCTGCTATGGATTTTCTGCAACGGGTACGGAGCCTCAATAAATTTATCCAACTAAGTAATTATCAATTACAAAATTTCATTTATAGCAAATACAATCGGTGCTTTTGTTAACGACATTTTAATTAATGCCGATGTAATTATATGCTCTATTTTGAAGATCATATAGAAAGCATTGCTAGTTAATGTTTCTATAATATGAACTAATGAATCGTGCACTAAACACTTGAACTGTGCATAATGTAATGACAATATATGATATTGTTAAACATGGTTTACTGTACGTGCGTTCGATGGTTAGATTAGTTTCAAAAATCCCTTCAAACACCAAGTCATTGCACAATTCGACTCTTGTAATAGTTTAAGCCTATACATTCTTACTTAGTTTAGTTTCATCAATTTTCATTAGCGTTTTTAATGAAGATATGATTTATAATAATACCTTAAACTTATTTAATGCGTAAAATCACATCTTTTTTTTAATATCGGAATCCAGGGATTTGCTCGTGATTCCCATAAACTGCACAATGATTCGAAGATGCAAGTTTCTCTTTTAGATATTGTTTTTTATAAGCTCCTTAACTTGTTTGGCATACTAATGCAATTATTGCATATCTAGTAAATAAACTGGTACTGTACTAGTTATTGGAGAATATGCAACAATAGAGTTCAACTGACGGAATGGAATAAGTTCTCGTAGTTCAAGAGAGCATGCATTATTGATACATCGCTAACATTAACACAGACATATTGACGACCTAGTAGTTGGTTTGACGTAACATTGACATAAAAGCAGAACAAGCAGTGGCATAACACTAAATATATAGCAATTTCGACATAGTAATATGTTTAGAGTAATGACAAAATTACCCAAGTTTTAAGCAACGGTGACATAGGACTACACACAAACCTTTAAAAAACGCACCACTATTGAAAATAATTAAATTTTGTCAAAATTCATTTTTTTGCTAAAATTTATAGTTTACAGGGTTTGTTCAGTTTTTAATCTCGACCTTATCACAGAAAACGAAACAAAATTCATTCGGAATACTCCACTCAAAGAACTTTTTTGATTTTACATCAGATCGACCTAACGGATCAACATTGACTTTAAACTGTACACTGTTAGTTTACACATTGAAAAAACCATAAACAATATGTTCTAATGGTATTTTTATACTGCGAATATCTCGAATATTTGTGCAGATGCTTTTGCCTTCGCTTCCAACTCAACATAGCCTCGGTGCCTTACCATGGCGGTTCATCTGTCACGACGCAACGATTGTGGGCTCAGAACATCAATTACTAGTTCCTATTAATTCATAATTATTCCTTTCATAATTGTCTACAATAAAAAGGTAAATCATTTTAGTACATTTTTAATAATTTTTCTCCCATTTAGAGCATAATTACACTTACTTCTTTTATGTCTGCAAGCTCCTTCAAAGTGTTGGTTTGAGTTGTCGTAGACGTACCACGGGACATATCCTGAGAATCGGATGCTCTTAACTAATACTTCAAGTTTAAATAAGGCTTGAAACCATCATTAGTTCGTACACTAATCATATCTGGACTGAACTCAGTCGTACGGCATTAGCCAGACAGCCAAAGCCAAATACCAAATACCATTTACAATTCAAGTTAATAGCGTTGCCTGAATGGTGGGAAATATGAAGTCGAACATAATTTCTATCCTATTACGTAATTAAATTTATTCATGAGGCGCAGATACTACATGCATGCATCAATGTAGCGAACTCCTATACTTATTTTTGAAATTTTGACTTTAATGGGTCACTCTGTTATGAAATAGATAATTTATTTCAAACTCGTAATAGTGCCATGAACATCACACAACTCAAGATCATTCATTAGAACTTAAATAACCATAGATTGACGTTTGTATCACTAAAATCGATATTTCATATGTGTTGCGTTTTTAAAGCGTTTCTGTGTATGTTTAGGATACTAGTGCCCAAAGGTTAAAATAAAGTGTGTCAAACCTCGACATACTGAACGCAAAGTTCGTACGACCTCATTTTCTGAACTATTATTTTATTCGGTCTGACTATTAAGAGAATTGATATCATATGCAGACAAATATAAAATGCAGACATGAGTTGGTGGCATCAATAATAGGATTTGACGAAGTACTGGAATGATCTGCAATAACTTTTACGAGGGGTGATGCAGTAAATCCAGGATATTTGTATTTTAATATTTTCTCGCATTGCCAAATCGAATTCAACGGCAATATGCGTAACTTTGTTTACCAAACTAACTCCCGAAAGCAAATTGTTTATAGCAGAAAGTATGTATTTCAGCTTTTTATAGCTGGAACAAAGTTTAAAGATTTTTGTTGCTGAAATTAGGTCATTCAACTTCTTTGTAACGTATTAGACTTTTCTGTTTCTTCAATTGCTAAATATCGGACAATCAGAGGTTTAGTTTCATTTTCTTGTTGGAGGCTGTGTTATGTAAAGCTGATATGTGTTGTTTCTGTTTTCTATGTACGGCGCTTTTAGTTGAGTGCTGTTTTGGCTCCTTTGTAGAGGTCACTGTCCTTAGTGTTTTAAACTAGGTCACGCCCCGGGGTTCTTGTGCCTCATTTGGTCGCTATCTGGCATGGGATTCTGTGGGCATTGCTCAGGGTAGTTGTGTAGTGGTGTTTTTGATTTCGGTGTTCGGCTGATTGGGTTGAATGCTACCTTCCCTGTCGTATTTTCTCATACATTTTTACAATATAGCCGTTTTGATATCACAGCATAAGGCATATGAGCTAATGCGTGCGTTAACTTTTCTAATACAAAATGATATTAAAAGAATAGAAATCGTGTCATCTAATTTTTAGATTTCGATGAGAAATCTTTCAATGGTTGCCATTGTTTTCAATTTCTTCGTTTACTTGTATATGTCTGTAATGAATCTATCAAATAATGGGATAAACTAGTAACCTCTATTATAGCTTTATTGTTGGTTAACTGGAACAGTATTCAATTCCTTAGATTACTACATTAGTCTGCGTATTACTCAATGTATGTGATGAACTAATTACTCTGCCAATCACTTACGCATTAGTGCAACAAGTTAATTTATATCTATGACGTAACAACTTTTTTGTTTCATATCAAAGTTGAATCCGAAGGGTTATATTGTCCAGACCTATGCCTTTATGCGTTGAATATATTCATTTCCGCAAGTAAATTAATGATGCAATATTGTTTCTTTACAATTGTGTTTGTATTGCGCATCGAGCGTCTCTGTGATATACCTCGCAGATGAAAATGCACAAGCGGAAGTATTAATATAGTAAATGTAGCAGCTGATGACTTGTTCACATACAATCCGTTCATATTTAGTTGATAACTGTTGTGAACATTAGCTCGTCTGTCAGGTAAAGACAGTTTATCTAGGTTTAATAAGTTATACATGAGTTAACGTTAGTCCCCTCTATTCTGTCGAATTGGATCGTTCCCGCATTTGTATTACTTATTGAATCGACAGTAGAAGGTCGGGTATCACGTCAACATAGCTGTATTATAACGACAACAAAAACGTGGCGTGAACTGTACCCTGTATCATAGTTGTCTAAGAACGAGATCTGCTTTTGCTTGTTGTTGCTCTTGCAGATAACATGTTGATTACCATAGTTTCGTCCAAGAATTGGAGCTGTTCATGAGTGTTCTCGCTTCTTGTCATATGTGACGCATTGCGTTTTATGACTAGTAGTAATGGTGATTAAATGTATTTATAAGATTTTTGGAGAAAATATAAAATGCATTATCTAACTACCTCCTACAGCGTGTAAAAATCAACATCGTTCATAACCTAAATATGAGATTAAATCACAATATGTTTCTAAGTTCATAGCAAATATTGTTCATTTATTATGTCTGTTTATATATTATATATAAGTTCTGTTGTTTTTTGTTATTTAGTTATTAAAGTTGTATGTGGTATTAAAGATGAAGCTAATGTTTTACTTTCCATCTTACTTGTACTTTCGTACCTAACCAAGTATTTATGTAAGACAAAATAAGATAAATTTTATTCCAATCATGGGTCGCGCGACATGACATATAAGCCAGTGAGTATATGTATCAACTGAAACAAAGGATAAAAAAATAAATATAGCTTTATTCTGATTATCATAAAACAATAAAATTGACTTTCTAAACAAAATAAAAATACATTATGGGCCACATCTAGTCAGTGGTTGACTGCAAGAGAAGGTTTGAGCGAAGACATTAGATTGCTTATGATATGCATGTATCGCAAACATTTCTTTTCCCAAAGCATTAGCAAGTGAAATATAAAGTTTTAACCTGAAAGTCCGTTGAATCTACTCTCGTGTTCCAAAACATTAATGCGTTAATCTTTTGAAATGAAGGTATACAAAACGTGAATCTGCCATATCAGCAATACGCTCAACAATATACCCAACGCATAAAACATTTGTTTAACATATTTTGTTGATGATAGATAAAATGACATTGGAAAACAGAAACATATTAATCTATATCCAAGGAAAGGAGGAAACCCTTGATGTTGAAATTGTCAAATTAACATGCAGGGGAAATTAAGAAAAACACAACTATGAAATCTTATGAAGTTTTGAAATTAATTTATTGTCGACATTAATCACAGCCACGTGCTGGTTTTCGTCAATGTCTGTAAACAAGAAGAAACTTAGTCAGCAGTCTACGATATATCTTTGAGCAAGTAAAGACCACTGTAGTAAACATCTAGTAAAATGTGTATACCGCATTAGACGGACACTATTAGAACTACTTGATGTATGATTAAATATTAAAGGAAAAATAAATACAATGTTTACTATATAAGCCGAAACATCTAATCTAAAATGAATCCGTGCGAAATAAATTGATGTAATTAATTGGTGGAATTAGTTAGAAGTTGTAGTCTTAATCAGTACGCTTGCCGTTTAATCGTGTGACCCTGGTTCCAATACGTGTGCATACACTCATATGCCTGTCATAGTTTAGCATTTAGCGGATTTGCAAAGAAAGGCAAAGAAATCCAAAGAAATAGTCGTCTGTCCGCTCTACGCACACATTTCAGCATCATGCAATTTGGAAGTGTTTCAGTGTTTTTCCTTTCTATGAAACTATAAACAATTGCCTCAAGTACAAATAAAGAAGATGAATTGAACCATGAGATTAATATAATCACTATTGGTATTGAAATTGGATAAAATCGATGGCTTAGACGACGCATTGTGCATTTTGTCTCCCACGCACACGATCATTCAATCTTTGATAAAATTAACTCATTCAGCTAAAACATGTAGTTCAAATACACGTCGTTTGTGAAATATTGGTTTAGGAAAAGGCATATAACCTGGAATGAGGAATCGCAACCGTATTACTATAGTACAGATATGCGACTTGTGTAGCAAATTTCATTTCTGGATAAGTGTACTTACTTCAAGTACTTCTAAATGCTAGAAGTCTAAGACCTGCGACAAGAAGTCATGGTTATTGCATTAATAATAATCGAGTACACATTCTCTGGCTATCCCTATTTGAAGTATTATGCAACAAGAGGTTCAAGTTCCATTTCTTGATGAGGTGACTTCATATGCTACTAAGTGTTATAAGTCCTGGTCTTTGCATTAATAATGTTCGAGTACACATTCACTGGTTGTCAATATTTATATTATTATGTTATATATTTTTTAATCAAATTAAGAGTGAAAATGAAGTAGAAACTTTGTATAAAGGTTGCTGTTTGTAATGTTTCAACTATTTTATTATATAATGTAATTTTTACTTACAAATGGTTAAGTTGTCAACGTCGTAGAATTGTCGTTTCTTCTGAAATGATCGAGTGAACGAATCGGTTTTGGTAACAGTTGCGTCAATACTAAGACTGGAAATAAGTTTAATATGTCATGAATTTGGGATGATATGTTAAAGGAGACAAATCATCCAGGCGTCATTTTTTGTAATCCATGCAACGTTTCTTCTAAAATGATCGAGTAAATAAATCAAAGTTTTAACACTTACGCAAACAATAAGAATGACAGAATTATCATAAATTAGGGATGAGGAAAATGAATACCGGGACATTATTGATCACCTTTAGGAAACAAATAGTTGAGACGACTTTAATGTAAATCATGTAACGTGTCTAGTATAGAATAGGAATTTCATTTCTAGCAAGTTTGCTCAAAATATAGCGATACATTATTACGGAAACAATATTTCAAACCCTATTTCTGCTACCAAGGGGTTGGGGGCCTAATAATCAACTATGTAATTATCACTTACAAACTTATTAAGATTTATGTTAAAGCAAATACAATACAAGCCCACTATTCCCAACGGACCACCAGTCCGTTCGTGCTGGGAAAGTCTATCATTCCCTCTGGGTCGTGGACCAAAACAATGAACGTGCATAATGTAGTGGCAATCTATGATATAAATACACATGGCTTACGATACTTTCGATGGGATGGTTTGATTATTTTCGAAAATCCCTTTCATCATCGAGTCATTGCACAATTCGACTCTTGTAATATATTAAGTCTTTCATTTGTCATTCATTTAAATTATTAACTCTAAAATCTCCTTTTGTCATTTTTCCTTTTCATTCTTATTTATTATACCTTAAACGTGTTTAATATATAAAATAACATTTTCTTAAATGCTGGAATCAAGGGATTGGATTGTGATTCCCATAAACTGCACAGCGATTCGAAGATTTAATATTCTCGTTTAGTTATTGTTTTATAAGCTTCTTAATTTGTGTGGCATAATAATGCAATAATGCAGTTATTACATACCTACCCTGCCAAGTACTTACGCATTAGTGCAATAAGTTAAGTTTATATCAAAGTTGGATTCGACGGATTCGACGGATATATTGTTCTTTCCCGTACCTTTATAAAGGAGTATATTACAAGGTAGTTCAGTTGAATATACAGTATCAAATTCTACAATCAAAGTTAATGATGCAATACAGTTTCTTTAGAATTGTGTTTGCATTACACATCGAGCGTATTCTCGATACACCACGCTTATAAAAAACACACTTAAACGGGATAATTAACATAGACACTGTTGCAGCTGATGACTTATACTGATAGGAAGTCGCGTATCACGTCAACTTCTCTGTATTATAAAGGTAATAAAACGTGGCCTGTACTGTGCGCTGTTTTATATTTGTCCAAGAACAAGGTCTAGTTTTGCTTTTTTTTGCTGTTGCAAATAACATTTTCATTACTATAGTTTCGTCCAAGAAGTGGAGTTGTTCGTGAGTGTTCTGGCTCATCGTCATATTTGACGCATTGCAACGGTAGATAACAGTTTTATTACTTTAATTAATGGTGATTAAATATATTTGTAAGTTTTTGTTTGAGAAAATATGAAACCTAAAATATATTATCTAACTATCCCTAGAGTGTACAA
The DNA here is from genome assembly GCA_963678985.1 of Spisula subtruncata. Taxonomy (NCBI): domain Eukaryota; kingdom Metazoa; phylum Mollusca; class Bivalvia; order Venerida; family Mactridae; genus Spisula; species Spisula subtruncata. Next base: position 36,838,413 of record OY787675.1, read on the forward strand.
AAAACAACATCATTCACGATCTAAATAGCAGATCAAATCACAATGTGTTTCTAAGCTCAAAATAGTGCAAAAAGTGATCGTTTTATATTTCTGTTTATTATAAATTATATATGAAATTATAATTTTTTGCACCAATTAATGTTGTATGTGATATTAAAGGGCCTGCCTCACAGAAGAAACAGAATATTACATGACAGAACCTTCATACCTAACCAAGTATTTATGTAAGATTAGATAAGATCAATTTTATTCCAATCATGGGTCACACGACTTGACATATAAATCAATGAGTAAATATATCAACTGAAACAAAGGATGAAAAAATAGATAAAGCTTCGATACGATTATCATTAAACAACTAACATAGACTTTCTAAACAAAAATAATCCAATGCATATTATGGTCTTTAGCTAGTCGTATTATGAAGTGGTTGACTGCCACAGAGAATATGCACCAAGCCATTAAATTGCTTATCATATGCAAAAATCGCAAACATTAACTTTTCCCAGAAAAATAGCAAGTGGAATATAAATGTATAGTTTTAAACTGAAAAACCCACGAATCTACACACCTGTCCTAAAAACATTAATGTAGGTATACAAAACGTTATTCTGTCATACCAGCAATACGCTTAGCAATATATCCATAGCATCAAAACATTTGTCAAACATATTTTGTTTATGATAGATAAGATGACATTGCAAAACAGAAACATTTTAATCTATATCCAAGGTTAACGGGAAGCCTTTGAAGTTGAAATTGCCAAATAAATATGCAGGGAAAAATTAAAAAAACACAAGTATGAAATCTTATGAAGTTTGGAAATTAATTTATTGTCGACATTAATCACAGCCACGTGTTCCACGTGCTGGTTTTTGTCAATGTCCGTAAATAAGGAAGGTGCAGAGACAGCAGTCTATCATATAATTATACATTTGTCATTGCATGAAAACATAAATTATATGTTATATAGCAATTGAAAATATAAAGCTACAGCAAGAGTTGGTGTTCATCTTAGTGATGTTATTAATTGCTCGAATTAATTAAAAGAAGTTGTAATCTTAATCAGTAAAAAAGGTATGAGAAAATCCGACAGGGAAGGTAGCACCAAAGACCTAAGCACTCAACCTAACCAGCCGAGCACAGAAATGAGTAACACCACAACACAACTACCCTGAGCAATGCCCACACATAAGCCAAAGAAACAGTCAAAAAGGCAAGTCCCCGCCGAAATAATGCAGGATGATCCAATTTCACAAAGAAATTATAGAATAGCGATTATTGCATGACACCGAATTAAACGCAGCCAAGATTCAATCAAGTTCCCCAAGGCCCCGCTGCACGGCGACAACATCTCAAAATGCCAAAACGGCGACGAAATCAGGCACAACAACCCCGGGGTGTGACCTAGTTTAAACTACTAAGGACAGTGAACTAACATTATGCGACCTAAAGAGGCACAACTACGACTTGGCCTAGTTTAAAATAATGGGCAAGGTAGGAATGGGGTGGGAAATAACATATTTCTAGCAACTACACTCAGCAATAAACACACATAAGCCGAAGAAACAATTAAAAGTCTAAGTCCCATTCAAACAAATGCAGGATGACCAAGTTTCATAAAGAAATTTTATAATAGCGGTTATTGCATGAGACCGAATGAAACGCAGCCAATACTCGACCGAGTTATCCAAGGCCTCGCTGCGCGGCGATCCAACTGCACAAACCCGTGACAAAACGGCGACCAAATAAGGCACAACCACCCCATGACCTAGTGTAAAACACCAAGGACAGTGACAGACGTTAATACGACTTAAAGAGGCACAACTATCACTTGACCTAGTTTACAATAATGGGCAAGGATGTGAATAGGGCGGGAAATAACATTATATATTTCTAGATAAAGAAAGCTCCGGACTGTGCCAACGTTGTGTCTCCAGTGACCAAACAAGGCATAACCGCATAGTCACTCACTTTACAAAGTTGCTCTTGCCGTCTTATCCTGCGACTCTGGTTCCAATATGGGTGGCAACACTTATATTCTGTCACATTTCAGCATTAAGCTGACTTGCAAATAAAGGCAAAGGAACCAAAAGAAATAGCCGTGATAAAGGTTATGTTCTGCTGTCCGCTCTTTGCACATATTTCAACATCATGCAATTTGGAAGTGTTTTAGTGTTTCTCCTTTTAATGAAACTATTTAAAATTGCCTCAAGAACAAATAAAGAAGATGAATTGGACCATGCGATTAATAATGTCACGATTGGTATTGAAATTGGATAAAATCGATGGCTTAGAGGACGCATTGTGCATTTTGTCTCCCACGCACACGATCATTCAATCTTTGATAAAATTAAATCATTCAGCTAAACCATGCAGTTCAAATACACGTAGTTCGTGAAATATTGGTTTAGGAAAAGTCATATAACCGTCAATATTAAATAAACCGAATCAGTTTTATTCAGATCTACGACAAGAGGTGCAAATTCAATTTCTGGATAAATTAACTTCAAGTCCTACTAATTGTTATTATTTGCATTTATAATTTTCGAGAACCCATTATCTGTGAAGTTATCTATTTCTTAAAATAAATAAAATAATTTAAGAGTGAATAAAGTCTAAACGTTGAAAACAATTTCAAATTTTTGAATATGTTAGTTTTACTTACAAATGATTAAGTTGAAAACGTTGTAGAATTGTCGTTTCATCTGAAATGATTGAGTGAACAAATCAACTTTGATAACAGTTACGTCAACACTAAGAATGGAAAATATTATCTCCAGTCATGAATATGAGATTATCACTTTGAGGAGACAAATCATAGACACGATATTGAAATAAACCATATAACGTATATTCTGAAATAATCGAATAATTAAATCAAATTTGTAACGAATAAGAATGAAAATATAGTCTAACCCTTCATATATAGGGGGCGAGGCAAATGATAATTTTATTTCTAGCAAGTTTGTTCAAAATATAGAGATACATTATTACGGAAATAATATTTCAAACTCTATTTCTGCACGGGTGCGGAGCTTAAATAAATGTATTTAATTGCTGAATTCAACTACGTAAATACTATCAATTACAAACTATCAAAATTTATTTTATAGGAGATTTGTATACCAAATTTGTTTGTATTTTTTAAAGATCCACATCAATGAACGTGCAAAATATAGTGGCATCTATAATATTAATAAACAAGGTTTACTGTACGTGCGTTGGATGGTTAGATTAGTTTAAAAATCCCTTCAAACACCGAGTCATTGCACAATTCGACTCTTGTAATATTTTAAGCCAATACATTCTTATTCATTTTAGTTTTGTCAATTTTCATATATTTTCAATAACATCTTGGTAAAAACTGGAATCAAGGGATTGGCTCGTGATTCACATAAACTGCACAATGATTCGAAGATATAAGTTTCTCATTTGGTTATTGTTTTATAAGCTCCTTAATTTGCGTGGCATAATGATGCAATTATTGCGTATCTAGCATATGAACTTGTACTGTACTCGTTACGGAGAATGTGCAACAATAGAGTTTAACTGATGGAATGGAATAAGTTCTCGTAGTTCAAGAGAGTATGCATTAGTGATATTCTTGAGGAGTAGATACCACATGCATGCATCAATGTAGCGAACTCCTTCACTTACTTTTGAAATCGAAACTTTCACTTTAATGGGTCACTCTGTTATCTATATCATAATTTATTTCAAACTCGTTATAATGTCATGAAAATCACACGACTCGTTGTGTATAGACTGAAGATAATTCATTAGAACTTAAATAACCAAAGATTGACGTTTTCATCACTTAAACCGATATTTCATATGTGGAGCGTTTTTAAATCGTTTCAGTGTATGTTTAGGATACCAGTGCCAAAAGGTTACACTAAAGTGTGTACAAACTCGACATACTTTATACAAAGTACGAACGACCTCAATCTGTGAACCATTATTTTACTCGGTCTAACTTTTTAGAGAATTGATATCATAGGCAGACGAATATAAAACGCAGAAACATCAGCTGGTGGCCTCAATATAGGATTTGACGAAGTACTGGAATGATCTGCAATACCTATTACGAGGGGTGATCCAGTAAATCCGGGATATTTGTATTTTAACATTTTCTCGCATTGCCAAATCGAATTAAACGCCAATATGCGTTTGTTAACAAAAATATCCATTGCAAGCATATTGTTTATAACCGAAAGTATGTCATTGCATATTTTTATAGCTGAAATTGTATTTTGTCAGATTTCGTTAGCTGAAATAAGGTCATTCAACTTCGTTGTAACTTTGTCTTTTCTCTTTAATTGACAACTAAAGCTCGGACAATTAGAGGTTTAGTTTCGTTTTCTCGTTGGAGGCTGTGTTATGTAATGCTGGTATGTGTTGTTTCTGTTTTCTGTGTACGGCGGTTTTAGTTGAGTGTTGTTTTGGCCCCTTAGGAGAGGTTACAATAAAGTCGTTCTATTATTTTAACTAGGTCAAGTCACAGTTGTGCTTCTTTAGGTCGTAAAACGTTAGGTCATTAAACTAGGTCACGCCCTGGGGTTGTTGTGCCTCATTTGGTCGCCGTTTTAGCACGTGTTTCTGTGGGTATTGCTAGGGTAGTTGTGTCGTGGTGTTTTTGATTACTGTGCTGGTTAGGTTGAGTTCTACCTTCCCTGTCGCATGTTCGCATACCTTTTTTGATGTCACAGCATAAGGCATATGAGCTAATGCGTGCGTTAACTTTTCTAATTCAAAATGTTATTAAAAGAATAGAAATCTTGCCATCTAATTTTTAGATTTCAATGAGAATTCTTTCCAGGGTTGCCATTGTTTTTCAATTTCTTCGTTTACTAGTATATGTCTGTAATGAATCTAGCAAATAATGGGATAAACAAGCTACTTCTATTATCGTTTTATTGTTTGTTAACTGGAGCAATATGCAATTCCATAGATAGCTACATCAGTCTGCGTATTTCGCAAGATATGTGATAAACAAATTACCCTGGCAAGCACTGACGCATTAGTGCAATAAGTTAAGTTTATATCCATGATGTAACAACATTTTTGTTACATATCAAAGTTGTATTAGACTGATATATTGTCCAGATGCGTTCCTTTATCCGTTGAATATCCAATATCAATTTCCGCAAGTAAATTAATTAATTAATGATGCAAAATCGTGTCTTTAGAGTTGTGCTTGTATTACGCATCGAACGTCCCTACGATACACACCGCCTATGAAAATGCACAAGCCGATGTATTAATATAGACGATGTAGCAGCTGATTACTTGTTCACATTCAATCCGTTCATAGTTACTTGATAACGGTTGTGAACATTTGTTCGTCTGACAGGTAAACGAAGTTTATCTAGGTTTAACTAGTTATACATGAGTTAACTTTAGTCTATTCTGTCGAATTGGATTGTTCCCTCATTTGTATTACTTTTTGAATCGACAGTAGAAGGTCGGGTATCACGTCAACATATCTGTATCATAAAGACAACAAAAACGTAGCATGTACTATACCCTTTATCATAGTTGTCTAAAAACGAGATCTGCGTTTGCTTTTTGTTGCTGTTGGAGATAACATGTTGATTACCATAATTTCGTCCAAGAACTGGAACTGTGAATGGTCTCTCTCATTATCATATTTGATGCATTGCAGTGGCAGATAACAGTTTTATAAGTAGACTTAGTTGTAATGGTGATAGAATATATTTGTAAGTTTTTTTGAGAAATATGAAACCTAGAATGCATTATCTAACAAAACACCCTCATTCATGACCTAAATATGAGATTAAATCACAATGTGTTTCTAAGTTCATAGCAAAGAGTGTTTTTTTTCATATTTCTGTTTATATACACTTTTGTAGTATTTGGTTATTTAGTTACTTTAAAATGTTGTATGTGGCATTAAAGCTGTATGTGGTTGCCACACATATGAATGTTTTACTTGCCACCTTACTTGTACTTTCGTACCTAACCAAGTATTTATGTAAGACAAAATAAGATATATTTTATTCCAATCATGGGTCGCATGACAAGACATATAAACCAGTGAGTATATGTATCAACTGAAACAAAGGATGAAAAAATAAATATAGCTTTATTCTTATTATCATAAAACAATAAAAATAGACTTTCTAAACAAAAAAATACATCATGGGCCACATCTAGTCAATGGTTGACTACAAGAGAAGGATTGAGCCAAGACATTAGATTGCATATCATATGCAAATATCGCAAACATTAACTTTTCCCAGATTATTAGCAAGTGAAATATAGTTTTAACCTGAAAGACCGTTGAGTCTACTCTCGTGTTCCAAAACATCAATGCGTTAATCTTTTAAAATGCAGGTATAAAAAACGTTATTCTGCCATATCAGCAATATGTTCAACAATATACCCAAAGCACCAAACATTTGTAAAACATATTTTGTTTATGATAGATAAAATGACATTGCAAAACAGAAAAATGTTAATCTATATCCAAGGAAAGCAGGAAACCTTTGAAGTTGAAATTGTCAAATTAACATGCACGGGAAATTAAGAAAAACACATCTATGAAATCTTTTTATTGTTTTGAAATTAATTTATTGTCGACATTAATCACAGCCACGTGCTGGTCTTCGTCAATGTCCGTAAACAAGAAGAAACTTTGTCAGCAGTCTATGATATATATTATAAAATTATATGTTTTACTATCAATTACAAATATAAAGCTACATGTAGAGCAAGAGCTTTACTGTTTCAATATTAACTGACCGAGTTATAGACAAGCCTCGTCATTATTATTTGGTTTAATTTTCAACATCAATAGCAATGGTGGAATTTGGAAAACCCAATGGAAAATTGTACATGGAGTGCAACAAAAACCACTATTATATCTAGCATAATGTGTATACCGCATTAAAGGGACACTATTAGAATTAATTGATGTCTGACTAAATATCAAAGGAAAAATAAACACAATGTTTACTATATTAGCCGAAACATCTATTCTAATATGAATCCATGCGAACTAAATTGATGTAATTAATTGCTATGATTAATTTATAGAAGTTGTAGTCTTAATCAGTACGCTTACCGTTTAATCGTGTGACTCTGATTCCAATACGTGTGGAAACACTCATATGCTATGCCTACCATAGTCCAGCATTTAGCTGACTTGCAAATAAAGGCAAAGAAATCCAAAGAAATAGTCGTGATAAAGGTTTTGCTCTGCTGTCCACACACATATTTCAACATCATGCAATTTGAAAGTGTTTCAGTGTTTCACTTTTTATGCAAATATCTAAAATGCCTCCAGAAAAAATAAATAAAAATGAATTGAACCACGAGATTAATATAATCTAAATTGGCATTGAAATTGGATACAATCGATGACTTAGACGACGCATTGTGCATTTTGTCTCCCACGCACGCGATCATTCAATCTTTGATTAAATTAACTCATTCAGCTAAAACATGCAGTTCAAATACACGAAGTGTGTGCAATATTGGTTTAGGAAAAGGCATATGACCTTCAATGCGGAATCGCAATCGTATCAGTATAATTCAAAACTGTAACAAGAGATGCAAGTTCCATTTCTTGATAAATTGGCTTCATATACTACTACGTGGTTGTCAGTATTTAAATTATTATGTTATCTATTTTTTAAATATTAATCAAATGAAATAAAGAGTGAAAATAAAGTAGAAACAGGTTGCTGTTTGTAATGTTTCAACTATTTTTTATATAATGTAATTTTTACTTACAAATGGTTAAGTTGACAACATCGTCGAATTGTCGTTTCTTCTGAAATGATTGAGTGATCGAATCAGTTTTGGTAACAGTTAGGTCAACAATAAGAATGGAAATTAAAACATGTCATGAATTTGGGATGATTACTTTTAGGAGACAAATCATCCAGGCGTCATATATGTAATCCATTCAATGTTTTTTCTAAAATGATCGATTAAATAAATTAAAATTTAACACTTGCGTCAACAATAAGAATGAAAAATTGTCATAAATTAGGAATGAGAAAAAAGAAAAATGGGACACTGTTGATAACCTTAAGGAAACAAATTGTTGAGACGACTTTAATGTAAATCATGTAACGTGTCTTGTACAGAATATGAATTTCATTTCTTGCAAGTTTGTTAAAAACATAGCGATAAATTATTACGGAAATAATATTTCAAACCCTATTTCTGCAACTAGGGGGTTGGGAGCATTAATAATCAACTATGTATTTATCACTTACAAACTTATCAAAATTTTTAAAGCAAACACAATCGCTGTTTTTTCTCTGGTCAAGCACACTTTTCCCGATGGACCAGCCCTCCATTCGTGCTGGGAAAGTCTATCATTCCCTCTGGGTCATAGACCAAAACATTGAACGTGCATAATGTAGTGGCAATCTATGATACTCATCCACATGGCTTACGGTACTTTCGATTTGATGGTTCGATTATTTTCGAAAATCCATTTAATCATCGAGTCATTGCACAATTCGTCTTTTGTAATATGTTAAGTCTTTAAATTATCATTCATTTAAATTATTTATTCTGAAATCTTCCTTTGCCGTTTTTCAAATTCATTTTTGAACGATGTAATACTTTATTTTTATACATTAAACTTTTTAATGTGAAAATCAACATCCTTTTAAATACTTAAATCAAGGGATTGTCTCATGATTCCCATAAACTGCACAACGATTCGAAGATTTAATATTCTCGTCTAGTTATTGTTTTATAAGCTCCTTAATTGCATGCTAATGCAATGATTGCATATCTAGCACATATGAACTGGTACTGTACTAGATATTGAATAATATGTAACAATAGAGTTTAACTGCTGTAATATGTTCTTGTACTTTTAAAGAGCATTATTGATACATCGCTAACATTGAAACAGACATATTGACGACCTAGTAGTTGATTTGACGTAACATTGACATGACACTTTATACAGAAAAAGCAGTGGCATAACACCAAATATATAGCAATTTTAACATAGCAATATGTTTAGAGTAATGGCAAAATAACTCAAGTTTTAAGCAACGGTGACATAGGACTACACTCAAACCCTTAAAAGCGCACCACTGTTGAAAATAATTCAATGTTGTCAAAATTCTTTTTTTTTGTAAAATTTATAGTTTTTACAGTGTTTGTTCAGTTTATAATCTTGACCTTATCACAGAAAACGAAACAAAATTCATTCGGAATACCCGCTCAAAGACCTTTTTTATTTTAAATGTTTGTCGCGTGCAGCTCGATCGCATTTTAGTACACTTTAATGAGCCAAATTACCCTTGCTTCTTTTTTGTCTGCAAGCTCCTTCATAATGTTGGTTTGAGTTGTCGTAGACGCACCACGGGAAATATCCTGACAGTCTGATGCTTTTAACTAATACTTCAAGTTTAAATAAGGCTTAAAACCATCATAGGTTCGCAAACTGAGCATATCTGGACTGAACTCAGTCATATGGCATTAGTCAGGCAGCCAAAGCCACATAACATTTATAATTCAAGTTAAGCGTTGCCTGAATGGTGGGAAACATCACGTCGAACATAATTTCTATCCTTGTACGTAATTAAAGTTATTCTTGAGGAGCAGATACCACATGCATGCATCAATGTATTGAACTCCTTTACTTACTTTTGAAATTGCAACTTTCATTTTAATGGGCCACTCTGTTATGTATATCATAATTTATTTCAAACTCTTAATAATGTCATGAAATTCCCGCAACTCGTTGTGTATAGACTGAAGATTATTCATTAGAACTTAAATAACCATAGACTGACGTTTTCATCACTAAAACCGATATTTCATATGTGTTGCGTTTTAAAGCGTTTCAGTATATGTTTAGGACACCAGTGCCATAAGGTTACAATAACGTGTGTAAAAACTCCACATACTTTACGAAAAGTTCGAACAACCTCATTTTCTGAACTATCATTTTACTCGGTCTGACTATTACGAGAATTGATATGATATGGAGACGTATATAAAATGCAGAAACATCAGCTGGTGGCATCAATATAGGATTTGACGAAGTACTGGAATGATCTGCAATAGCTATTACGAGGGTTGTTACAGTAAATTATGGATATTTGTATTTTAATCTTTTCGCGCCAAATCGAATTTAACGCCAATATACGTTTATTCACCACAGTATATCCAGAAAGCACATTGTCCTTCAGCTTTTTATAACTTAATCTTGATAATTCAATAGTTTTATTGCTGAAGTTATGTTTTTCATATTTGGTAGCCAAGAAAGGGTCATTCAACTTGCCACCTTGTCTTTTCTTTGATAGCTAAATATTGGACAAGCAGATGTTTACTTTCAATTCTTGTTGAAAAAGTGTTATGTTATGGAGCTGTTTCTGTTTTCCGTTTGTTTTATCTCAAGAACGTGTGTGTCTCTTTATTGTTTGTTAACTGGAACAATATTCAATTCCTTAGATAGCTACATCGGTCTGCGTAATTCTCAAGGTATGCGCATAACAAATTACACTGCAAAGCACTGACGCATAAGTGCAATAAGTTTTCTTACATATCAAAGTTGTATTTGACGGATATATTGTCCAGATCCGTGCCTTTATGTGATGAATTTACAGTATAAATTTCCGCAAGTAAATTAATTAATTAATGATGCAAAATTGTGTCTTTAGATTTGTGTTTGTATCGAACGAACGTTCCCGTGATGCACCTCGCATATGAAAATGCACATAGCGAAAGTATTAATATAGAAAATGTAGCAGCTGATTACTTGTTCACAAACAATTAATTCATAGTTACTTGATAACGGCTGTTCACATCAGCTAGTCTGTCAAGAAAACGAAGTTTATTTGGGTTTAACTGGTAATACATGAGTTGACGTTAGTCTACTCTATTCTGTCGAAGTGGATCGTTCCCGCATTTGTATTACGTATTGAATCCACAGTAGAAGGTCGGGTATCACGTCAACATATCTGTTTTATAAAGACAACAAAAACGTGGCATGTACTGTACACTGTATTATAGTTGTCGAAGAACTAGATCTGCTTTTGCTTTTGCTGCTGTTGCAGATAACATGTTGATTACTATAATTTCGGCCGAGAACTGGAGCTGTTCATGAGTGTTCTTGCTCATTGTCATATGTGAAGCACTGCAGTGGCAGATAACAGTTTTATTACTAGTATTAATGGTGATTAAATATATTTGTAAGTTTTTTGAAGAAAATATGAAATGCATTATTTACCTACCTCCTACAGCGTGCAAAAAACAACATCATTCATGACCTAAATATGAGATTAAATCACAATGTGTTTCTTAGTTCATAGCAAAAAGTGTTCTTTTCATATTTCTGTTTATATATTATATACAATTTTCTGTAGTTTTTGGTTATTAATGTTGTATGTGATATTAAAGGTGCTGCCTCACATATAAACCTAATGTTTTACTTGCCATCTTACTTGTACTTTCGTACCTAACCAAGTATTTATGTAAGACAAAATAAGATAAATTTTATTCCAATCATGGGTCGCATGACATGACATTTAAATCAGTGAGTTTATGTATCAACTGAAACAAAGGATAAAAACAAATTTATAGTTTAATCTGATAATCATGTAAGCAATAACAAAATACTTTCTAAACAAAACAAAATACATTATGGCCTCATCTAGTCAGTGGTTGACTGCCTGAGAAGGTTTGAGTAGGGTGTTTCATTTTTTGAAAATTATCTCCGATCAAAAAACTTTTTTGCCTAGCTGTGACCCTCCTCAAACAATACAAAATTTCAGCTAAATTAGTCAATGGGAACACCTTGCCCTTCCGACTCGAACTTTTGACCCAAGAGGGTCCTAGATCCACTTTCGGATTATTTCATATTTTTTCAAATTTGTACAAACTATGTGATGTTGCATATCATTTTGAAGGTAATGATCAGTGGAACAATGCTGTAAAAGAGTTATGGCCTAAAAGAAAATCGGTTTTTAGCCAATTTTGACGACATATATTTAGATTTGAAGTACATTAAAATATAGTACATGTACTTTAGCATATCCATTGAGCAAGAAAGCACATTCAATGAGTAATCACACATGATACTTGTATAATTATTTACCATATAAGGGTACATGTATCTTCCATTATGCTCTTGCTAAATTCAGTGATTTTCAATCTACAGTAGTTACAAACTATGATAAGTCCAATGTGGGTCTCATTTGTTGCAGTATTTGCATAGTTCTGAATGTTCTTTACCCCCACTCACTCACATCCATCCCCTTTCAGCACTGGCATTTACAAACAATTCAAGTCCACTATAAACAGTATCATTTCTATTCTGCTAGAATCTGTCCTAGCGTTTTGACAATGTTCAACACAATAGTCTGCTTCTAAAGATGTTTACGCCCACAACTATTTCTGGTCTACATAAACGATATCTTCCAAACTGTTGCCGATGACAGTATCCACAGCCACGACGACACCAATATCCTCCAGGGAGACCTTACAAAGTAACACTCTTGGCGATCCTGATACAGTAGATGGACAATGAGCTTATATCCAACAAAATGTGTATAATTGCATCTACGAGAGCCATGTTTGATGGAACCAGATTGTTACTAAATATGAGACCAAGTGTCTAGGAATGACACCAGCATTCAAATAAATGGAGCTTGGGCACCTATGTTTGCGACATTGCTAACAATGGTAACTAAATTGCGGGATATGATTCCCTGGTCGGAACGTGCCAAAGTGAACATCAGAATTATAGACAGTTGTTTTCAAAACAGTAGCCATGCACACAGCATAGCGTTCATCTGCTACCCAGAACAACATCCGAGACCTTGAACAAATACAAACGCACCCAGCAACTTTTATCACTAACGACTATTCGACGAAAACCCCTGACTCCGGAGAGTCGTCGAAGACAAGCCAGGTAACATATCCTTTTTGATATTAACTAAAGACTTGCTGACATTCAGTCAAGCTAGCTACTGAAATCTGAAGATTCACACACAAGAAATGTTTCCGGGAGCGCCACCAAAACATGATCATAGGAGTAGGAACCTCATTCATCCCTAGACCAGCTGAAGACTGGAACAAGATTGTAACAAAGGTTGCTATATTGAACACACTTCTCAAAGCCTGATTCATTTTGCAACATCATCTACTGAATATGATTTTAATCGGTTTTCAACGAGCAAATCTGAAACTGAGTTCTTTCTGACATTTGTGTACATGTTTCACTGAGCTTTACACAGTCCATTTAATTCTGAGGACTGTCTTTTTCTGATCTTTATCTAGAAAACGAAGATGGTTTTAAGTTACAGCCGATCCGAATCCCATTGCTGAGAAGGCATTGTTAGTCAGTCACTTCATTTTTGTAACAGGTGAAAGAGTTAGCCATGAGCTTGGTCCTTACTAATCCATTGCAAGATCATCTATCATCAGGGGAAATTGTTCTTTCCCGATGCAAAATATTTGGTTTTCAAATAGCAGTGGCTCCTTACCTTCGCTCTTTCTGTTGGTTTCACATTCGCTGTGCCTGTTGGTTCCTGCCTATGAGGAATGGGGGACAAAAAAAATTATGCAAATACTGCAGAGCGGAAGCGTATCATTATTATTGCGAGCTACGATAGAGTGACAGTCACTGATCAAAATGGAGGAAAATCTACAAATTACTACATCATTATTAAAAGTGATCATTACTTTTCACGGAACAATATGTGTTGTATTGTTAGTCCCATTGAAAGTGCCTTCTTGAGACCTTTCCAATAATATGCTTATCTACCGTATTTCAATTTACTTCAAATATAATTATATTTAAGGAAAATTGGTAAAAAAGTCATTTTTTGGCAAATTTCAAAGAGCCATAACTCTTTTTAAACGTATTTAATCTTATAAATTCTTTTACAGCATTGTTCCTCTGACCATTCCTTTCAAAATGATATGCAACGTCACATACTTTGTACAAGTTTGAAAAAATATGAAATAATCCGAAAGTGGATCTAAGACCCTCTAAGGTCAAAAGTTCGAGTCGGAAGGGCAAGGTGTTCCCATTGACCAATTTAGCTGAAATTTTGTATATATGGATGGTCTGAGGAGGGTCACAGTTGGGCAAAAAAGGTTTTTGATCGGAGAAAATTTTCAAAAAATGAAACACCCTATTAATCTATATCCAATGAAAGCAGGAAGCCTTTGAAGTTGAAATTGTCAAATTAACATGCAGGGGATATTTAAAAAAAAACATAACTATGAAATATTATGAAGTTTTGAAAATAATTTACTGCCGACATAACTCAGAGCCACGTGCTGGTTATCGTCAATGTCCGTAAACAAGAAGAAACTTAGTCAGCAGTCTAGGATATATATATTAAAGTTATATGTTTTATGTCAAAGACAAATATAAAGCTACAACAAGACTTTATACTGTTTAAATACTAACTGACCGAGTTATAGACAAGCGTCGTCATTATTGTTTTGTTCCATTTTCTCCATCTGTAGCAATGTGGGTATTTGGGAAAAGACAATGGAAAATTGTACATTTAGTGCAACACAGAAACAGCCAAAAACAAAAGGCACAATAAGATACCACACACCTTCGTTAAATAAAGACCACTATTATATCTAGTATAATGTGTATATCGCATTATGGTGACAATAATAGAATTACTTATGTATGATTACATATTAAATGAAAAATAAACACAATGCTTACTATATAAACTGAAATATCTAATATAAAAGCGCGAGAAGTAGATTGAGTGGGTGTTAATCTTACTGATGTTATTAATTTCTCAAAATAATTAAAATAAGTTGTAATCTTAATGAGTAAGCTTGCCGTTTAATCGTGTGATCATGTTTCAAATACGGGTGGAGGCACTAATATGTCTGCCATATTTCAGCGCCTTAAGCTGACTCGCAAATAAAGGCAAAGAAATCCAATATAATATCCGTGATAGAGATTATGCTCGGTTATCCGCTCTATGTATATGTTGCAACACCATGCGAGTTGAAAGTGGTTCTTCTGAATATATCTAAAATTGTCTCAAGAACAAATAAAGAAGATGAATTAAACCATGAGATTAATATAATCACGATTGGTATTGAAATTGGATAAAATCGATGGCTTAGACGACGCATTGTGCATTATGTCTCCCACGCACGCGATCATTCAATCTTTGATTAAATTAACTCATTCAGCTAAAACATGTAGTTCAAATACACATAGTTGGTGAAATATTGGTTAAGGAAAAGGCATATAACCTTCAATGTGGAATCGCATTCGTATCAGTATAATACAGATCTGCGACATGTGGTGCACATTCTATTTCTTGATAAGTTGACTTCATTTTCTACTAAGTGTTACAAATATTAGTCCTGGTATTAGCATTAATGATGTTCGAGTACACATTCACTGGTTGTCATTATTTAATATATTATTAGGTTATCTATTTTTTACAATATAAATACAATCAAATTAAGAGTGAAAATAAAGTAGAAACATTGAACACTATTTTTAAATAATGCTATTTTTACTTGCAAATTGTTGTCAAAGAATTGTCGTTTTTTCTGAAATGAACCAGTTAACGAATCGGTTTTGATAACAGTTGTGTCAACAGTATAAAATGTAATAAATAAGAAAAACCTGCCATGAATTGGGGATGATAACTTTGTGGAGACAAATCATCCAGGCGTCATTATTGTAATCCTTGCAACGTTTCTTGTAAAATGATCGAGTAAAAAAATCAAAAGTTTAACACTTACGTCAACAATAAAAATGAAAGAATTGTCATAAATTAGGGATGGGGAAAATGAAAAACGGGACACTATTTATCACTTTAGGATAGTTCAGACGACTTTAATGTTAATCATGTCGCGTGTCTGGTATAAATATGATTTTCACTTATTGCAAGTTTGCTCAAAATATAGCGATACATTATTACGGAAACAATATTTCAAACCCTATTTCTGCTACTAGGTGGTTGTGAGCCTTAATAATCAACTATATACTTATCACTTACTAACTTATAAAACTTGTTTTAAAGCAAATACAATCTCAGTGTTTTCTCTGGGCAAGTCCACTATTCCCAACGGACCAGCCCTCCATTCGTGCTCGGAAAGTCTATCATTCCCTCTGGGTCGTGGACCAAAACATTGAACTTGCATAATGTAGTGGCAATCTATGATATTAATACAGATGAATTACGGTACTTTCGATGGGATGGTTTGATTATTTTCAAAAATCCCTTTAATCATCGAGTCATTGCACAATTCGAATCTAGTAATATTTTAAGTCTTTAAATTATCACTCATTTAAATAAGTAACTCTAAAATCTTCCTTTGCCGTTTTTCCTTTTCATTTTTGAACGATGTAATACTTTATTTTTATACATTAAACTTATTTAATGTGAAAATTAACATCCTTTTAAATACAATGAACAAGGGATTGTCTCGTGATTCTCATAAACTGCACAACGATTCGAAGATTTAATATTCTCGTTTAGTTATTGTTTTATAAGCTCCTTAATTTGTGCGGCATTATAATGCAATGATTGCATATCTAGCCAATATGAACTGGTACTGTACTAGATATTGGATAATATGCAACAATAGAGTTTAACAGCTAGAATATATTTTTGTACTTTTAAAGAGCATTAGTGATACATCGATAACATAGAGAAAAAAATATTGACGACCTAGTGATTGGTTTGGTGTAACATTGACATAACACTATTTGCAGTAAAGCAGTGACATAGCACAAGATAAATAATGGTAATTTTGACTTAATAATAGGTTTTGAGTTACAGCGAAATAACCCAAGATGTACAGTAACAGCGGCATAAAAACCGCTTAAGAATAAAAGATGCAAAACACAAAGGTTTTAGCAACAGTGAAATAGGACAATGTTTATGATACCAGTCTAATAAGGTTACAATAAAGTGTGTAAAAACTCGACATACTTTACGCAAAGTACGAACGACCTCATTTTCTGAACTATTATTTTACTCGGTCTGACTATTAAGAGAATTGATATCATATGCAGACAAATATAAAATGCAGACATCAGCTGTTGACATCAATGAAGGATTTGACGAAGTACTGAAACGATCTGCGATACCTATTACAAGGGTTGTTCCAATAAATAATGGAAATTGTATTTTAATCTTTTCTCGCATTGCCAAATCGAATTAAACGCCAATATGCGTTTGTTAACAAAAATATCCATTGCAAGCATATTGTTTATAACCGAAAGTATGGCATTGCATATTTTTATAGCTGAAATTGTATTTTTTTAGATTTCGTTAGCTGAAATAAGGTCATTCAACATCTTTGTAACTTTATATTTTCTTGTACTTTCATAGTTAAATCTCGGACAATCAGCAGAGGTCTAGTTTTATTTTCTTGTATAAAACGCAGAAACATCAGCTAGTGGCATCAATATAGGATTTGACGTAGTACTGGAATGATCTGCAATAAGTATTACAAGGGTTGTTCCAGTCAATCGTGGATATTTGTATTTGATCTTTTCTCGCATTGCCAAATCGAATTAAACGTCAGTGAATATACGTTTGTTTACTCTCGAAAGCACATTGTTTATTACAGAAATTGCATGTATGTATTTCAGCTTTTTATAGCTGAAACCTGGTCATTCAATATTGTTATAGCTGAAACTGTGTTTTCAAGATTTTGTGGCTGAAAATAGGTCATTCAACATCTCTATAACTTTATATTATCTTTTCCTTTGACAGTGAAATCTTTGACTATCAGCAGAAGTTTCATTTTCTTGTTGGGTATTGTGCTAGTCAATGGTGTTGTGTGTTGATTTTGTTTTCTGTGTACCGCTGTATTAATTCAGTGATGCCTCCCCTCTGCGATTATTGTTATCTCAAGGGAGCTTGGGTCCCTCCGTAGTGGTTGCAATAAATTCGTTTAAATGTCGAAGCATAAGGGTATAGGTGATAATGCGTTAAAATTTCATATACAAAATGTTGCTAAAAGTATAATTATCGTGTCATCTATTTTGCATATTAATATGTAAAATCTTTCAAGGATTGCCATAGTTTTCAATTCCTTCGTTTATATGTCTGTAATGAAATACGTACGTGCGTTATGTAGTATCTACCACACATTCTAGCTAATAATTGAGTATTAATTAGTTACTTCTATTATAGCTTTATTGTTTGTTAACTGGAACAATATTCAATTCCTTAGATAACTACATTAGTCTGCGTATTTCTCAAGGTATGTGATGAACAAATTACCCTGCCAAGCATTTACGCATTAGTGCAATAAGTTACGTTCTTATCCATGATGTAATATGTGCCTTTATGTTTTTTATATACAGTATCAATTTCCACAAGTAAATTAATGATGCAATATTGTTCCTTTAGATTTGTCTTTGTATTACACATCGAGAGTCTCCGTGAGTCTCCTCGTATATAAAAACGTACAAACGGGAGTAAGTTTTAATAAAGACAAGGTATCGTATGATGCATGGTACAAATAGAAGGTCGGGTATCACGTCAAAATATCCGTAGTACGAAGACATCAAAACGTGACATGTACTGTACGCTGTTTTATGGTCGTCCAAGAACGATATCTGTTTTATTTGCTTCTTGTTGCTGTTGCAGACAACATTTTCATTACCATATTTTCGTCCATGAATTGGAACTGTTCATGAGTGTTCCCGCTCATTGTCATATGTGACGCATTGCAGTGGCAGATAACAGTTTTATTACTAATATTAATGGTGATTAAAGATAAGTTTTTCGGAGAAAATATGAAACCTAGAATGCATTATCTAACTACTTCCTACAGCGTGCAAAAAACAACAGCATTCACGACCTAAATATCAGATTAAATCACAATGTGTTTCTAAGTTCATAGCAAAAAGTGTTTTTTCATATTTTTGTTTATATATTATGTATAATATTCTGTAGTTTTTGGTTATTTAGTAATTAATATTGTATGTGGTATTAAAGGGGCTGCTTCACATATGAACATAATGTTTTACTTGCCATCTTACTTGTACTTTCATACCTAACCAAAATAAGATAAATTGTATTCCAATCATGGGTCGCATGACATGACATATAAGCCAGTGAGTATATGTATCAACTGAAACAAAGGATAAAAATGAAACATAGCTTTATTTTGTTATCATAAAACAAAATAATTGACTTTGTAAACAAAATAAAAATACATTATGGGCCTCATCTAGTCAGTGGTTAACTGCAAGAGAAGGTTTGAGCCATGACATTAGATTGCATATCATATGCATGTATCACAAACATTTCTTTTCCCAGAGCATTAGCAAGTGAAATATATAGTTTTAACCTGAAAGTCCGTTGAGTCTACCCTTGTGTTCCAAAACATTAATGCGTAAATCTTTTGAAATGCAGGTATACAAAACGTTATTCTGCCATATCAGCAATACACTCAACAATATACCCAACGCATAAAACATTTGTTTAACATACTTTGTTTATGATAGATAAAATGATATTGGAAACCAGAAACATGTTAATCTATATCCAAGGAAAGCAGGAAACCCTTGAAGTTGAAATTGTCAAATTAACATGCAGGTAAAATTTAAAAAAACACATCTATGAAATCTTATGAAGTTTTGAAATTAATTTATTGTCGACATTAATCACAGCCACGTGCTGGTTTTCGTCAATGTCCGTAAACAAGAAGAAACTTAGTCAGCAGTCTAGGATATATATTATAAAATTATATGTTTTATATCAATTACAAACATAAAGCTACAGAAAGGGTTATACTGTTTCAATACTAACTGACCAAGTTATAGACATGCCTCGTCATTGTTATTTGGTTAAATTTTTACCACTTATAGTTATCGAGGTATTCGGGAAAAGACAATGGGAAATTGTACATGAAATGCAACACAGAAACAGCCAAAAACAAAAGGCAAAAATAGGTACCACACGTCTTTGAGTAAAAATTAGACCACTATTATATCTAGTATAATGTGTATACCGCATAAAAGGGACAATATTAGAACTTTTTGATGTATGATTAAATATTAAAGAAAAAATAAACGCAATGCTTACTGTATAAATGGAAACATCTAATCTAATATAAATGCGTGAGAAGTAAATTGAGTGAGTGTTAATCTTATTGATGTTATTAATTTATCGAATTAATTAAAATAAATTGTAATCTCTAATTTTCGACCTTGCGGTCTTTTTCAAGAGAAATGATTCACAATGATAACAGGTTACAATGCAAAGACTTCAAGCTGTACTGAAAATGTAGAAAAATTATAAGTGAATCATATCTCTTGAAAAAGACCGCAATGTCGAAAATTTGAGTCTAAAATGGTTTTGCTACAAACGGCACTGTGATGCCCTGTTAGGGATATAATTATACTAGACTTAATCATTAAGTTTGCCGTCTAATCTTACGACTCGGGCTCCAATATGGGTAGTCTTATTCAGTAAGCAAGTCATTTAATCATTAAAAAGATCTGAAGATATCAAACACGGAAGGCAGTACTAAACTTAACCACCAGGGCAAGGGAAATGGTGATAACACCACACAACTACATGTAACAATGTCCACCAACCACAAAAGAAATGATTTTTAAAACCCTCAACATGGCTTGCAAACAAAGACAAATAAATAGTCGTGCTAAAGGTTAAGTTCTACGCACATATTGCAACAGCATGTGAAAGTGTGTCTCCTTTCTATAAAATTATTTCAAATTCCTCAAGAACAAATAAAGAAGATGAATTGAACCATGAAATTAATATAATCACGATTGGTATTGAAATTGGATAAAATAGAAGGCTTAGACGACGCATTGTGCATTTTGTCTCCCACGCACGCGAGCATTCAATCTTTGATTAAATTAACTCATTAATATAAAACGTAGTTGGTGAAATATTGGTTTAGGAAAAGGCATGTTACCTTCAAAATGGAAATACAATCGTATCAGTCATTCCATTTCTTTAAAAGTTGACTTCATATGCTACTACGTGTTATAAGTCCTGGTATTTGCATTAATAATGTTCGAGTACACATTCACTGGCTGTCATTATTAATGATATTTTGTTATCAATTTTTAAAATATAAAAACAATCAAATTATGAGTGAAAATAAAGTAGAAACGTTGGAAACTATTTTTAAATAATGCTATTTTTACTTACAAATGGTAAAGTTGAAAACGTCGTAGAATTGTCGTTTCTTCTGAAATAATCGAGTGAACGAATCGGTTTTGGTAACAGTTGCGTAAACAATAAGAATGAAATAATGATAACATGTCATGAATTTGGGATGATCACTTGAAGGAGACAAATCATTCAGGTGTCATTTCTGTTCCATGCAATGTTTCTTGTAAAATGATCGAGTAAACAAATAAAAAAAACCACTTACGTCAACAATAAGAATGAAAGAATTGTCATAAGTTAGGGATGGGGAAAATGAAAGACGGGACACCATTGATCACCTTTAGGATAGTTGAGACGACTTTAATGTAAATCATGTCACGTGTCTGGTATAAATATGATTTTCATTTCTTGCAAGTTTGCTCAAAATGAAGCGATGCATTATTACGGAAACAATATTGCAAACCCTATTTCTGCTACCAAGGGGTTGGGAGTCCTTTATAATCAACTATGTAATTATCACTTCCAAACAAGCTTATCAAAATGCATGTTAAAGCAAATCATTACAAGCCCACTATTCCCAACGGACCAGCCCTCCATTCGTGCTGGGAAAGTCTATCATTCCCTCTGGGTCATGGACCAAAACATTGAACGTGCATCATGCAGTGGCAATTTATGATATAAATACACATAGCTTACGATACTTTTGATGGGATTCTTTTGATTATTTTCGAAAATCCCTTTAATCATCGAATCATTGCACAATTCGACTCTTGTAATATTTTAATTCTTTAAATTATCACTCATTTAAATTATTTAATCTAAAATCTTCCTTTGCCATTTTTCCTTTTCATTTTTGAACGATGTAATATTTTATTTCTATACCTTAAACTTATTTAATGTGAAAATTAACCTCCTTTTAAATACAATGAACAAGGGATTGTCTCGTGATTCTCATAAACTGCACAGCGATTCGAAGATTTAATATTCTCGTTTAGTTATTGTTTTATAAGCTCCTTAATTTGTGCGGCATAATAATGCAATGATTGCATATCTATCCAAAATGAACTGGTACTGTACTAGATATTGGATAATATGCAACAATAGAGTTTAACTGCTGGAATATGTTCTTGAACTTTTAAAGAGCATTAGTGATAAATGGCAAACATTGAGAAAAACATATTGACGACCCAGTGATTGGTTTGGTGCAACATGGTCATAACACTATTTGCAGTAAAGAAGTGACATAGCACAAGATAAATAATGGTAATTTTGACTTAACAATAGGTTTTGAGTAACAGCTAAATAACACAAGATGTACAGTAACAGCGCCATAAAAACCACTTATGAATAAAAGTTTTTAGCAACAGTGAAATAGGACAATGTTTATGATACCAGTGCAATAAGGTTACAATAAAGAGTGTAAAAACTCGACATACTTTACACAAAGTTCGAACAACCTCATTTTCTGAACTATTAATTTACTCCGTCTGACTATTAAGAGAATTGATATCATATGCAGACAAATATAAAATGCAGACATCAGCTGTTGACATCAATGAAGGATTTGACGAAGTACTGAAACGATCTGCGATACCTATTACAAGGGTTGTTCCAATAAATAATGGAAATTGTATTTTAATCTTTTCTCGCATTGCCAAATCGAATTAAACGCCAATATGCGTTTGTTAACAAAAATATCCATTGCAAGCATATTGTTTATAACCGAAAGTATGGCATTGCATATTTTTATAGCTGAAATTGTATTTTTTTAGATTTCGTTAGCTGAAATAAGGTCATTCAACATCTTTGTAACTTTATATTTTCTTGTACTTTCATAGTTAAATCTCGGACAATCAGCAGAGGTCTAGTTTTATTTTCTTGTTGGACATTGTGCTATATGTAATGGTGATATGTGTTGATTCTGTTGTCTGTGTACGGCTGTTTTAGTTGAATGATGCCTTCTCTGTCCGATTGTTGTTACCCCATGGGAGCTTGTGTACCTCTGTAGTGGTTGAAATAAAGGCGTGTTAATATCACAGCATATGGACTTAACAGGCTAATGCGTTAACATTTCTAATTTGTGAAATCGTTCAAGGGATGGAATTGTTTTCAATTTCTTCGTTTATCTGTCTGTAATGAAATTCCTGCGTGCGTTGTGTAGTATCTATCATACATTCTAGCTAATAATGGGGTATTAACAAGTTACTTCTATAATAGCGTGATGGTTTGTTAACTGGGACACTATTCAATACCTTAGATAAGTTCATTAGTCTGCGTATTTCTCAGGGTATGTGATGAACAAATTACGCTGCCAAGCACTTACGCATTAGTGCAATAAGTTAAGTTCTTATCCATGATGTAGCATGTACCTGTTTGCGTTTAATATACAGCATCAATTTCTGCAAGTAAATTAATGATTTGTGTTTGTATTACACATCGAGTGTCTCCATGAGTCTCCTTGCATATAAAAATGTACAAACGGGAGTTAGTTTTAATATAGACATGGTATCATCATGCATGTTACAAATAGAAGGTCGGGTATCACGTCAAAATATCCGTAGTACGAAGACAGCAAAAGGTGTTATGTACTGTACGCTGGTTTATGGTCATCCAAGAACGAGATCCTATTTTGCTTTTTTTTGCTGTTGCAAACAACATTTTCATTACTATAGTTTCGTCCAAGAAGTGGAGCTGTTCATGATTGTTCTTGCTCATTGTCATATGGGATGCATTGCAGTGACAGATAACAGTTTTATTACTTGTATTAATGGTGATTAAATATATGTTTTTTCGGAGAAAATATGAAACCTAGAATGCATTATCTCTCTACCTCCTACAGCGTGCAAAAACAGCATTCATGACCTAAATATCAGATTAAATGACAATGTGTTTCTAAGTAGATAGCAAAAACTGCTTTTTTCATATTTCTTTTATATATATTTTATATAATAGTTTGTAGTGTTTGGCATAATTTAATGCTGTATGTGGTATTAAAGGGGCTTCCTCACAGATGATTCTAATGTTTACATGCAATAACTTTCGTACCTAACCAAGTAATTATGCATGCGACGAAACAGTAGCAACGTACGTTCACCTTTCTGTACTAACACCAAACAGCAATAGCGGACGATATCTTTCTGTACACCAATCGCTTTCATTCGTCAGTGTTGCAATAGATAAGATATTATCTGTTGATGATGCAATAAAATTATAGCTTATTAACGTGCACGAAACTATCAATCATCTAGTAGGTTACAAACACTGCAAAACTTGGTCCAGAAAGGTATCGACAGTCTGAACGAATTGAGTTGAACTATGCACATCATTAAACTTATCTGAGCGGAGAGCAACATGAGTATATGATGATCGTACAAAATGTGAGGTCGTTGTAAGACGCGGTATGATAATTATAATAACTAGTCTGAAGGCAGCTTAACGGAATTGACAGTGAGGTAATAATAATATAAAAATTAGCATCAATACCAAAATAGAAATATTGCAGAATACTGGAACGTTACGAATAGCATAATTCAAAGCCTAAATGTCTTCCAAACAAGATGCTTAAGACAAATCCTTCTAAAATTCTTGCCAAACACGATCTCAAGCAGATATCTTTACCGGAGAACAAACACTACATTTTGTACTCCGATCTCTACAGAAATTTTGAAACGAATATTAAGATGGATAGGACACGTCAGCCATATCGAGCCAAACTATACCCCATCGACAAATCGAGAAATGACAGAGAAAGGCTGAAAATGGGGTCAAGTGGAGCGAATAGCTGCGAATAGAAGTCATTAGCGTTAGGGGCAAACCAACCCAGATATGATTAGGAGAAGGAGTCGGTTTCAAAAACTGTTCGTTTCTAAGTATAAAAGCACAAATGCGTTGTTAAAAGTAACGTCACTAATACGTGATCAATAAAATAAGTTGTAAAAATGCTAGGTGGAATTTCAATGACTGGTCAAAAGACAAAAT
Organism: Spisula subtruncata; assembly: GCA_963678985.1. Classification (NCBI taxonomy): domain Eukaryota; kingdom Metazoa; phylum Mollusca; class Bivalvia; order Venerida; family Mactridae; genus Spisula; species Spisula subtruncata. The sequence continues at coordinate 36,863,510 of OY787675.1, forward strand.
GTTTTCCAGAATAAACGGAAAATGCGGAGTCGAAAGTGAATCATATTATACCTTTAAGTTTAAAAACATTATTCGCAGAATTTCATTTGACTGTTTCATCAACAACACAAATTCATGTTTACACGAATACATGAAAAATGCGTTTTTGAGAGTGCTTATAATAATAACTATTGTAAAAAGTTTTAGAAAATGCTTAGCGGAATTCCAATGAATGTTTCAGTGTCAATAAAACCCGACAGTTACTGTGTTGCTAAGAGTACTAATAAATGTATAAGTTTTCGGAATTTCATAATAACTTTAAGTTGAAAAACGTAAGTCGTGGAATTTCATTTGTCTGTTTCATTAACAACAAAAATCCTGTCTACACGTATGAAAGTAAAATGCGTTGTTGAGACTGCTATTAATACATGAAATAACTATAAGTAAACGCTAAATGGAATTTTAATGATGGTGTAAAAGACAATAAAAGCTCATGCCTACTTGAGTATGAAAATAAAACAGTGTTGTTGATGGTGATCAGCATAACAGTTGAAAGTTAAAATTTAATTCGCAGAATTTCATATGACTGTAAAACAAAAACACCCTCTTTCTATAACGGAAAACTGTTAACGCTTCCCTGTAATGTAGGCCAGATTTTAATGGTGAAATTTATATCTTTCGTTTCGTTATTATTCACTCTAGAATTAATATTGGGTTTCAAAAGGTTTACTCGTCAGTCCACACAATATAATATCGGTACCTGTAAAAGGTTCTACTATCTGTCACAACAAATGCACGAACGGACGCCCCCACGCTCGCTACCTTAGGTGGTCATTCCATTGTTTAAGATCAAAGGAACGACCACTTAAAGGACAAACTAATTAAGAGGTCAGGGAAAGGATTGAATAGATTTCTATTGCGTTAGGCCACACCTCCGACCACCTAAGGTAGCTTTCGTGTGTGCGGACAAACGCATTGGCAGATAGGAGAATCACTACATGCTACTTGCTACAGTAGATACCGGGGAATAAAATTGCAAATAATCTTTAACAAAATCTTGAAATTGTGAAACAGATGCAGTAGAATAGTAAACATTCTGCATACTTCAAATAATGCACGTCTTAGATCCGTCAAGTGATGCTGACATAATGGCATTTCAACATACCGAAATTAAATCTTCTCTAATTTCTAATTTTGATTTTTACCACAAAAACCAGGAGAGAAAAAACGATAATGGGAAATAGTCTAGCATGGTTGCACAGTGTGAAATCGTCTTTCAGTGCAAATAGATCGTAAAAAAGTAACACGAATACAATGAAAATATGTTGTGTACATTGTTTTGTTCGGAACTTGCACCCTGGAGTTCACTTTTTGTAGTTGTTAGTGAAATAAATCGTTTATACATTTGAGACATACAATCTGCAAAATGTGGTAATAAAAAAGACAAATAGCAACGAACTTATAAATATGCGATTCCGACAACGCGTAATTGAATAGTTTCATGGTCACAGTAACCTTGGCGTTACGTAAATTCATGAGGGTATACGGAAGACAAATATTATCTAGATAGAAAGTGAAAACCCTCACAAACTGTTCTTGCATTGGCGGGGTTTCAAGATTCTAGATCTGTTTGGGGGAAATTTAGTATCGGCAATACGAACTGTTTATCACACAACCACCTGTTGACCCGGCTTCTTTATGTGTTACCTTGGCATCAATAGAATGCAGTAAATCGTGAAATATGTCGGTAACTAAATAATTAACATATTTAACATATTTAATGCATAACCATTGCACAGAGACTGAGTCGTACTGGTTGTCGTATCGTTTTGTATGCAATTTTACGTGAAACAATGTAATATTTCCTATCAGAGAAAACAGGTATTGTCATTGACCGCTTTGGCTGGCTGGCTGGCTGGCTGCCTGGATATCATAGCTCGTCAGTGGACGCAGTCTGAAGCTTGACCCTTAGCTTAGGAATGAAAACCATTAGTTCATTACAAACATTCAGTATTTAAATATTGAAATATTTTGGTGTCAACATTTGTTTAGGACAAGAAGGTGTATATCTAATAATGACAAATTGGTACTAAATATTCATGTGTGGCTTTAATTGTAATTTATTAGAAATGATTACATCTAAACCTTAATAATTGAGTGGTGATGACTGAATGTAAGTATTAGTTGTAATTTTGTTCCGATATCATACTTTAATTCTGTACTTCACTGTGCAATATACTATATACCATAGTAAAAACTCAAAGAGCAGCATGTCGCAGTTACAAATCTAATCTAAGTTTAAATACTAGTACATTTGTATAAACATAATCATGGCATAATCAAAAAGTAAAAACTAGCAAGGATAAACATAGTGCCAAATATTGTTTTACTCAGATTCTTTTATTTAGTCTGAAGTCACTACTTTCCGAGATTAACATTCATATCTCGAAAAAATAACCAACCAAGCAGTACTCTTCTGTTTTTTAAAGAAACTGACATGGTGAATATGATTTGTTATATTGTTATTGATAACAAAATGATGTTACGTAAAATTCGTTTGACCGCATTCTTCTTACAAAACTAGCTTTGTAGTGACGTCATTGAGACATATTTTCCCCATTATACACTACAGCTGTTAGAATACGTAAGTGCTTACGTAACAAAGGGGCCAGGCAAGCTATTTTACCCTATGTCATGAAATTACTCAAATGTTTTCAGTATTATGGCCTTATGACCCAATTATTTCTAAATCGCGATTGGAATAATTTTTTCCGATTATTTTGAAAATGAAAAATATGTTCACTATTCGGATATATCTAAGATTTGACAGTGAAATAATTCAAGACTTACGTTCAATGATAAAACATACAAGATCGATGATAATGGGTTTTGCAAATTTTGAAATATTTGAGAAGTTCGGCGCGTGTGTGCGTATTGAAATTATCTGTAGATATTTCACATTCTGAAAACAGCACCAACTCACTAGATGAACAATACGCATCATAATTTTATCTTTACATGATAATCTTCCTTGATTCCTCTCCACGCCGAACATTAGGAGTCTGCTGCAAAACGTAGAGATATAAAATAGTTCGAATTCATTCCATACAATAACAGTACCACATAGATACCTGTGGAGGAAAGTTTATAAATATTGGTTTTTACTAAACTTTTTAGTCAAACAAATACGAAGATCGTCAGATGGACGGGATACATTTAATTGTTCTTTGTCCAATGAGGTATCTTAATGGATTGTATTGTATTTCGTTAGCATTCGCTATCGAATTCCACCTTCGACACAGGACGGTGTTGCACTCTTTTCTTCAATCTATGGGGGGTGGTTAGGGTTAACGCATTATAAGGGATAACGCGTTGTTCGCATGTTGATGGGTTTAATTGCACGTGGTTAAGAGTTTATAAGTGTTGTTCTGTACTTTTTACTTAAATGTTTACATTACATTTTAAGAAGAAAAAATCGCTGGCGTAGAATGAGAAGGTCATAAGTACACACTATTTTTAGAAAACACTAAAAACTGTCAGAAAATGAATCTTTCAAACTTCAAATTAGTCAACATGATAAGTTACGATTTTCATAAAAGTAGTACGTACGGCCTTTTCATACTAAGTCGGCTAAATATACAGTCATATAGAAACACACAAAGCCGACCTGGGGAGAATGTAACTTACTATCGAAACATAAAGAAGCAGAACCGGGCCTGACGATGTACAGACTCATGCTTGAAAAACGAAGCTGGCTGATATGTGACTTAAATTTTGTATGCAACTGTCATTTACAAAGTATGACATTTTGGCATTGTTTACTTTCAGGAGAATGAGACGAACGCTGTCATATTTACTTCTAGTCTTCATACATTCTTGTTCTGGAAACTTCCCAGGTTTACAAGGGAGAATTCTACGTCAAGACATTCATAACGACACGTCGATTCATGAAAAACTTAGATATCTTGAATTGATCAAAAAGAAAATTGTAGAAACACTTGGAATACACGGAACGGAGTCCCCAAAACAGGATAAATCACTGGACCATGAGGATAACTTTCCACCATCACGGTACAAACTTCCACAAGTCACGTCCTACTACTCGGAACCACCTGGTAAGTTACTTATAACATACAATTATAATTTGGTGTCATATCCTTGTATTTCTAAACATTTAGGTTTTATTCGAACAGGCTATTACATTAAAAAAGTAAACTCATTTCAACCAATCATGTACCAACAACACAAGCTCACGTGGTAATAAAACGTTTACCGAGAGCATTTAACGTACAATCTTGAACTTCACATAGTCTCCGTGTTTGACGGAAAACAATAGAATGATGAAAAGTTGGGTATTTTGTCCTGTTTAAGTCAGATGATTTAACTGTTGCAGTTCTGGGACTAAAAAGATATGTGTAAATCAGACAGGGAAGGTAGCACTCAACTTAACCAGCCGAGCACAGTAATCAGAAACACCACAACACAACTACTCTGATCAATGCCCACACATAAGCAAAGAAAACAATTAAAACTCCAAGTTCCCGCCGAAAAAATGCAGGATGACCCAATTTCACAAAGAAACTGCACTAAGTTCCACGATCTGGATGAGTTGAGCAAGACAGAAACTTTTTAATCAGGTCACCAAGAAACCGTTGATGTTTCAATGTACAGTGAGGCTGCAAATATTGATCGTAGTTTCGAATTTGTTGTTAAATGTATTGTTATATTCAGCTTAGGTAAAAGTAGAAAGTGTTTTTGAGAGGTGGTTGCTATTATTGATGCCAATGATAGAATTGTTTCATGACAATACTATACACATGCTTCTTTGTTGTTTTTTTTCAGATAATTTTACAGACGAAAATATACTACAGTTTAGGTTAGATTCAGATAGACATGGAAAACGTGTAGAAGTTAATAACGTGAAATTATTTGTTCGAATAAAAGTTAACAAACAAAAAGACGAGAGAAAAACTAAACCAAAACGTGAAATATTGTCAAAAGAAGAAAGACAAGGTCGAAAGAGAAGAAGAAAAAAACAATTGAAAGAGATTACGTTACTCGTCTCCAGGGTAACAGACGACGGTATGCCGGGTGAGCAGGTCACAACAGTGACTACGAAAATTCGCAAAACAAAATTTTTAAGATTAACTTTACCAAAAGATGAAATTCAAACAGCGCTAGATTCCAATAGTAAAACAGTGCAATATTTTGTTAAATGTTTGGGTTGTGATAAAAAGGCGCGAATGATTACGGCGAGCAAGAAACGGAAAAGGGCGCGAAGAAATAAAAGCAACAACCGGAAGCCAAAACTGATGAAACGCCGTCCTTTTATGATTTTACAGTCTCATGTTGTAAGTAAAGCCAACAAGTGATCATTATAGGTGATTCGACAATACAAGCATTTGTCTGTGGTACAAAATCTGCAATAATAAAAACTAGCAACTACGGGACAATATTTAAAAATCCAGGCATTCCTAAAAGAGACATGTACTAGCTTTTCATGACTTTGAGTATGAATGGATGTTACATCACAAAACTAGACCATTTGATACATTCATATATAAATTGATGACATACAGGGCTGGTATTCACACTTTTAGCATCTTGGCAGAAATCATAAATATTTTAACTTACGTTTATCAAAGACCAAAAAATGTTTTAAATTATATAATTTGTTTTTACTCGGCTCAAGTTAAAATTTACACGAAACGTTCATGAGTATGCTAATTATATTATTTGCCATATTTAACACCAATCGCATGAAATGGCATTCACGTACTAAGCATTCTGTCTGAGTTCAATAAATTGTTACATTTTGATGACGTTACATCATATCTATTTATTAAAACAGACACACACGTATCGAAACGTTGTAATAGTAATAACTAGAAAAAAATAACGGTTTAAGTATTCTGTCTTACTGAAGTAAATTTATTCCTAAAGAAATGATGCGCATACGTCAGATTTATGCCGCTGATGTACCATAGTGACGTCACGGAAATATGTGACGTTACATATATATCAAGTCTATTTATACGTAGAAGCATTAAGGTACGACTCGTATATTATCGGAAGAGTTCGATGATAAGTCGAAAAGAACAACATCAAATACTGAACCAGACACAATAATAAATACATCTGGAGAAAAGCAAAACTGTTTTGTCACTTATAAAATATAAGAGTGTACTAGTAATGTTACTAAAAGTTTGTTCCAAAATATTATTTTATCAAAAATACAGCATGCATTACCATACATGTTTATCGAGTTATCTAATTGTTTCAGATAAACAATCATGTTTAATGAAATGGTCACAATTACTGATTGCTTCAAATTAAAGTTATCTTTGTTATATTAGTTCTGTTTTGTTTTAGCATGAGGGTTGACGGTGACACAAAAGCGACAATGGTAATATCCGATTGTCACGTGCTTGCAAACGGGATGAATGAACTTGTATATGTCGCTGGCTTAGATTGAGAGGGTCGAAAGTACAAAGTCAATATTTTGAGATAAAACTGCCTAGAAACTGTTCGTTACTTACGGAATACCAAACATGTTGGAAGTTCCGATTTTCGTAAAAACATTATCATCAGAAACGCCTTGCAAGACAGATTTCAAATATATATGAGTCTCATTCTAAGCCAGTGGCATTTCTTATCTATGCCACAGTACGTGATAGTGCAGAATTGATCAGTGAATGACATTCGGACTGTCGGCCGATAATTTGTTGTTGGTAAGTTTAAACACACACATGGTTGAATATAATAGTAGTAGCAATTCACTACTGATGGCCTTAGAGACAAACGAGCCCGAAGATGATTAGGTAGGTTGTTCTCTACTGTAGCAGCATCAGCAGCATCAGCAGCAACATTATCATCGCAAACAACAACAACAGACTGACATGTGGCATACGTATTTTGAATATTGCACTTATACAAAAACAAGCTTTTTAAACTGCAGATTAGTCAGCATGACAATTTATAGTTCCGATTTTTTTGAAAATAGACTAATAAGAAGCGCATTATGGTGCAGCTCTCAAATATGTATCAGTCTTACAAGTTCGTAAGTACGCATGACCTTCTCATTCTAAGCCAGCGAAATAAAGACAAATGATTCATCTAATGAACGGTATGTAAAAAAGGTATGAGAAAATCCGACAGGTAAGGTAGCACTGCACCTAACCAGCCGAGAACAGAAATTAGAAACACAACAACACAACTACCCACACAAACCCATACCAAAACGATCAAGGTGGTCATCACCAATAACGGCGCACTATGGGTGAATTGGGATCCTATTGACCTACATTCTTGTTGATGGGATGGGTGGGTGGACGATTGGGGACTCAATATACCTTCTTCAACTAGAAATATGTCAACGAAGCCCGGGTTGCGAAAAAATGCAATTGTTTGAAACACAACATTTGCTGGGTCTTACGAATTACTTCATTGTTCATGGTCCTTTTAAGGAGTGGTATTCAATATTGGTCTTATTTAAATTGAGAATAATAATATCCTATCATGTCGCCTGTTAATGACCAATATTTTTATATGGTTCGATCTGATTGGTTGTCAAGTAAGATTGATATTGAATACCACCCTGATCGATGTCCAGTTCGTGCCTTGTACTTATCACATTTATATCGGGTATGTTTCCTTCCTACAAATGTAACACGTATGATTCGTCAACTGCAACAGAAAGAGAAACAGAACATTTACAATTCGTTTGCACATATTTAATATTTTAATACGACCCGTTTGAAATATATACAATATATATAATCAAACTTGTTAACTCCACTATATCGCTGGCTTAGAACAAGAAGGTCGTTACTACCAAATCGATATATTGAGAAAACAAGAGAAAACTGTCTGTAATTTACTCTTTACCTATGGGAAAACACGTTTTTAAAACTTCATTTTGGTCAACATGACAATTTTCATGACAATATACTCATAAGAAGCGCCTTGTGAAGCAGATTTCAAATATGTATGAGTCTTATAAGGTCGTAAGAGGTAGTTACGACCTTCTAGTTCTAAGCCATCGATATACCGGTAGTTGAGGGCAGTATTACACTATGTGCAACATACTTGTATACCAGACTGCAGTATGTACTGTATACCTTTCTACTGACAGAAGGTGAATATTACTGGGTTAAAGCACAGTTAATGTTTAAACGTTTATCATAAACAACCTAGACTAGACTTTATAATTATAAAACTTCCTTTGACATTTCAAATTTACTAAATGCATGTTAAAAACTCTAAAGAAATAGGCTAACAATGTACATTTGACATGATATGTTCTGATATCTAAAAGATATATAATCGTGTACGATCTATCACATGTCATTAGATTCGTATCGATCAACAGATTTGATCAGAAGTGAGTAGCAATTCAAGCATACCTGGAATGCATCGAAAACCACATCAATGAGAGAGTTTCTGATCATGACAAGAGTAGCTATGTGCAGACTTTTATATCTAAAGGCGCACTATTTTCAATACTGTAACTAGTGAAAATAGTACAAACTCTCAATCTATTTTCTATCCTTTCATATTATTTGAACATCTATATGAATCTGATCTCTGCTATAATGTACTGACTCAGGTACACGTTCCTCGTCACTGCAAACTTGGCGTTTTGGTTATAACAATGACGGTTGCATTATCCCGGTTCGTTATACCCAACAGTGCGTTTAAATAACCACTAACTATTGAATCCCCGACGAGGAACACCGAACGAAACACTCAGTTTTAAACACATTGGCGACGAACGCACAAATATAAACTCCCAAATTTGCAATGTGTATATAAGAACAGTAATTCGCTCAGTGACATAGCGGATACAAACGAGTTCTAACATATTATAGTATATTGAATATCGTCATTATGTTAGATGCGGTAATATCCCAAACACATTAGTGTAACAGGTGCTTAGGTAAGCTTAGCATGCCTACATATTTTATTAGAACATAACACTGAAGTTATTCCGTAAAGTAATAAAACTCTGGAGCAAATGCATAAAAATATTGCGTCGGTAGATAGAGTGACATAATTACAAAATTAATGCAAAACTGTTACAATGATGGTTCAGTTGGCTGAGATCCCGAATCTAGATGCAGCTAATAACTATGATGTAGTTTTAAATATTATAGGACATTAAACAAATTGAGTATAATAAAGTCAATTAGTGACTGATACAGATATGCACATTCTGTAAGACAGACACGCTTAAATGATATTATCAATAAATTTTAGAACTATATATGATTTCCATTGGCAATATACTCGTATATACGAAGTGTAGGTCTGACTTTGGCGTGGATTCTAAATAATATTTCGCATATAATATTCAATGTTATAAGTAAGTATAAAGATCATTCAAACTGCAAAAACAATTATTCGTGTCGGGTAAGGTATTTATGAGTAAATGTGTAAATAGTTATTAACCCATATGCAATGAAATATTTCGCAAATCACAAACTGTATGCTAATTTAAGTTACCCGTCCAATGCTCTTTGCATGCGCAATGCAGTTTTCGTTTTGTCAAAAGTGAAACGGTGCATAAATCGCAAATCACAAATGTTATACTAATGTATGGAGCTAGTACGCGCAATGATTTGGCCTATGGGAAATAATGTCGATATGTTGCCTGTCAACGAGGATAACGCTCGTCCATTTCTTACCAGAGTGAACCAATTGGTCAACACAATCAGTTGATGTGGAAGGCTGTCATCTAATTGTTCCTTGTTTGATGGTCGGCTATGTCCTCAACATACTTAAAGGTAGGTGGTACTCATTTTCAGAAGATGAAGTTAGGCCTGGTTGTTAACGTGATTATTGTTTGTAATATTATTTCAAAAGGTCATGGAGACTTTGACCTACTGTCCTCAAAATTGAAAGGGGTCAACTTCTGAAGTAAACCAACCGCCCTATCATGCGCGAAGAGTCAAACCGTACTTAAGTGATTGATCGAAAAACCTTTTGTCTATTCATAAATGAGAAAGGTCTCAACGACTTTGACATAATGTCGTAGAATTCAAAAATGAGCATCGATTGTTGGTAACCTTCCTGAGTGATTAGTTTGGAAACATTAAAACAATAGTGTCATGATTTGTTTGTTAATTGGGCCGAAACTGATAGGTCCATGTACTAACAGACAACCCTAACAACACAACCCCCTCATTAATAAATATAATGTACATACACGTGACAAATGTAATTAAGTCCATGGAAACTTTAACAACTGTTCTTGCTCTTTATATGCGGCTAAGAGAAAGTTAAACCTTCAATTATACAAATATTTAGATTCTTTGTGGTTATATCAAAAGCTTCTCCTGACGCAAACACTTAGAAAGAGGACTCAATCATGGAATAAACAAATCGAATCTTAATGCAATCGGTATACCTTTGATTTCATTGCGATCGCCTGCGTCATTATCGGTTAAATCTGACAACTTGTTGGCTAGCGTTTTCATGGATATTGCTGAATACGAGACTCTCCGAAACTCGAATAATTTAGTTTTTTTAGTTTTTTTTAAGAACTAACCGTTTCATCCTGGTGGATTCGGTACATGACTCGTAGTTATAACGTCAGTGTCTAGGTATAAAACCAATTAATCAGGAGAACTGGAAAATGTGGAAATTTCAAGAATTTCATTCTGTGTAAATAAAAAGGTGATGAAAGCACAAACATTGACTATATATTCAGGTAAACTTTGTTAAATGCTTGCTAAATATTTAACCAAATTGTCTCAGAAGATTTTAAATAATGGTTTTAAACTCTGGTATTTTCTGGTCATATTATCATTCTGACCGCCGTATTTGTCTATGAACATGTTAACGGTTTTGTTCCAAATTTACATGTGTACTTGAATTCAGCGCCTCCTTTAAATATGATGTTAAAAATGCACAAGGAGCAAAGCTGGTGTAAAGAATAGACGTTTGGAAATGTCTCCAGCGCAAGTTCTATACATCCCATTCAGCATAGTGCATGTTGACTGTTTCATAGACATATCGATGACTAAAAATCAGAAGGTCTTGTCTACTACTTATGACCATATAAGACTGTTACATATTTGGCATCAGCATCATAATGCGCTTCTTATGAGCCTCCTTCTGAAATTGTCGATTTTGTAGCTACGACCTACTCATTCTAAGCCAGCGAAATCTTAGCGAAGTCCTAATGTTTTACACGTATTATGTTATTTAGAGCAAACAAAGACAGAAATACATTTAGGCAAAGTAATGCAATCTGGAATTATGGTAAGTAACTAGTTGAACTTCATAAAAATACATGTATTCACCTAGTAGTTTCTATTTTATCGACGTATTAAATTCGATCTAAGTCTAGTTAAAGGAAATCAGACGTGCGGCAAACGTCTGAAAATACGATCAGGTGTTTTTAGTTAGAGCATCGTTCTTCATAGCGGACTAATTTCTAATGTTCTAAAATTGAGACTAATTTTGCTCCAATCCACATGAATATATACAAATATTTAGTAAAGCTTTCTCAAGAATGTAAAGAATACGCGAAATTTAAATGCACTAAGTGTTCCTTATCCATTCATATATCACATAGGAATGTAAAAAAATCAAATCCTTGACTTCAAACCAAAAATAAACTGAAATAATCCTTTCTATCAGATTAAACTTACAAACCTAGACATACATACATCAACATGACATGGTGCAAATTGGTGGTGTTTGCGCATATAGTTTCTAAAAACAAACAAATGATTAAATGTGGCAAAAATATACCCGTATTTTTATTTCAAGCACGATGACATTTTAGTGTCGATAAATCTCTATTTTCAGTTTTTCTACTATTGGTCAAATACCATCTGCCATCTTTTTAAGATATATTTCATTTCTTTGAACTTTAAACTTTGCTGTATCACGTCAAATTACCATGTGACTTGCTTTACCAATCTCCTCACCACGTGATCTACGTCTATAGGTTACATCAATCAGCCACACTATAATTTTATGGGTGGTGGGTAAAAAAGAAACCAAGGAAATTAAATAGGGAATTTATAAATAAGTAAATAGTTCAAAGGTAGATGGATTTTAAAAAAATCTTCAAGCTGCGTTTTTGCCTTCCAGTCCCTGAGCCTCCCCAGCTTTGGCGGCCACTACTGATACAGCCTCATGGAACATCGATGGTTCACTTACATCTTGGTCCTAAACGCTCTTTAAATGGAGAGACCCCACAGCCCCCCCCCCCTTAAGGATACTAAGTTGGGAGGTCACTGCGACATATGCAGGGAGGTTGTTTCAAGGAGTGATGGTTCTTGGAAAGAAGGAGTTCTTGTAGTAGGCAGTTGATGTTGAGGTAAGCCTACATACTTAAGAGAGTGTGCTAATCTGGTGGTAAGTTTAGCTGGTACCGGGCACTTCTCTGGTGGGATGTCTACGATGTCATCGACAATCAGCTGACGACATCAATATAGGATTTGACGAAGTACTGGTATGATCTGTAATCACCAATATCTTCAGAAAACACATTGCTTATTGTCGAAAGTATGTGTTCCAGCTTTTTATAGCTGAAACTTGGTCATTCAATATATTCATAGCTGAAATTATGCTTTTGAGATTTTCAAAATTGGTCATTTCATTTAACCTCTTTGTAACTGTGTCTGTTCTGTTCCATTAAATCTTGGACGATAAGATGTTTATTTCTATTTTCTTGTTGGATATTGTGCTATGTAATCGTGATATGTGTTGTTTCTGTTTTCTGTGCATGGTTGTTTTAGTTGATAGCTGTCTCCCCTGTCCGAGTTTCGTTATATCAATAAAGGCGTTTTAATGTCGCCCCATAAGAGCATATGGGATAATGCGTTAAAAATAAATCATTTTAATATGTCTATGTGAAATCTTTAAGGATTCGCATTGCTTTCAATTTCTTATTTTATGTGCCTGTAATGAAATACGTAAGTGCGTTGTGGAGAATGATCAAATTCTAGAAAATAATTGGATAAGCCATTTACTTCCATGATATCGTAATCGTTTGTTAACTGGAACAATATGCAATTCCTTAAATAACTATATTAGTCTGCGTATTTCACAAGGTATGTGATGAACAAATTACACTGCCAAACTCTTTAGTGCAATAAGTTAAGTTTATATCCATGATGTAACAACATTTTGTCCCGCAAGTCAATTAATGATGCAATATTGTTTCTTTATAATTTTGTTCGCATTACACATTACGGCGTCCCCGTGATACTAATCACTTATGAAAATGTACAAACGGGATATAGACAATGTAGAAGGCAGGGCATCACGTCAAAATATATGCACATTTTTTGTTTAGACAAAAAGACGTAGCATGTACCGTGTGCTGTTTAAAAGTTGTCCTAGAAGATATCATTTGCATTACCATGTTTTTGTCCAAGAACTGGAACTGTGACTGTTCTCTCTCATTGTTGTATTTGACGCATTGCAGTGGTAGATAACAGTTTATTACTAGTAGTAATGGTTATTTAAAATAGTTTTTTCGGAGAAAATATGAAATATTAAATGCATTATCTCACTACCTCCTACAGAGTGTAAAAACAATAGCATTCATGACCTAAATATCAGATTAAATCACAAGTGTTTTTACGTTCATAGCAAAAAGTGTTCTTTTTATATTTCTGTTTAAATATTATATGTAATACTCTGTAGTTTTTTTTGGTATCAATTAATGTTGTTCGTGGTATTAAAGCGGCTACCTCACTTATGAATATAATGTTTACATGCAATAGCTTGCGTACTTAACAAAGTATTAATGTAAATTTTATGTATGCGAAAAAATAGCAGCGATGTACGTTTAACCTATATGTACTTACTCGTAACAGTAACAGCGGGCTATAACTTTCTGTACATTACTCGCTTTCATCTGTCAGTGTTTTAATAGATAAGATATTATCTGTTGATGGTGCAATAAATTAATAGTTTATTAACGTGCACGAAAGTATAAATCACCTAGTCCGTTACAAACTTGGTTCAGCAGAATATCGGCAGTCCGAACGAAAGGAGGTAAACTATCCACATATTCAGATGCTTAAGAAGATCTTTCGAACAGTCTTGCCAAACACCATCTCAAACAGAGATCTGTACCGGGGAACAAACACTACTTCGATGTCTACAGAACTCTAAAGACGAAGATGGAAATGGATAGGACAAGTCAGCCGTATTAAGCCAAATTCTACTCCATGGGTGACTACTAGATGGACACTAACAAGAAAGCGAAATAGTGAAAACCACAAATTGAGAAATGACAGAGTCAGGCTGTATAAACAGTTAAGTTAGTCGATTAGCTGCGGATAGAATTCATTGGCATTAGGGTCAAACCAACCCAGATAGGATTAGGAGAAGGGGTATGCGTTGTTAAAAGTAACGTTACTCATACGTGATCAAAAATATAAGTTGTAAAAATGCTAAGTGGAATTTCAATGACTGGTCCAAAGACTATAAAATTATTTTTCCAGTATATACGGAAAAAGCGTATCGAAAGTGAATATGGTAATACTTATAAGTTTAAAAAACAATATTCGCGGAATTTCATTTGACTGTTTCTATTAACAACAAAAAAGCATGTTTACAAGTATAAAAGTAAAATGCGTTGTTAAGAGTGCTTATAATAATAACTATTGTAACAAGTTGTAAAACAATGAATTCGGAAGACTGTTCCAAAGGCAATACAACTTCACAGTAACAATGTGTTTTGAAGAGTACTGATAATAATTATAAGTTGTCAAAAAACGCTTCGCAAAATTTCATTACAATTCTAAGCTGGAAAAGGTAATTTGTGGAATTTCACATTTCTGTTTAATAAGCAACAAAACATCACGTCTACACGTATTAAAGTAAAAATGCGTAGTTGAGAGTGCTTATAATAACAACTGTAAGAAAAAAAAACGCTTAGTGGAATTTCAACGATGGTTTCGAAGATAAGTATAAAAAGAGCAAAGTGTTGTTGAGGATGATTATCATCACATTTATAAGTTAAAATTTAATTCGCCGAATTTCATATGACTTTGTAACAAAAACACATATTTTCTATAAGGGAAATCTGTTGACGCTTTCTCTGTAAGATAGGAATGATTTTAATCGTGAAATGTATATTTGATTGTTAAGTTATTCATCGCGCTAGAAAAAATATGCCTGTAGAGTTCCAAAACATTAACTCATCAGTCCACACTATATAATACCGGTACCTGTAAAAGGTAATACTATCGGTGACAACGAATGCACGAATGGGCGAACGCACTGAGAGGCAGGGCAACCCCTTGCTACTTCCGACAGTAGAAGTTACATACAACCTTTTACAAAATGTTGAAGTTGTGAAACAGATGCCGTAGAGTAGTTAACATTATGTCTGTCAAGTGATACTGACATAATGACTTTTAAACAGACCGAAATTAAATCTTCTCTAATTTCTAATTTTGATTTTTTACGACTACAACCAGGAGAGCAAAAATGTTAATGGGAAATATTCTATTGGTGTACATTTTGCAAGGGTGCACAGTGTGAAACCGTCTTCCAGTGCAAATCTTTAATAAAAACAAGACAGGGTGTTGCACTGTTTTTTTGGGATCACAAATCCGACATTGCGTAATTGAAAAGTATCAAGGTCACACTAACCTTGGCTTTACATAAGTTTACGAAATACATACATATCTGGATAGAAAGTGAAAATCCTCACAAAATATTAATGTATTGGCGGGGTTTCAAGATTCTCGATCTGTTTGGGGAATATTTAGTATCGACAATGCAAAGTGTTTATCACACAAACACCTGTTGACCCGGCTTCTTTATGTGTTACCTTGGCATCAATAGAATGCAGGAAATCGTGAAATATGGCGGGAACTTAATACCTAACATATGAAATGCATAACCTTTGCACTAATAGTGAGTCATACAGGTGGTCGTACCGTTTTGTATGTAATTGGACATGAAACAATGTAAAGTGTGATAGCCATAAACAGATAGTATCATTGCTGCTTTCCCTGGCCGATTTCCACATACCTTTTTTGGTTGGCTGGGTTGCCATCACAGTTTGCCAGTGGACTCGGTCGTCAAAGGTATGAGGAAATCAAGCAGGGAGGGTTGCATTGACTGTAACCAACTGAACATAGAAATCAGAAACACCACAATACAACTACTTTGGGCAATGCCAAAACATAAACCAAAGAAACTATCAAAGACCAAGTCACCGATTGAAACGCAGCCAAGACCCGACCAAGTATCACAAGGTCCCACCTCAAGGCGACTCAACTCCACAAACCCATGCCAAAATGAGTAGATAAAGCCAGATACTTAGCTTAATTGGTAATGAAAACCATTACAAACTCAAATCATTCAAATATTGCAATTATCTGGTATCAACATGTGGTCAGGACAAGAAGGTGTAGTAATGATCTCTAATCTATGTTTAACTGAATACCGAGCATAGCCTGTATTTGCTTTATTTCTACTTAATGTGGAAGGCATATAAAAATATTATATGTATATGCATCCATCCGAATTTGAACTCGGTCTCTCGATTAGACGACAAACACACAAACCAGTAAGCTACGAGAACAGAAAAACATCAATATATGCAAACGACACCTAACATAATAAGTATGTAAAAATGTCCGAGGATGAACCAATACATGTACATTGTGCAGAACATTGCTTGATTCAGATTCTTTAAATTTGTCTCAATTCACTTCTTTCCGAGATGTTCATTCATATTGTAATGAAAATAACCAACCTACATGTAACATAGCGAAAGTGATTGGTTAACATGGTCTTGGTAACAAAATGATTTTACGTAAATTCGTCTTGCCGCATTCTTCTAATAAGCACACCTTATTCTTCTAATAAGCATTAGCATAAGTTGTCTTGGTGACGGTTGGAATGCTTTGCAGTATTCATGGCCCCTTGCAATACGCCTTAAGGAGCACACAATCTTGAACGACAGACGAAGAATGCCTAAAGAAACTGACATGCTAAACAACCTGACGACGTACTCACAATTATTGAACCCCCGATTTGCAACGTGTATATATGAAAAGAAATTTAGCCAGTGACTTCAGAGAGTTCATAAACATTATTATTGTAAATTGAATCGCATCATAACGTTAGATGCGATCGTGTCCTAAACACATTAGTGTAACGGGTGCTTAGGTAAGCTTATCATGCCTACATATTTTATTAGAACATAATACTGAAGTTATTCCGTAAAGTAATAAAACATCTGGAGCAAATGCATCAATATATTGCGTCTGTCGATAGAGTGACATAATTACAAATGTAATTGTTGCTACAATTATGGTTCATTTGGCAGAGATCCCGAATCTTGATGCAGCTTATAACTATGATCTAGTTTTAAATATGATAAGACATTTAACAAATTGAGAATAAATAAGCCATTTAGTGACTGATAATATAGGTATGCACATGTATGAGACATGCAAACATGAATGGCATTATCAATAAATTTCAGAAATATATCTGAGGTCTCTTCGCAATATACTCGTTTACACGCACTGTATACTAAAAAGAAATGAAAGGTTGAATTTGAAGAGGATTCTTCATAATATGTCGCATATAATATGTAATATTATAAGTAATCTTCTGGAAGGAAGATTATTCCATGACCATCAAACTGTAAACGCAATTATTCGTGTCTGGTTAGTCATTTGGGTGTAAACCTGTAGGATTGGTTGTAAACGTGATACTTGTTTGTAATCACGCTTGCCAATGTCGACCCAATAGTCAGTACCTCAAGTGGTCATGGAGACTTTGACATTTGACCTTCTGTCCTCAAAATAAAAGGGGGTCTACTTCTGAGGTTAATAAAACGCCATATAAAGAAGGAAGCACCAAGCCGTTCATAAGTGATTCATCGAAAACCCTTTTGTCTATTGATTCATGAAAACGGTCACAATGATCTTGACATAATGGCGTAAAAATCAGTAGGGATAATCGACCTTCCTGAATGTTTAGTTTTCAAACAATATTGTCATCTTTGGTGTGTAACTCGGACAGAAACTGTTTGACAACTTTCCATTAATAAATACAATGTTCATACAAGTGACAAAAGTTATAGATTCCAGGATAACTGAGACAAGGTTTCTTCATATTATTATTTAAGTATTATCATTATTCATATGCGTCGAGAAGAAAGTTATAACCCTCAATGATACAACTATTAAGAATAGTTGTGGTTGTATCAAAATAATGTATTCGAAAGAGGACACATTCATCGGATAAACAAATCGAAGATTAATGAAATCGGAATACCTTTGAAATTATTGCTATTGCCTGCGTCATTGTCTGTTAAATCTGGCAAATTGTTGGCCAGCGTTTTCACGGATATTGCTGTATACGAGACTCTCCAAAACTTGAGTAATTTTTTTTTAAGAACTTACGTTTCGTCCTGGTCGATTCGGTGCATGACTCGTAATTATAACGTCAGTGTCTGGGTATAAGGCCAATTAATCAGGAGAACTGGAAAATGTAGAAATTTCAAGAATTTCATTCTGTGTAAATAAAGCGGTTATGAAAGCATAAACATAGACAAAAATCAGGTACTCCATGTTAAATGTTTGCTTAATATTTAATCGGGTTATCTCAGAAGATTTAATTAATGTTTTTCAAATTACATGAACACGTGCTTCCATTGCATATTATAATTCTGTCCGCAGTTATTGTCTATGAACATGTGAAACATTTTATTCCGACATACGTCGTCGAGAAGTTCAAGATTGTGTTCTTCTTTCTTTGTACATCAACAAAAACAGTATACCTTTTTTCGGAGCAAATATAGTTGATTGATTTTATCCAAATCTAACCAAATTAAAATCAAAATTAGCTAAATGATAATTTTGACGTTTGACATCTGTCTCTTTCAAATCCTGTATTCTGTACCCAGTACTCTTTAACTCCGTGTCACCACATCTAACATTTTTGTCATTAGTTGTTACATGGATTGCAAACTTCAATCACCGACAAATATACAAAGAAACCAAACATCAAACTTCGGGGCATTGGCGTACATTTATATCATTAATTATATTAAAGTTAGAAATGCCGTCGACACAAAACTTGTATCCACTTTACTAGGTACACATCTGTCGATGTAACTCATAATGAATTTATAAAAGAGATATATAACACCTTGTTAGACAACTGGTATTTTGAGAAAGTCGGAATAGTTCAAACAGTACTACCTTAATGAAAAGATCATTGTACCATAATTATATCTTAATAGGTACCATAGATATACAAATATATATTTTTCATTGTTAAAAAAAAATTCATTAGATGTCATTATTATTTCAAGACAATTATGAAAGTACAAGTAAATTGGTTTTCCATTTTTAGAGAGTTTATTATATAAGACTGGCATTGGATAATAATTGCAAATGACAGTTTGGTATTTTAAGTCGTATTAATCAAACATATATGCTATTCTACATGCACCAAATGTAAAACTTTTCGTCTATTTTCAAATCACAAAGCCCATAAGTCATTTATGTATTCGACACTTTCAGGTTATATTGTATTGTACATACTTGTATTAGATCTAAATACATTGAGTTGGCTATATTGAACACTGTATTATCACAGCGTGCGTGTGGGTGATATGATATATTGTCTTGACAAATATATGTTCTCCAATAAAGGAGGCGAGAAATGAGTATAGAATACAAGATAAAGCACATGAACATTTCACCGACGCAGTAATTATCCCCCCACCACCACCAGCTTACATCACCACTGCACATGGCACCATCTTGTTATATATAGTTTAATATTTCATATTGTGTCATTTCCATACATGTTATTTGGTGCAAACATTGCGTCTGGTACTTTGGACAAACTTGAAACATATCGAGACAGATTAAGCGATTCAACTCGCTCTAAATACTGAATAAATCTCGATCTGCAGTGGACCATTTTAAACGTTCTAAAATTAAGACTTTGTTTTTATACCATTGACAATATCTGCATGCATATTATATAAATATATTTACTGTATAGTACTGAACAGTAGTGTCCCGTGAATATTGTAAATATATATATTTCGGGCACTTCAAACGCATAAAGCACTCCACGTACCTAAATATATTGTAAAGGTATGTAAGCTTTTTTACACAAATAATACCGAGTAACTTCAACACAAAAGCATTGAAATTTGTCTGGTAATTCCATTTTTATCAGATTCGACTTACATACCTAGACATATATCTGTCAATGGGACTTCAAAATGATGCAGTTTTTGTGATTTATTTGCGCCAAAACATCCGAGATTAAAAAAACCTGAACGAGTACAAAAATGTATGCCCGTATATTTATTTCCAGCACGATTGCATTTTAATGTCAGTAAATCTCTATTTCAGTTTTTCTGTATCATTATCTGCAATTTTTCCAGGTATATTTTCTTTTCCACTTTCAGAGTTTATCCGTGCATTGACACATTGTATAATCCAATGCAAAGTTCGTGCTTAAACAAAGATAAAGCGTGTAATCTGTGTAACATCGTGATTCTTATTTGCGTGTGGTCGTTGCAAAAATCACCCATCATAATCTATTTTATGTGTGTAATCAGAAGTCTAGCTGTAAATGTGTCTTACATAATACTAATATATTGTCATTGTATCAACACCAACCGTGCGTATAATATTCTTTGGCGCGCAATAAATAGGCTTACGTATACAGAAATAGTATGCATCATAACAGACGGTATTCCTCGATGTGTTGCAGTGTCGGTAAATATTACACATTTGTGTCAAAATGTGCTTGTCCTGAAAATGAGTCCGATTATACTTATACATGTATAATCATGTTTCTAAACATCGTGTTATATCGCCTTCAAATTTTGATTCGGTATTTGAGGGCCGTGATACATTATGTTCAGCATAGAAAACGCTCTATTTGCAGCAGTTGTCTGAAACTGGGTGGTTTCAAGAACAGCTTACGTTTATCATTAAGCACCTAGACTAGAAATAATATATGTACTTTTAATCAGTTTGTGACATTTCAAGTTTATGCATGAATGTTAAAAATACTTTTCAAAAATGTTTACAATGATAATGTCATGATAATGTTCCTTTATATTAGAAGCATATAAATAACCTCAAAGATTCTAAATATTTGTATCATTATCTCTTTGCCATATACAATAAGCATATGCACGGTTCCGTTTTCCCGGAATCAATTATGCTTACAATCTTAGACAAGGTAAATCAGTAATAGTTCATCAATATACTATTAATGTCATCAAATGATTTCTTACATATAAGCTTAGCGATATAAGAAGCTAACTAACTTAATTATGATCATTTGTGAAATGTTCTATTATATTTAAAACTACATCATAGTTATTAGCTGCATCTAGATTCGGGACCTCTGCCAACTGAACCATCATTGTATCAGTATTGCATTTGTACTGATGTCACTCTATCTACAGACGCAATATTTTCATGCATTTGCTCCAGATTTTTTTATTACATGAACAAAATAATTGATCATAATTTGGTAATATAATGCTCCAGCTTTTTATCACTTTACGGAATAACTGAGCGTTATGTTCTAATAAAATATGTAGGCATGCTAAGCTTACCTAAGCACTTGTTATACTAATGTGTCTGGGATATTACCGCATCTAACATAATGATGCTATTCAATTTACTATAATATGTATGAACTCTTTTGTATCTGCCGTGTCACTGACCGAAGTACTGTTCTTACATGTATATATACACATTGCAAATGGAGGGGTTCGAGAAGAATGCATACGTCGTCAGGCTATTTAACATTTATCTTTCTTTCGACATTCCTCGTCTGGCATTCAGCAGTGTGGTTCTTTAGGCGCCCTGTCGAGTGACAGCTTCAGTGTAAGGCTGTTCAACTGTCATCAGGACAATAACGTTTGTACGGAATACAATGTGTAGGATGTTCCCTTTTAGCTTGAAGCGGGATAAAGCAACCGCTATTCTACATAATTGACGACGTACGTGTAGTATAGATCATATTTACACAATGCATAAACAATCAAGAAAGAAGTTCACCGAATACATAAGAAAGGAAAGAAAAAATGTTGTTAGCTTGTACAATTATCTCCAGAGACAGTATTGAAAATAGTGCGCTATTAGATATTAATGTCTGCACATGAGTGACGATGATAGTTTAAGAGTTGTCTTGTTCAGAAAGTCCGTCTTGATGAGGTTTTCGATGCATTCCAGGTATGCTTGAATTGCCGCTCAATTCTGATTAAATTCATTTATCGATACGAATCTAATGGCATGTGATAGATCTTACACGAACATATATGTTTTGGATATCAGAATACATCATGTCATGTGTACACATGGTTAACCTATTTTAAGAGAATGTAATATGCATTTAGTAAATTGGAAATGTCATGGGAAGATAGGTATTATAATTATAAAGTCTAGTCTAGGTTGTTTATGATAAACGTTTAAACATGATCTGTGCTTTACCCAAGAAATAGACAACTTCTGTCTGTAGAAGTGTATACAGTACAGTCTGTAGTCTGATGTTGCATATGCGGTACATGAGAAGATCGTAAGTACTACATACGACCTTTTAATACTCAGACATTGTAATCTGTAATTAACTGTAACCTGTCCATTTGACGATCTTCATATTATGTTTGGCTAACATGTTTAGTAAGACTCCAGATTTGTTAACTTTACTTCAAAAACATGACCGTAGATTCAACGCGGCACGTCACTTTCCTTTAGAAGTTTCTAAGAGTTACTGTTCTTGAATGGATTGAATTAAAACTATTTTATCTCTCTACGTTTTGCAGCAGACTCCTGGTGTTCGGTGCGGAGAGGAATCAAGGAAGATTATCATGTAAAGATAAAATTATGACGCGTATTGTTCATCTAGTGAGTTGGTGCTGTTTTCAGAATGTGAATTATCTACAGATAATTTCAATACGCACACACGCGCCAAACTTCTCAAATATTTTAAATCGGCAAAACCCATCAGCAACCATTATCATCGATCTTGTATTTTTATCATTGAACCTGTAAGTCTCGAATTATTTCACAGTCGAATCTTAGATATATTGGTATAGTGAAAACATTTTTCATTTTCAAAATAATCAAATAGTTCCAATTTGCAAAACCTATCAACATAAATCTTGCATTTTTATCATTGAACATAAGTCATGTTATATTTTATTGTCGAATCTTAGATTAATCAGAGAAAAGAATTTTCATTTTCAAACTAATGGGAAAGAATTGAGTCCAATCGCGATTTGAAATAAATGGGTTATTGGGCCAAACGGATGAGGATACACTTGAGGAATTTCTTGCCATAGTGTTAAACAGCTTCCCTGGCGACTTTTAAATGTAAACACTTAAATGATGACTACCAGCTGCACTATTGCACTCCGGAAAATCTGTCTTACTATCGAACTATTATTGACGTCACTAGCTTTGCTAGAAGAATGCGGTCAGACGAATTTTACGTAAAACATATCTGAAATCGAACTCGTCCACGGTTCGGTATAATTTTATTTTCCATACGTTTTGCTCATAAACCTTACGTAAACATAAGATAAAGTTATGACGCGTATTGTTCATCTAGTGAGATGGTGCTGTTTTCAGAATGTAAAATATCTATAGATTATTTCAATACTCTCACACGCGCCGAACGTCTTAAATAGTTTAAATCTGCAAATCACCATATATCTTGTATGTTTTATCATTTAACATAAGTCTTGAATTATTTCACTGTCGAATCTTAGATTAATCAATGAACATATTTTTCATTTTCAAACTAATCGGAAAATTTGATTTCAATTGCGATTTTGAAATAATTGGGTAATTAGAACAAACTGCTAGAAACATTTGAGAAATTACATGCCATAGCTTTAAACTGCTAGTCTGGCACCTCTTTTAATGTAAACGTTTACGCGTACTAACAGCTGTAGTGTTAAATGCGGAAAATATGTCTGCTGACGTTATTATAAAATTAGTTTTATTAGAAGAAAGCGGTCAGACGAATGTTACGAAAATTATTTTCTTACCAAGACCAAGGTAACAAATCTTGTTCGTAATGTTAGGTTTTTAAAAAAGTTGAAGAGAACAGCTCGGTTGGTTATTTTAATCTGGATATGAATGAAAATCTCGACAGAGGTATAAAGTAACTAAATTAAAGAATCTGACATTGCACTTAAAATTGCATAGAAAACGATACGATCACCTGTATGACTCAGTATTTATGCAACAGTTATGCATTACATATGTTAATTATTTTGTTCTCGACATATTTCACGATTTACTGCATTCTATTGATGCCAAGGTAACACATAAAGAAGCCGGGTCAACAGGTGGTTGTGTCATAAACAGTTCGTATCGCCGATACTAAATTTGCCCCAAACAGACCGTGAATCTTGAAACCCCGCCAATAAAACACAACAGTTTGTGAGGATTTTCACTTTCTGTGTTAGTGTGACCATGAAACTAACTATTCCATTACGCTTTGTTGGAATCGCATATTTACGAGTTTGTTGCTACTTATATTTTGCATTACTAATCATTCGGCTTAGAGTATGTCTCAAATTGTCAACGAATTATTTTAAGATTTATTTCACTAACAACTACAAACAGTGGCCAATAGAGTGCCGAACAAAACAAAGCACATAAACATATTTCCATTGTGTTCCTATTCCTCTTTTTCATAAACTATTTGTACTAAAAGACGGTTTCACACTGTGCAAGCATGCTATTTCCCATTATCGTTTTTGCTCTCCTGGGTTTAGTCGTAAAAAATCAAAATTAGAAATTAGAGAAGGTTTAATTTCGGTATGTTGAAATACCATTATGTCAGCATCACTTGACGGATCTAAGACGTTCATTATTTGAAGTATGTGGAATGTTTACTTCTCTACCGCATCTGTTTCACAATTTCAAGATTTTGTTAAAGATTGTATACAATTTTATTCCCCTGTATCTACTGTTGCAAGTAGCATGTAGTGATTGTCCTGTGTCTGACAGTCAGTGCGTTCGTCCGTTCGTGCGTTCGATGTGACCGATAGTATCACCTTTTACATTAGGTTCATTGGTTCGATCACAGGTCGCGTCATATCAAAGACGACATACAAATGGCACCTGAAATGTCCTTGCTAATTAGTTAAGCTGGCTTCTCTTCTCTGATAAACTCGGCGAAACATCAGGAATGAGGAGCCGATAGTGATTCATATAAGTTGGATAAAAATTGTTTCAGAAACGACCTTAAATAAATTAGTTTAGATAGAACTTTTTGGAACTCTGTGAGTACATTTATTCTAGCGCGAATAATAACGAAACGAAAGATATAAATTTCACTATCAAAATCAGACCTGCAGTACAGAGAAAGCGTCAACAGTTTTCCGTTTATTGAAAGGGTCTGTTTTGTTAAACAGTCATATGAAATTCCGCAAATTAAATTTTAACTGATAATTGTTATGATAATCACGCTGAACAGCACTTTATTATTATTATTTTCATACTTAAGTAAGCATGACTTTTTATTGTCTTCGAAACCATCCTCTAAGCGTTTATTATCATTAGCACTCTCAGCAACAATTTTTTTCTATAACTGTAGACATGAGTTTTTGTTGTTAATTAAATTGACATATGAAATTCCACGAATTACGTTTTTCATCTAAAAATTAGTATGAAATTCCGCTAAGCGTTTTTTGGACAACTTATAACTATTAATAGTATATTCTTTACAAGGCATTGTATCTTTCAGGTTTTATTGTCTTTGAAATTGAAACAGTCATTGGCATTCCGTAAAGCAGTTTTACAATAGTTGTTATTATAAGCACTAAGTGTGATTTTTCTTGTTACTGAAACATTCATATGAAATTCCGCGAATTATGTTTTTAAACTTAAAGTATTATAATATACACTTTCGACACCACCTTTTCCGTTTATTCTTGTAAACAGCGTTTTTGCTTTCTTTGGAACGGACATTAAAATTCCACAAAGCATTTTCTACAACTTATATATTTGATCATGTATGAGAGCTCTCAACATTTTTGTATTCATGCTAACAAACAAAGAGTTTTTGCTGGTAACGAAACCTACTCCTTCTCCTCATCCTCTTTGGGCTGGTTTGCCTCTAACGCCTATGACTTCTATCCGCTTTACAACGTTATCGCTCAACCTGACCCCGTGTCCAGCCTGTCTCTGTCATTTCTCGATTTGTCGCCAGGTTTCCTTTGGTCTTACATTATTTCTCTTTCCTGTTGGTGTGAATCTCATAGCTACCCGTGGGATAAAATCTGGCACCATTCGGGTGGCGTGTCCTAACCATCTCCATCTTCGTCTCTGGATTTCTGTAGAGATCGGAGTAGTGTTTGTTTTCCGGTATATATCGATGTTTGAGATGGTGTTTGGCAAGAATATCCGACGGATTCTTAAGCATCTTATTTTGAAGACATTTAGACTGTAGAGTACGCTGTTCGTAACCTTTCAGGATTCTGCACCTTACAATGGACTGATATAACTATGATACGGAATATTCCAAGTTTGTTATTGATGCTAATTTCTAAATTAGTATCGTCTCTCGGTTAATTCAGTTAAGCTGCTTTCCTTAGTCAGACTAGTTGTTATAATTATCATACGGCGTCTAACAACGACATCACGTTTGTCGCTGGATCATCATACCAATTGTTGCCTGCATGATTATAGTAACTGCTTATAATTAAACAAGGACATACTACAGTCTTGCAGGCAACCCTCGAGATTATACTTTTGTCGCTCTCCGCTCAGATAGTCTAGGCTTATTTATGCGCATAGTTTACCTCCTTTCGTTCAGACTGCCAAAACCTTTCTGAACCAAGTTTTACAGCGTTTGTAATAGACCAGGTAATTGATAGTATCGTGCACGTTAATAAGCTATTAATCTATTGCACCATCAACAGATAATATCTTATATATTGCAACACTGACGAATGAAAGCGAGCGATGTACAGAAAGTTATCGTCCTCTTTTGCTGTTTTAGTGTTAGTACATAAAGGTAGAACGTACGTTGCTGCTGCTGCGTACACACATACTTGGTTAGGTACGAAAGTTATTTCATGTAAAATGTTAGCTTCATCTGTGATGCAGCTTCTTTAATACCACATACAACATTAATTGATGCCAAACATCTACATAATAGTAATTATAAAATATAAACAGAAATATAAAAACAACACTTTTTGCTATGAACTTAGAAACACTTGTGATTTAATCTGATACTTATGTCATTCATGCTGTGTTTTTCACGCTGTAGGTGGTAGTTAGATAATGCATTCCAGGTTTCATATTTTCCCTCAAAAACTTACAAATATATTTAATATCCATTAATACTACATGTAGTAATAATACTGCTATCTGCCACTGCGAATCGTCACATATGACAATGAGCAAGAACACTCATGAGCAGCTCTACTTCTTGGACGAAACTATGGTAATGAAAATGTTATCAGCGACAGAAACCAGAAGCAAAAGCAGATCTCATTTTTGGACAACTGTACAGCGCCAATCCATGCCACGGTTTATTGTCTTTATAGTACAGCTTTTATGACGTAATACCCGACCTTCTATTTGTATAAGTCATCAGCAGCTACGTTGTCTATGTTAATAATCACGCTTGTACGTTTTCATATGCGTGGTGTATCACAGAGATGTTCGATGTGTAATGCAAAACACAAAGAAACAATATTGCATCATTAATTTACTTGCGGTCATTGATACTTTATGTTCACTTGTCATGTCAAAACATTGCTCCATCTGTGAGGCAGCCCATTTAATACCTCATAATTGACGCCAAAAAAATACAGAAATATGAAAAAAACACTTTTTACTATGAACTTAGAAACACACTGAGCTGATTTAATTCTGATTAAATCTGATATTTAGGTCGTGAATTATATTGGTTTGTTACACATTGTAGGAGGTAGTAATGCATTCTAGGTTTCATATTTTCTACAAAACCCTCACAAATATATAATATAAACACCATCAATACTAATAGTAAAACTGTGATCTGTCGCTGCAATGCGTCACATATGACAATGAGCGAGAACACTCATGAACAGCTCCAATTCTTCGACGAAAATATGGTAATGAAAATGTTATTTTTAACCGAACCAAAAAGCAAACGCAGTTCTAATTCTTTGACAATTGTAAAACAGCGCACAGTACATGCATGTTTTTGTTGTCTTTATAGTACGGTTAATTTGACGTGATACCGGAACTTCTGTTTATATAAGTCATCAGATGCAACATTGTCTATATAAATACTCACGCTTGTACGTTTTCATATGCGAGGTGTATCACGGAGACACTCGATGTGCAATACATACACAAATTTAAAGACACAATACTGCATCATTAATTTACTTGCGGAAATTTATACTGTATATTAAACGCATAAATGCACATATTACATCATGGATAAGAACTTAACTTTTTGTACTAATGCGTAAGTGCTTGGCAGAGTAATTTGTTCATCACCTACCTTGAGAAATACGCAGACTAATGTAGTTATCTAAGGCATTGATTATTGTTCCAGTTAACAAACCATAACGCTATTATAGAAGTAACTTATTAATAGCCCATTATTAGCCAGAATGTGTGATAGATACTACACAACGCTCGTACGGATTTCAGTTCAGACAGATAAGCGAAGAAATTGAAAACAATGCCAACCCTTGAAAGAGTTCACATACTTTTAAAATCTGCAAAAAAGATGACACGAATATTATTCTTTAAACAACATTTTGTATTAGAAATGTTAACGCATTAGCCCGTTATGCCCATGTGCTTTGATATTAAAACGCCTTTATTGCAACCACTACAGAGGGATCCAAGCTTCCTTGAGATAACAACTATCGGACAGGGAAGGCAGCACTACAGAAAGAAGACGCACACTGAAAACAGAAACATTACTTACCACAATGTCCGACAGAACAATGGAACTTACCTCTGATTGTCCAATATATAGCTGTCAAAAAACAATGAACAGGCGAAGTTATAAGGAAATTGAATGACCTTATTTCAGCTACCAAAATCTGAAAAAAACATAGTTTCAGCTATAAATATATTGATTGACTAAGTTGCCGCTATAAACAATGTGCTTGCTGGAGATATTGCATAAAACAAATGTATATTGCGACAAAAGATTAAAATACGAATACCAAGGATTTACTGGAACAATCCTTGTACATGTAATAGTTATTGCAGATCATTTAAGTACTTCGTCAAATCCTATATTGATGCCACCAGCTAATGTTTCTGCGTTTTATATTTGTCTGCATATGATATCAATTCTCTTAATAGTCAGACCGAGAAAAATACTAGTTCAGAAAATGAGGTCGTTCGAACTTTGCATAAAGTATGTCGAGTTTTTACACTCTTTATTGTAACCTTATTGCACTGGTATCATAAACATAGTGCTATGTAACTGTTGCTGAAAACTTTGTGATTTTATCTTTAACTCTTACCATGTCGCTGTTACTGTACATCATGGGTTATTTCGCTGTTACTCAAAAGCTATTGCTATGTCAAAATTACCATCTTGTGATATGTCACTGCTTTACTGCAAATAGTGTTATGTCAATGTTACACCAAACCAATCACTAGGTCGTCAATATTTCTGTTTTAATGTTGTAAGTATAAGAACATATTCCAGCAGTTAAACTCTATTGTTGCCTATTATCCAATATCTAGTACAGAACCAGTTCACATTGGCTAGATATTATCATGCCAGACAAATTAAGGAGCTTATAAAACAATAACTAAACGAGAATATTAAATCTGCGAATCGTTGTGCAGTTTATGGGAATCACGAGACAATCCCTTTATTCCAGTTTTTAAAAGCATGTTGATTTTCACATTAAACAAGTTTAATGTATAAAAAATAAAGTATTACATCGTTCAAAAATGAAAAGGAAAAATGACAAAGGAAGATTTAGTATAAATAATTTAAATGAATGATAATTTAAAGACTTAACATATGACAAGAGTCGAATTGTGCAATGACTCGATGATTAAAGGACTTTTCGTAAATAATCAAAAGAATCCCATCGAAAGTATAGTAAATACATGTGTATTAACATCATAGATTGCCACAACATTATGCACGTGCAATGTTTTGGTCCCTGACACAAAGTGAATGATAGACTTGTCCAGCACTAATGGAGGGCTGGTCGGTTGGGAATGGTGGGCTTGCCCAGAGAAAACAATGCGATTGTATTTGCGTTAAAATAAATTTTGATAAGTTTGAACGTGATAATTACATAGTTGATTATTAAGGCTCCCTACCCCCTAGTAGCAAAAATAGAGTTTGAAATATTGTTTCCGTTATAATGTATCGCTATATTTTGAGCAAACTTGCAAGAAATGAAATTCATATTCTATACTAGAAACGTTACATAATTTACATTAAAGTCGTCTCAACTATTTGTTTCCTAAAGGTGATCAATAGTTTCTCGTTTTTCATTTTCCTCATCCCTAATTTATGACAATTCTTTCATTCTTATTGTTGACGTAAGTGTTAAGAATTTGATTTATTTACTCGATCATTTTAAAGGAAATGTTGCATGGGTTACATTAATAACACCTGGATGATTTGTCTCCTTAAAGTGATCATCCCCATGACATGTTATACTTTTTTCCATTCTTAATGTTGATGCAACTGTTACCAAAATCGATTCGTTTACTCGATCATTTCAGAGGAAACGACAATTCTACGACGTTGCCAACTTTTACAACCATTTGTAATTAAAAAATAACATATTTACAAAATCGTTGAAACATTACACACACCAACCTGTTTTCAACGTTTCTACTTTATGTTCACTCTTAATTTAATTTTATTTATATTTTAAAAAATAGATTACATAATAATATAAATAGTGACAGCCAGTGAATTTGTACTCGAACATTATTAATGCAAAGACCAAGACTTATAACACTTAGTAGCATATGAAGTCAACTTATCAATAGGTGGAACTTGCACATCTAGTCGAAGATCTGTTTTATACTGATATGATTGTGATTCCATACTGAAGGTTAGATGCCTTTTCCTTAACCAATATTTCACACACTTCGTGTATTTGAACTGCATGTTTTAGCTGAATGAGTTAATGTAATCAAAGATTGAATGATCGCGTGCGTGGGAGACAAAATGCACAATGTGTCGTCTAAGCCATCAATTTTATCCAATTTCAATACCAATCGTGATTATATTAATCTCATGGTTCAATTCATCTTCTGTATTCGTTTAGGAGGCATTTTAGATATTTTCATTGAAAGGAGGCACACTTTCAAATTGCATAATGTTGCAATATGTGCTTAGAGCGGATAGCTGAGCATGTTCAGTGCTGCCTTCCAAGTCTGATATATACAGATCTTTTTTATGCTCCACGGTTCGCACGATCGAACGGCAGGCTAACTGATTAAGACTACAACTTCTTTTAAATAATTCGAGAAATTAATAATATCAATTATATTAGCACCCACTAAATTTACTTCCCACGCAATTAGATTATATGTTTCAGTTTATATAGTAAGCATTGTATTTAGTTTTTCTTTAATATTTAACCATACATCAAGTAATTCTAATATTGTACCCTTAATGCGGTATACACATTGTACTGGGTATAATAGTGGTATTTATTTACTCAAAGATGCGTGGTACCTTTTTGTGCCTTTTGTTTTTGGATATTTCTGTGTTGCATTCCGTGCACAATTTTCCATTGTCATTTCCCAAATTGCTATAGGTGGTGAAAATTGAACTAAATGATAATGACGAGGCTTGTCTTTAACTCGGTCAGTTTGTATTGAAACAGTATAACCCTTGCTGTAGTTTATATTTGTAATTGATATAAAACATATAATTTCAAAAAGATATATCTTAGACTGCTGACTGAAGTTTCTTCTTGTTTACGGACATTGACGATCACCAGCACGTGGCTGTGATTAATGTCGACAAGAAATTAATTTCAAAACTTCATAAGATTTCATAGTTGTGTTTTTTAATTCCCCCTGCATGTTAATTTGACAATTTCAACTACAAAATTTCCTGCTTACCTTGGATATAGATTAAAATGTTTCTGTTTTGCAATGTCATTTTATCTTTCATAAACAAAATATGTTTGACAAATGTTTTGGTGCTGAGGGTATATTGCTGATCGAATTGCTGATATGACAGAATTACGTTTTGTATACCTGCATTTTGTCTTTTACCACGAGGGTAGATACATGGGTCTTTCAGTTTAAAACTATATATTTCATTGCAATTTTTCTGGGATAAGTTAGTGTTTGCGATATTTGCATCTGATAAGCAATCTAATGACTTGTCGCAAACCTTCTTTGGCATTCATCCACTGCATTATATAACAAGATGAAACCCATAATGTGGATAGATTTACTTTTTGTTTAGAACGTCTAAGTGAGTTGTTTTATGATAATCGTATCGAAGCTTTTTCTACTGTTTCATCCTTTGTTTCAGTTGATACATTTTCTCATGGATCTATGTGTCATGTCATGGGACCCATGATTGGAATACAATTTATCTTATCTTACTTAAAGACTTGGTTAGGTACGAAAGTAATGCTATGTAAAAAAATTAGCTTCATATGTGAGGCATCCCCTTAAATATTGCATACAGAATATTATATAGGATATATAAAGATAACTATGAAAAGAATACTTTTTGCTATGAACTTAGAAACACGATGCGATTTCATCTGATATTTAGGTCATGAATGCTGTTGTTTTTACACGCTGTAGGAGGTAGAAAGATAATGTATTCTTGGTTTCATATTTTCCCCGAAAAAAATTACAAATATATTTAATCACCATTAATACTAGCAATAAAGCCGTTATCTGCCAATGCAATGCATCAACTGTGACAATAAGTGTAGTGTAGTGCAGTATTACAACAGTTTAGTGTTGTACTGTTATAAACATACACAAGTCTATCGTATTTCAAGGTATGAAATATAAGTCCGAATACTCGTATAAGTTCTAGGTATTTTATTAACTCCCAAATCACCAAATATAAATAATCTAAATAGCTATAA
This sequence comes from Spisula subtruncata, assembly GCA_963678985.1. Lineage (NCBI taxonomy): Eukaryota > Metazoa > Mollusca > Bivalvia > Venerida > Mactridae > Spisula > Spisula subtruncata. Next base: position 36,896,574 of record OY787675.1, read on the forward strand.
CACAAAAGCATGTACGTTCTCACGAAACATTCAAAGTAGTTCTCTAAGCAATAAGTCCATAAGTGTCAGTATTTTTCTTAACATAATATCCACACTGATGCGCCACAAGTCAAGTGGCAACATGGCCGCCCACCGGCCAGGTCTGATATGACTTCAAATGTCTCCAGATTTTATAGCAAATGTTATTGTCGTCATATTTACGTCATGAAACTCTCATTATCTATTATTAATTTGCCTTCATCACGAACTGTTGTGCCCTAAAATATTTAGTCGTTAAGTTACACTAAAATTGTACTAGCACATCAATCATTTGTCAAGTATATGGTGTTTAAATCCACGGAGCTGCCAGTATTTAATTTGTAATCATTAGTAGATAATGTGCTGACCGACGGTTGCATACGTATTGTGAATCAGCTTGGAGTGACATCCAGCCTTAGGCGTATTATATTACATAAGCAAGAACATTCATGAACAACCCCACTTCTTGGACGAATAGTGTTTCCAAGAAACATCAATCCTTGGAACTGCCTCCCTGCATCTGTCGCAGTGACCTCCGACTTAGTATCCTTTAAGCGGTTTTTCTGTCTCTCCATTTAAACAATGTTTAGTTCCCAGCTGATAGTAAACCATCGATGATTGATGCGACTGTATATTGTAGGTCCAGTACGTAATACAAAATGTAGTGATCATATCTTTACGTTTACTTAGTTTTCGGAAATGACTATCAATGAAAAATATGACAATGAATTGGACTACTAGTATCTACTATTTTAAATATAGATGTATCACCACTTTTTAAGTCGTCATATTAATGAAATAAAAACCAGGTATGAATACATTTTAATGGAAATCGGAACTTGTCATGTTGACCAAACTGAAGTTGAAGATGCTTGTTTTACCATAAGTAAAAGGTGGTTGTCAGACAGTTTTTCTTGTTGTCTCAAAATATTGATTCTTTAGTTACGACCTTCTCATTCTAAGCCAGCGAAATATGTAATATTTATCGATAAATTAGCACATCGCAGAATGCCGTCTGTCATGATACATACTATTTTTGTATGTGAAAATATATTTATTGCGCGCCAAAGAACATTATACGCGCGGTTGGTGTTGATGCAATGACAGTAAATTAGTATTATGTAAGACATATTTATACCTAGACTTCTGATTACAGAGATAAAATAGATTATGACGGATACTTTTTGCAACAACCACACACAAATAAGAATCATGATATTACACGGATTACACGCTTTATCTTAGTTTTAGCATAAACGTTGCATTGTATTATACAATGTGTCAATGCACGGATAAACTCTGAGAGTGGAAAATAACATATACCTTAGAAAATGGCTGATAATGATACAGAAAAAGTGAAAATAGAGATTTACCGACACTAAAACGCAATCGTGCTGGAAATAAAGATACGGGCATACCTGTTTGTACTCGTCCAGGGGTTTTTTAATCTCGGAAATTTTGGCGCAAATAATTCACAAAATCTTCATTTTGAAGTCCCATTGACAGATATATGTCTAGGTATGTAAGTCGAATCTAATAAAATGGAATTTCCAGACGAATTTCAATGCTTTTGTTTTGAATTTACTTGATATCGTTTTTGTAAAAAGCTTACATTCCTATGAGATATATTTAGGAACGTGGAACACTTTATGCGTTTCAAGTGCCCGCATTAGATATATTTACAGCATTCGCGTGTCTTTCAGTACTATATATGTATATATATTCATGCATATATTTGCAATGGTAAAAAAACGAAGTCTTATTTGAGAACATTTAAATGTGGTCCGCTACTAATCGCGACTGATTCACTATAGACACATTTCAGTATTACGAAACCATTCATGTGTTAATCGCCACCAATGTTCCACCAGAAATCTATTGGCTGAATAAACAATACAAACTAGTCACTGACCATTAACTCCTTGTGTATCAATTTGCATATGAATACCCCAGTATGTAAACATGAAATGTGTCTATTTAGAACGATTTGGTTTGTTTAATATGTCTAGAACTGTACCAAACGCAATGTTTGCACCAAATAACATGTATGGAAATGACACAATTTGAAATATTAAACTATTTATAACAAGATGGTTACATGTCTAGTGTTGGTGGGGGATTACTGAAATGTTTTATGTGCTTTATCTTGTATTCTATTCTAATATATTGTCATTTCTCGCCTCCTAAATCTGTGAGCATATATTTGTCTAGACAATATATCATATCACCCACACGCACGCTGTGATGATGTAGTGAAAATAGACGAATAGCTGTACAATTGGTGCATGTACAATAAATAAATATTTGTTTAATTAAAACGACTTAAAATACCAAACAGTCATTTGCAATTAAGCCAATAGACTAGTATATAATAATGTATCTAAAAATAGCAAACAATTACTTTGGTAAGTCTTGAAAGATACATACATTTAATGCAATTTTGAACAATACAATCTCTTTGTATGTCTATGATACCTATTTAAGTCCGTGGTACAGTGATCTTTCATTAAGGTAGCACTTTATGAACCATTAATGTTGGATGTTCTCAAAATGTCAGTTCCCAAGTAAGATGCTATATATCACGTTTATAATTTCTTTATGAGTTACATCGACAGATGTGTACTTAGCAAAATGAATATAAGAAGTATGTCGACCGTATTTCTAACTTATAATTAATGATATAAATGTACGTCAATGTCCCGAAGTTCGATGTTTGGTTTCTTTGTTACGTTGACGGGCGTGTACTTAGCAAAGTGGATATAAGGAAGATGTCGACCGTATTTCTAGCTTTAATACAACTAATGATATCAATTGACGTCAATGCCCCGAAGTTGGATGTTTGGCTTCATTGCATATTTGTCAGTGACTGGTGTTTGAAATGCATCTAAAACTAATGACACAAACGTTAGATGTGGTGCCACGGAATAAAAGAGTTATATTGGTATGTACAGGACGTAGTACGGAGTACAGAATTTGAAAGAGGCAGACGAAATACCAAAATTATGATTTATGTTACATAGCTAATTTTGTTTTTAATTTGGTTAAATTTGGCTACAATCATCCACGCCGAAAGAAGCATATAAATATAGTTTTTGTTCATGTACGAAGAAAAGAGAACACAATTTGGAACTTTCCGACGACATTTGTCGGAATAAAACGTTTCACGTGTTTATGGACAGTCACTGCGGACATAATGATAATATGCACTGGAAACACGTGCTCACGTAGTTTAAAACCATCAATTAAAATCTTCTGAGACAACTTGGTTAAATATTTAGCAAGTATTTAACACGGAGTACCTCAATATATAGTGTATGTTTATGCTTTCATCACCGTTTTATTTACACAGAATGAAATTCTTGAAATTTCCACTTTTTCCAATTCTCCAGATTAATTGGTTTTATACCCAGACACTGGCGTTATAACTGCGAGCCATGCACCGATTCGACCACGATGAAACGGTTAGTTCTTAAACAAAAAAAATAAAATAAAAAAAATACTCGAGTTTCGGAAAGTCTCGTATTCAGCAGTATCCGTGAAAACGCTAGCCAACAATGCATCAGATTTAACTGACAATGACGCAGGCCATCGAAATAAAATTATCAAAGGTACTCCGAATCCATTCATCTTCGATTTGTTTATTCAATGATTTTGTCCTCTTTCTAGTGTTTGCGTCATCAGTAGCTTTGATATAACTACAGTGATTCTAAATATTTGTATCATTGTGAGTTGTAACTTCCTATTAGCCATATACGATAAGCATATGGCTCCGTTTTCCCGGAATCAATTATGCACACAATATTGGCCAAGGTAATTATTCATCAATATTCTATTAATGTCATCAAATATTATCTTACAAATTTACTTAGCGATAAAAGAAGCTAGCTAACTTAATTATGCTCAATTTGTTAAATGTTATACTGTAAAATCATTAATTTTCGTGGGGGTTAAATTTCGTGGATTTCGTGGTTCACCTCAACCACGAACTTTAATCCCAACGGACATTAATTTTGACCCTTGTTTTATTACCTGAAATGTAAATTCCACGAATTGAAGTCCCAACGAAATTGTCATTTATACCAAAACCACGAAATTTCTTCCCGACGAAATGAAATGATTTTACAGTATACTATTTAAAACTACATCATAGTTATTAGTTGCATCTAGATTCGGGATCTCTGCCAACTGAACCATCATTGTATCAGTAATACATTTGTAATTATGTCACTCTATCTACAGACGCAATATTTTTATGCATTTGCTCCAGATATTTATTACCTTACGGAATATCTGAGCGTTATGTTCTAATAAAATGTGTACAATAGCTAAGCTTACCCAGGGAGCTATATCATATTATGTAGCTTACGTTATATGCACATTTAATGGTTGTGTAAAAGCAACCACAACTAGTTAGATGTCATGTTGATGAAACAATTTGAAACAACAACTACATGTAAACATGTGACACTTTTCAAGTTGTATATATCAATTTATTGTTCACGTGACGTTTATAAACAATATACCAATTTAGTTTCTTGTATTTCTGAAGTCTTCATTTAGGTGTGTTGTTAATAAATGATCAATTTAAATATTTAGGACTGACACTCGTCCTTAAGTTCTTCTGGCAGACATATATTCTACCAAACAATATACGGGACAAAAATAAAGAAGATTCGGGACAATATTATGAGTCTGAGATGTGACAGAAAACCCAATAAGACATATCACATCATATCGTTTTTATATTTCTAAAAATAAATATTACCATTCATTTTAAAGTTTATTAAAATGTTAATTTTAACACAAATGTTCCGTTATTGTTTAGCGACTTATACCATTAAGTAACATTTTTTTCTTCTATTATTGAAACTTGTATTAGTGTGTTTAGCTTGTTACATATTCTGATATGCCAAATGTGTTGTGATTCCTATTGTCACATATGCCATTTTGTTAAAATTCAGAAGATTTATTAATCAATCGTTGTTTCTCGACCTATATTGATAACATAATGCTTATACATGACTCGTACATAGCTCTGTAAATGTGCAAGAACTCTTTATTCCAAACGCTTTTATCTCGAAAAGTATTGCACTTGTACTGGCGAAACTCCAGATTTAGCATATGTACACATATATGGTACCAAAAATGGACAGCTAATGTCCAATTGCTGAAGTTGATAAATCCAACTTTTTGATTGGCATTTGTCCCACTTAAGTGAGATTGAGTGATATACGGTCCATCGCTTACCTAAGCACCAGTTACAATAATGTGTCTGGGATGTTTATGCATTTGCTCCAGATTTTTATTACTTAACAAACGAATTGAGCATAATTTGACAATAAAATAATCGTACGTATGTCATTAATTATTACATGATTCAACAAAATATAACCAATTAAAACCAAGCAACAGGTCAGTCAAAAGCACTCTAAAGTATAAAAATTCATATAAAAAGATTTCAATTATTTATAACATTTATTAATATATTATACAAACAATATTATAGTATTTCAACTATCATTTGACTTAAATCATCTATGCATTTTAATCATTACATGTTACAAAAATAAGGCCAACTATAATATCATTTTCACGAAACCGCCGAAGGTGAAAAACTTGTAAATTCGCGAAACCTCCGTAATCGCAGTAGTCGCCCTTTGAAATTGAAGAGTACTTTGTTGATAGCAACAAATATGGCGCTGCTCGCCAGGGATCCGACGGGCGCTGAATATTTAAATGCAGAAACGGAGCTTCAAGACAGGATTTTATCTATTTATGGCACTACCGATAGTGATGTCAGACTTTTCAGGTAGATATTATGTATTTTGTTTTATCATTTGATGAGTATATTGGAAGAAAAAACAATTTATGGCATCAATTAGCAGTCAATTTTCAACCGGAAGTGGAATTTTCATTCGTAAATACGGGAAAGTGTATGCGATGCATTTTGACGTCATTTTTATCTCGTGAATAAATCACTGGAACTCTTCACTTGATAGTGATGGAGGCGTATTGTTTAACTGAAAATCACGGTTTGAAGAACTCTAATGACGTTATATTGGCCCTATTGGGGTCTACACCACATTACCACACTGTGGCATGTGGGTAAGTATCCCTTTTGCCTGAATCAGTGTGAACACTGAGTGTCTAAAATTGCCTGTCTGTTGTGAAAAATGAAACAGTCAACATCTGGGTTGCCAACCAGTTCATCCATAGTTGGGTGGGAAACACTAAAAAGCGATTCTCAAATGACCAAGTGTCCCGGCCGAGAATCGAACAACCAGGGACCTCTCGGTCAGGAGTCAAGCGTCTTATCCACTTGACCACCGTGTGACACTGCCTTTCCCTAACCCCTGCACCTAACTATTGTCCCTGGGGTATTGGTTCGGAGAAAAAATCCCCAATATTTCTCAAGCAGTGAGGGGGAAGCTGGAAGGTAAAATCAGGCCGTTTCCCCGGCTGTGACAACTGTAAGCCTAGACAGTTTGGACAGTTTCAAGGCTGCTGTCCAACCTGGGATTAGGGATTAATTGTTATTAAATGTTACATTTTTACAGTGTAGCCTGCTTTCCTGTGTTTTCGTGAACATAAGACTTGTTTTCGGAGAATGCTCAATTGTTTGTTGATTTATAAACATTTTTCTACGATGAAACTAATGCCTGAACCCCTCTCTACAAGTTAAATACAAAACATCATGAGAAATCCTCGTATTTTCCATGTAGCAGCCATCTTACAGATAGGACTCGAACTCTTCAATCAGAAGACAAGTTTCCTAAAGATTCGTGAATTCTGATTGGCTGGTCAGTAAAAATCATTCTGGAACTCAGTTTTTATTGGTTCACAGGGGAATTCCATTGGGGGTTCTTCTAGCATGTGTATTGACAAAATGGTGGCTGTGTGATGATTCTAATGCACATAAATGATGAAATTATAGACATGGGGTCATCTGCTTCTCTGTCTAACTGAATTTTAGGAGTATTTTATAATTTTTCCATTAAAATTTGTTTTAAGAGACGTATGCTCAAAATATTTAGGAAAACTCATTTTTTTAACTTCTTCAATCATTTGTCAATAATTTTGGACCTGCATGTTTAGCAGAAATGTGTCAAACAGGGTTCACGAAACAATAGGAATTCACGAAATTATAGGAAAGAAGGATAAATACATTTTTTGTTATCGTTAAACCAGTTCTAAAGTTAAGTTAACTAAAGTTAATGTTCCTGGTGCCAATACCGCGCATGTGCTGCATCATTTCCTTCACCAATATGTCCAATTAAGATTTCGAGTGTATTTTAAGTATTGCACTGAAATGAAGTGAAGTATCTACTGCCCATCATGGGGTGGGGGCCGTGGATGCTACTGACTGGTGCATTACAAGGCAAATGCTCTACCAACTGAGCTAGCCGACTGCCTACGCATTACTCTTGTAGTGTTTCCCCATGGAGTAAACAGGTTGAGACCATGACAAACTGACATGTCCATTAAAAGAAAACTCAAATATTGTTTCTTTGTCTTGACATTAAGCATTATCTGAGACTGGCTCGGATCAGGCGTTTGACTATAGCTCAGTTAATCAAGGCAGAAAATACTGGGACGTCTTGGAGTGTTTGTGTGTTTGACTCCATTAACCATAGTGATACTGTAGAACAATAGTGGGCATATTTTTTATTACTTCTAGTCAAGGACTGTGTACTGTTGTCAGAGTGTGAAATTAGCTCATTTAATGCGGCAAATAAAATTCATTATAATGATAATAATCACACAAACACTGAATTTGTAAATGTCAAAACTTATAGATGTTGATTAAACACTCTGAGCTTGATCTTATTCTATTTCTTAATTCTCTCACTTGTAGACCAGACCTTGCGGACCAGCCTAAAGTCGGCTTCTTTGGTCTGGACAGAGCTTCACAGACAGATGTCACTGAGATTGTCGATCTTAAGGAGATGACAGAAGTCATCCAAATTCTACTTCAGGTATGTCTAAATCCCCATCAGACCTGAAATTAAAATGCAATAATCACAAATCCTGCTGAACGGAAAATCTGCACTGTTTTTAAAGGGTAAAACACACTGAAGTGTGCAATATTCAGAGTAGTTTAAATGAATTATTTGCAATAAATCCTTCTTAAGTTCTATTATAAATATAGATACTTGATTTGGTAAGAAAATTATTCGTTCTAAAATTTATTGCCACATCTGTGAGGCAACCCCTTTAAATTAACTACATGACATAAATTATAGCTAGATTTTTTTCTAATTTGGACATTATTTTCTAATTCAATCTTGTTGTCACTTGGTAAGATTGTGTTTCATTTACCCTCTGTACGTCCGTCATACATGTTTATATTTTGTATTTGTAGGATGTTGCTACGTTAAAGCGAGATATAAACTTTGCCAAGCATGTTATGCAAGCTGACTATGAGTCTAAATTACAAGAAAAATCCTTAGAATTGTAAGTATGTCTTAAGTGGACATATTCATTTAGTTTGTCCATCTGTATACACAGGTAACAGTATCATTGATAAAAGTAAAACAAAATGATTTTTTTGGTAAAAATTATGACATCACAAAAATTATATTTTACTTGATATTACAGAATATTATATTTCATTAAAAAAATACCCTGTCACCTGTTAGTGATTAGTTATAAGTTTATCGCAGATATGTCACATACCTGCCAAATACTCCTATTAAAGAAGAGTTACTCCTATTTTCATTGTTAATTTCTAGTTTTCAAAGTTCACCTAACTTTGAACAAAGGTACATTTGATTCATTTTATGATCTTCTGTCCTATTTATAACCACTAGAATTAATATATTCCTTGTTTATGCATCTAAATCTCTCTTTGATCGCATTTAAGTGCAACCAAAGTGCAACATGTTTTGCTTTATCATTCCTATTTTGGATTTTACTAGCTTGGCAGGCATGGAAATGTGAATGATTTGTTTGTTACATTACAGATATTGTCGTATCAATGAGAGAGTCTCGGACTTGGAAAAAATGCATGAGGAGGTGAGAACCGTTAAACTTATAGAATTAATTCAGTTTGTAGTGTTATATTTGACCCTTAACATGATCCTTCACCCCTGTAATTTATTTGCATTATATAATGGTTGAGTCTCCCAATTTTTGGAAGGCGAAGGGATATAATAAGAGTCAGCATCCGTCTGTCCTTCTGACCCAGAGCCTTAGAACTCTAAAACTATTTGGGATATCATATTGACTTGAAACTTGACGCATGCATACATGGAAACAGGGAGAAGTGCAGTGACCAAGAACCATTTATATAAACTCAATTATCTCCCCTTGTCTTTGCATTATAGGTATCTCAGCTATAAAATATTTAAATCCTACAATACAAAAATTGTTAAAATGACTCAGTGACTTTGGATTCAGTATCTTTATACTTTTTATATGATTTTTTGGAAACTAGTCTTGATGTTGAAGTTCTATAGTAATATATGTTCGCTTGTAATTTTTATGTTGTTTCTTTCACTAGAGTGTGTAGTTGTGAACAGAATAATTTGATGAATGAATTTATTTATTCTTATATCTTCACAGAGAGTGGGTACAGTAAGACGAGCCTTCAGACAACAACTATCGGATGCTATTGCAAGAGTAGCGGTGCTATATAATGTAAGTAGTGTGTTTCTAGTTGAATATCTTGTGTATGTGTGTATAATTCTTTAGACCAATCAGTCAAGAGTGTATAGGAATGAGCAAGTATTTATGCGGTTCTATGATTTCCCTTGCATTTATTAGCTCAACTATTCGAAGAATACTTAAGCTATTGTACTCGCCCAAGCGTTGTCAGTGTCGGCGTCCCTGTGTTAAAGTTTTATAAGTAAGCTGATATCTCAGTAACCACTGAAGGGAATGGTTGAAACTTCACACACTTGTTCACTGTGAATATCTAAGCTCATAGGGACAGGTCACATAACTGTGATTTGTTTTTTTGCAGAGTTATGCCCCTTGACACCTCCCAACTGGTGCCATTACTAAAAGTGATATTTCAAACCAACCACCTGCTTTTGTAAATTAACTGGCTACATAGAATTATAGAATGTCTACAACCCTGTTACTTAGTATTATGCCACTAATAAATTTGAAGTTTTCTGTCATGCATTGTAGAAAAATCTTCAACGTAAAGTACGCCAGGAGAAGAACAAGACGGACGATGAAGCGGGAGAGTTAGAGAGGAAATACAAGGAGTTACAAGCAACAATACAGAGGAATGAATCTATCATACACATGCTAAAAATGCAGATACAACAATTACAGAACAAAGAACCTAGTGTAGCTGATAGTGTAAGTATTGTACACACGTCTGTCTGCTTATCTGGGGTTTACATGTTGTTATCAAAAGCACTGGGGTTCACATTTTGTTATCAAAAGCATTGGGGTTCACATTTTGTTATCAAAAGCATTGGGGTTCACATTTTGTTATCAAAAGCATTGGGGTTCACATTTTGTTATCAAAAGCATTGGGGTTCACATTTTGTTATCAAAAGCATTGGGGTTCACATTTTGTTATCCAAAGCATTGGGGTTCATATTTTGTTATCAAAAGCACCTGGCTTCACATTTTGTTATCAAAAGCGCTGGGGGTTAACATCATTTGTTGTAATGAACTTCAAGGTTTACAGATATAATCTTTAGGGTTTATATTTGGTCATCAAAAGCACCGGGTTTGGTAGTTAATTCTAATAAAAGCACTGGAGTTAATATTTTATCAACTATAGCACTGGCATTTACATTTTGTCTTAAAAACTTTGGGGTTTACATTTTATTTGAGCCGTTGAAGTTATAATAAGATCCACTTATCATACGTTAGCATGAACATGGCCTATTGAAAGAAGGCATACCAAACAAGGGTTACGGTTAGCAACTCGCGCACAATGGTGGTCGGCAATTTATACTCTGATTCCCACTGATGGTTTCTTCTTCTTCCAATAATGTGCAGGGCCCACTCTGGGGCATTATCACAAATGAAATCAACTATGATTTGACGAACAAAGAATAAAATGTCACAATTTTGAAATGTCACCCCTGATATTCCATAGTATCCTACATTTATCTTGTAAATATTTTCACTCACAGGATATGGAATCTGAGATGCTTATGGTGGGTTATGTAGGTGTTTATAAACAATGTGTTTATGGACACAGTGTATTGCTGTATAGCTACAAATATATATTGCTACGAAATGTATATAGCTAATTTATGTTGCTTTTGCTGTTACATATTCTTGCATAGACTTAAATTGTTGCTTAGTCAGGGTGCCCAAGATCAGGGCATACAGGAATTAGTCAGCGAAATTGTTATTTAATATATACTTGTATATATCTATAGAAACACTTAGTGTCGCTTGTTGCACTTTTACATAGCGTATATATCTGACAAATGTACATTTTGTATGAAACATATGTTTTCAGCCTTCGCTCGCAGATTCAGAACGACGGTCTGCATTGACACCACAAACTCCGGTAAAAATAGTCACTAACTATTGTGTGCTAACAGTATGTTAGGAATACCTTAATTGTATAATTATCCTATTATCACTAATTCTTAAATTACTCATCCACTACTGTGCTTCTTTAACCTATTTCACTTTCCAATAAGCGTCACCACTTATATCTTGAATGTTTTCATTAATTTTGAATATACCAACAATAATTATTGCTTGATTTAGAATATTGATTATTGTCGATTAATTTTAAGATATTGATTGCTCTCTGACTGAACATTTCAAACTGTCACTGATTTAAAATGTAAGTTTAAGGTGACTGGTTATTTATAGTTATTTATATTTTCGATAATGCAAAAGATGTTCTGTTAATGAATTGTGCAATGAAATTTTTGAAAAACCATTGTCTTTCGGGAGATAATTTTACTTTTTGTCAGAGTATAAGTCAGATACAGAACTAGTTTGCCTTGGACAATCTGTTATTCGTCCTTACAAAACTGTACAACAACACTTGTAAGAAGTCTTTGATCAAATACTAGTACTGTATCTATTACTTAATACCATATTGATATACTAGTATTTGAAATTTAAAACATTATTTATATGAAAAAAAGAAATTTAGTTTTTAGACAAGTTTTGTTATTTAAACTGTTGAGTCTGTAGTATGTATTTAGACTTAAGTCTTTCTTTACCAAATACATGTACTAACTTGACTGATAAATGTAATAATTATTATATATATAATATAGTTTTGGTGTGGTTTGGAAGTGTTAATTTTACCCTAGATGTATATAATTCTGTGTTGTCACTAATCCTTCAGTTAACAAACATGTAGTCCAGTTAGGATAGTTTGAGAGTGATGTAGCCGTTTATGTGTACCTAAAAGATAACAACCATTGCCTGAACAGGTCGAGTTTAGTTTAGCAATTATACTGCTCATGTTTGTACGAGAACGCCTTTTAACTGGTTTTACACTGTAATAATGGATTCTACTGCTGTGTCATTCTATTCGTACCCTAACTGGACTGTATCTGTTATTTATATTAATACTGTTATATAACCCTGTTTGACGTTATTATTAATCATGTTTGTCTTCTATAGTCAGTGTGTAAGGCTATATAATGCTAGGATTAGTTTGTTCAGGTATCTGTTGCCTAAGCAAAGCACTACTGATCGCCTTCATTCAGTTACCTCCCTTTCAATTAAATGAAGAAGGTATGGATAACCTCCTGTGAAAAGCTCTACTTAGCACTTTGCTTAAGAAACGGACACCAGTATTTGGATAATTTTATCTTAGTTTGTAACAATATCAATATTATACTGCAATATGTATAGATGGAAACTGAGTATTAAGTAGTGACTGCACTTATAGCAGTAGTCTTTATATAGTGATATATCTGTAATACTGTGCATACATGTTGCTGGCTTAGAACCAGAAGGTCGTAACTACCAAATCGATATATTGAGAAAACAAGAGAAAACAGTCTGTAATTTACTCTTTACCTATTGGAAAACACGTTTTTAAATCTTCATTTTGGTCAACATGACAATTTCAGATTTTCATGAAAATAGGCTCAAAGGAAGCGCCTTGTGAAGCAGATTCCAAATATGTATGAGTCTTATAAGGTCATAAGTAGGAGTTACGACCTTCTGGTTCTAAGCCTTCGATGTGAGTCTATGTGTATACACACAATTATAATATTTTACACAATTTGTACAGAGTTCTGCTGGAAAGGCCATGGTAAGTTTGTGACTGCAAAATCTACTGTTTTATGCCATTAATATGCTCCATGTCGAAAAGGCTCCATTAAATTTTCTGTTGATGTTCACAGTTCAAATGTAATGATGTTTTACCAAAATAACTTATTTTGTCACAATTTGTTGAGATAATGATTTCGAGTTAACATTAGCCATTTACTTAGTATATGTATTACTATATTCCAGTTAGATATATAAAGAAACTGTTTCATGTATTCATTGTTTTTCAAATTTTCTTTTTTGATGTTCTGTATAATAGCTATAGTTAATTGCTCAGCAAATTTGATTTGCAAAATAATAAATAATATAATATATTATTCTATTTAATGCTGTGATGGATTTTATACTTTTTGTCAGCTTAACTTATATGTGCTATCTTTGTGCTATTACTAACATGAGAAGAATCCATGGAACAGCAGGGCCGGTATTTATAAAGCATCTTAAGTGGAAACTTAAATATTTTTACTTAAGTTGGAATATTGAGCTATCCGTATTTTACAAGACACAAAAGAAAGCCTATGTTTTCTATATGATTACTGTAGCTCTTCACCTAATGCTTCTAAACAATGTAAATAATTCTTAATATTAGTTTTTCTGTTTAGCTGATACACTTAAGGAAAATTTGAGACTTTAAGAAAATGATATGTTTCGACTTAAGATGCTTTATAAATACCAGCCCTGGACTATATAAAGACACCAGGATTTGAAGCTGATGTTGATAATGATTGATAAAACTCAATGTTGTAAGCTTGACTTTTCGAAGAGAAAAAGTTGAGCTATTGTCGTGACATGATCGTCAGCGTGTGCGTTAGTTAAGTTTACTGTCAGAGTCATTTTCTGAAGGACTGTATACCAAGGGTTTCTACTTGAAACTTAGCATAGATATTCACCATCACAGGGGGAGTCCATACTTACAAGGCTGATAACCCTGTGATCTATATTGATTGAGTTATCTGCCCTTGTAACTATCAAAAACGAGAAAGTTGAGCGTCCAGTACTTGTAGGCGTTGCTATTGTTTTAGCTGTAGTGTTTGAGTGGTAACTAAGTTTTCTTCCATGTTGATACTTGTGTATATAATACTAGATGTTTGTTTCTGTTCTGGTTGTATTATAATATACATGTAAATATATTCAGTTAGCATGTGCAGACCCAGAACTTGTCTTAGAGGGATCTGACCAGTAATGTTTTCTTAGGAAGGGCTTTGAACAACTATTTTGTTTGAAGGGGTCCAAGGGTAACTTGCTATTTTCTTATAGTCCTGATCTGACGCCAAGTCCTGACAAAACTGTGCAGGGTTGGTATATAATCATACAAAGTCCACTTCCATCTGGGTTTGCACATGGTTAGGTCAGTTGTGTGTGAATGTGTGTTTGTGTGTTATAATTCTTTCAGATATGTAAGCGGACATTCTATAATTTTTTTTTATCATACCATATTCATGGCATAAGCCAAATACACATGTTCAGGAAGATGCTTTAAAATCATTCAGCTTTCTCCTTAAATTGAATTTGTAACCAGTTTTTCTCCCCCTTTTGATAAAATATACATTATTTTCCCCAAATTTGAGAAAAGGTCCCTTCCCCTACATTCTTGGTAGTGGTTACACATTTTATGGTTTTGGTATGAACTGGTTTCATAATTTATTTTTTTTTTAATTTTATGTTAATATTACATGTTTCTTGTATCAGAGCTATATGGAGAGTCCGCCAGAGCCGTCAGTTCCGTCTGTTCCGTCAGTTAGACCTCCGGTAAGTGATTATACCGTGTGCCAGACTTTTATCAAATTAACTTTTCATTTGGTCATTATTGTCATTATATGCAAATTATACCGATACTTCAAATCCGAATGATTGATATAATGAATCTAGATTAACCTGTATTTTCAGATTTATCACGGTTCTATAATTCAGCTTATAAACAAAAAAACGGCTTTTAAATTGAGCGGTTGGAATGAATTTAGCCAAACCTTCATACAGACAGAGTTACTCACCTTGCTAAAATGCATTCCATTGTTGAAGGCTCAAAACCCTTGATCAGCTCAAAATCAAGAATAAATAAAGTTCAAGAATTTAAGTCTTGTTCATATGCCAGTACTACATAGTTCTGTACACCGTTATTTCATATAGTTCTTTGACTAGATTTTGTCATTTAATGTTATGATACATTTTTATTGATATATTGATTTAATTTTATAATATATTTTTATGCAGAGTGTGAGAGAAAAGGTATACTCTTTGTTTTGGGTGGTGTTATGTTTTTTTTATGTTTACTTAATACATAAAATGTTTTAGAGGGAGAATTATTTTGTCAAGACCTTTATTATATACTGGGTATTAGGATACTATGTTAGCTGATCAAAATAATATCAGACTTGTGCCATAAATAAAAAAAAAATGTTGAAATAGACAATTGTACTACATTATAATTTGGATGTTAGTTTTGAATATTAGATGTTGGTTAGAGCTATTGTTACTTCTATGACGCCTATTGATTTTAGGGTCAAAATGTCCAGGGTGCTGTTTTATTAATTCTGCTCATCCTTCATAATACATGTATTTTAAAATCATTTATTTGATTATAAGCACAGCTTTTGTTTTGGTGACAAACAGGCTTGACATGCCCAATAGAGCCATCTAAGCCTGTCCAGTTATAGTGCACTAGTGCATTATTATATACAAGCCATTGGTTCACCTGAGTTACCTGGCTTCTGATTCAGAAAGTTTATGTCCTTCTGTGACAATTTATAGTGAGTTTGATGAAAATACTGAGTCAGATAATTAATTTATATATTTAGTAAGTTGTTGCCCAGGGTCTGTGTTTTGCATTTAGTTTTTTAGTTGAAATTCTACTTTTGAATTGTACACATAGTATAACAATTACTTCATATGTAAATTAGGTGTGACATTGTTTTGACTAAAATTGTTTAATTGTTTTTGTATACATGTAGTAAGGTTTGTTTCCACTAACATTGTTTAATTTTATAGGATATTCTATACTTAGAGGCACTTCTAAGGCTACCTTTCATATATTTCAGTTGTCTTTAAACATCCTTTGTGAAATTTAATGAAATTTGGCACACTTAGACAGCAATATTTGACCCTAGTGATGACAAATTTTCTACTTGATTCGACAATGGACTCTAGCATGACACATCTTCAATTGACTGCATACTTATATTGAACATCAATTTCTAAATTGACTAGTGCAGTAATAGGAACATGATTTTAACTAAAACTGGTAAAAATTTGATAAAATTATCCTGAATAGTTTTAGAGATACCAAGAAAAATTAAGTGTTAGCATTAGAAGTGCCGCTAAGTGTGTAATCTACAGCGAAGACAAAAAGTTTGTATTGAATTGCTTGTATGTATTATATACATGAATATGTAAACATGTACTTGTGCATAATATTACTGCATCAAATTATATCTTTGGTTATTCTAAAAAACACATGTTATAAGAACTATTAATGTAGTTTGTGGATCAGATTTTTCATAAAGATCATTTCATTTGTGAGAATTTCTGAATAACTCAAAAGCACATTATTTTTATTTCACCTAATATTACATCTTTGTTTTTTAAATTATGATATAAAATTATCATGTTTTCTCAGCTACTTCCTGAGTATAAATGTTGAATTTCAATGCTGATCTTCAATTAATATTGTATTGTTGATTAATGCCATATTATGTATTATATAACTATCTACTTTATGTACTCAGGGCATACAAGTAACAATTAAACCACCGGTAAGAAAACTTTTTTTGTATTTTATAAGAATACATAAGATTGTAGTTTTTTGGAGAAAAAATTGCCATGATTACGAATAAAATTATAAATGATGATTTTGGTTTGTTTAATTAATGCATAGATTTTGCATTTATATTTATGCAATTTCTTGTTAATTAGTATTTGGGTGGCTGTAGCTTTCTTTCTTTCTCATATGCATTAACAATGACTCAAATTACATTATATACTTTGTAATGTTAGACCTTTTTATTTTTTTTGTAAAAATATTTAATTATATAAGTTAAAAAGCAAAAGCAAATACGGTAATAAAACTGTTTCAAATATTTTAGACTAAAAATAAAGAAGTACAGGTATTGAATATTTATAATGAGTGAAAATGTATGTGTGACTGTTACAATGTGTTTTGATTGATGTAACTTTGTTAGAATTATATAACTTTGAGGTAGATTGACTTTCTTAGAGTTATATAACTTTGAGGTAGAAAATTTGTTTGATTGATGTGACTTTGTTAGAGTTTTATAACTTTGAGGTAGATTATTGGACTGTGTCTAATTCTTTCTTGTAGAAAATGACTTTGTTTGATTGATGTGACTTTGTTAGAGTTATTTAACTTTGGGGTAGATTACTTGACTAATTCATTCTTTCTTGCAGATGTTAGGTGTAGCGATTTGAGTTAAGCCCTGTGCTTGTTTTAACAAGACAATATCGCACATCTCAATTTAAGTACACTGAAGGGACATACGATGGCCTGAATTCAACTATGTCAGATATATGGGGTCCAAGGGTCTTACTATTATATGAAAGAGGTCACAAAATGAAACACTGAGTACACTTGTGTTGATTTTGTAATGAACTACATGATAATAATAATTATTCCCCCATCTGTTATATTGGTTGCCATGGTTGATTGGTAGACCAAAATGGTTTCTGTTCAATAACTCAAGAACTCTTTGTCATAGGATCTTCAAACTTTACATGGAGGTTACGTTGAACAACAGTAGATGGCCCCTATTGATTTTTAGATCAAAGTTCAAGGTCATTGACCTTTACCATTTTCGACTATTGGGCTGCCATGGGGAATTCAAAAAATCATGTTTGCAAACACATATCTTGATTTCTTTTAAATACAATGTGGATTTTTACATTAAAATGTTTTGTTTAGTATATATAGCAACATATTTAATATTTTTATGTGTAGCTTGTTACTTAAGTTTTTAGTGTATTTTTGTACGTTTGATAATGTATGCTTACTGCTGTGGTAGAATAATTTTTATTTTGACATTTTGTGTGGTGGAAATGAAGTGAGACATATAGATGTCTATAGTTAACATTATAGCTATCTGTTAATTAGTTATTGATATTTTAAATAGAATATTCTAACATCACGTATGAAATTGGCCTTCTTTGCATATATGTAATTTACCGTTTTAGATAACGCGTTAAAACACAGCTGATTGATGACATAACGTTTGACGTCATATTTAACGTCACGTTTGATGTCATATAGTATGGCAAATAATGTAACTTATCTAGGGAAGAATGTAGTTTGATGTCGACCTGTGTT
Source organism: Spisula subtruncata (assembly GCA_963678985.1). Classification (NCBI taxonomy): domain Eukaryota; kingdom Metazoa; phylum Mollusca; class Bivalvia; order Venerida; family Mactridae; genus Spisula; species Spisula subtruncata. Next base: position 36,915,133 of record OY787675.1, read on the forward strand.
GTTGTGCAATAAATTGCAGAGCATTGGAAATGTTAGAAACAAAATGAATATGTAGTTGAGTGTGTTTTGCTAGAATAAAACACAGGCACTCATTCAGACGCTTAATTACTTTCCAGCAGAAGAGACACATGCCTGTGTTATATTCTGCAACAAAGAACAGCTACATATTTATTACCGGTATTACTTAAATGAAACATTGGTTTTGAGTTAATAGTTATAATGTCTATCTCAAAGGTTACTGATCTAAAAATTAATTATGATTGATATGATATGTAGAACTAGTGCAACAAAAGAGTAAATAAGTGGAACACATGATCAAGACGCGTCAGGTTTAAATTCTTTATTCATCATGTGGAAAGTAACGTTTATATATTTTGTACAGTTTTCAGGTATATGAGAAAACAAAGGATGTTTTCTAACTTACATTGTAGAGTGAATCAATTTAAAATTTGTACAGATGACTATAATTCTGCTTTCAAGAGTATTTTGTTACTAAGTTATCTGTTTATTTGTAGGCCTACTTGATTTGGTTTGAAAGGCATTTGCTATCTATAGACAAAAAAGAACAGAATAATTTATTGTCAATGCCTGTTTAATATTTTTATGGTCATGTTGTATCCTAAATATGACTTTGAAATGTTAGCTTTTCATTAATATTATAATGACAATATTTATAGCATATGAAATCAAGTATTTTCTCACGGCATTCAGTTGTAATGGTAACCGATATTATGGAAAACCCGTACATACGTATTTATACTTGTCAATGAGTTGAGTTAAAAAAATAAAATAAAAAATCCTGACAACACTGTTTTTGCCAAAAAATGTTATTATTGTCCAAAAAGTGTTGTTTTTGCCCCCCAAAATGTTGTTTTTTTCTTTGCAAGTCCTCAGTGGTCATGTACTATAATTATATTTTTGCTTCTATACAGATAGAGGAATCTATACATTCAAAGACACCGAGTGTGAATCATGAAGCCGAAGCTCTCCGTGAGGAACTGGATACGATCAATCAGAGAGTCGGTGAATTACAAGATAACCTACAGGAGAAAGATGATCTTAATACTAAATTACGTAAGTAATGATTTCATGAAATTACTCGATGTTAATATTTTTAATTTCATGGAATAAATTACGTTAATGCTCCTTCATAGACAAACTTTTATACACAATCTAAAGCCATCAGCCCTTGGGGCCTCAGATGTTTATTTATAATTTTTCAACTTTTTCATTTTTGTTAAACTTATTTCTATCAGATAATATCAATATTATGTTTTTAATTTAATGGCTCTCATATGACCAGTGTCCAATATGTTACATTTATGCCCATTGAAAAGGGAACTTATTATGTGAAATCCTTGCAGAATCTGAGGTCGTCGTCAGCTGAGCGTCCAGTAATGTGTCTGTACTTTAATACAAACAGTTCCATCTGATTGATTTCAAACTTTGTGACAACGTTTACGCCTACAATATATTTTAGGCAAGTTTGTATAACCGCCAAATCACCCCGGCTTCCCTGGATGATTGCCCTTGCCAAGATAAGAAATTAGTCCAGTCATTTGCTATCACCCAGACAGGTATATTTTGACACATTTTGGCTGTTCTCTTGTGCTATAGATCTAATTTAAAAATTATTACATTTTACAGAAAAGGAACTAGCGAACCTTGGCCAGCAAATGACAAACGAGAAAATGGAGAAGCAACAGGTGAGTTGTCCCCCTTTACTCCATAGTGTACCAGGTATTCCAAATTATGTTTTCGTCCCGCCATCTTCATCTTTTTTTCCCCGCTGAGGCAAAGCGGATATGGTAATGGTAGCCGTCCATCCATCCTTCTGTGTGCAACTCAGATTTTGAGGAAAACTTTTACAGAATAACTGCTATGAGGAGCTACAACGCATATTGTCAGGATTTTGTGATTTGACCAGTTTTGCCTGAGAGTGCATCTTCTCTTCAGCGGGGGATATCGCTGTCTATCACTGCTTATTGTCCAATTATGGGTATGGAGCAGCGGTAACCCTTTATGGAAATCATTTTAATAGACACTTTATCAAAAAGGATCATTCTTGATATTTGTTCCTAAAAGCTGTACTTTAGATTTGTATTATATTTTAGCTCATATGACTTATGGAGGAAAAGGATTAAAACTTGTTTGTTTTCTTTGGCTTTGATTTTCCTTGATCGAGAATTGCTTGATAATCATTTGGTAAATTTCATTGAGAATTATTTATGTAGACTAGATAGTGACTGCAGAACTGTTACCCAGTTGGATTTTAAACACTATAATTCATGTTTTCTCTTTCAGCTTCAAATTGAGATAGAGACTATGAGGAATGCAGCAGATCAGGACAAGGAACACTCGGAGAAAATGGTATGTGGGAGGTGTTTCTACCTTAAACAAATATATATACATTATATACTGTAAAATCATTTAATTCCGACGTGACAAAATTTTGTGGTTTTGGTAAAAAAGACTATTTCCATGGGACCTTAATTCATGGATTTTGGATTTCCGGATACAAATACAAGGGTCAAAATAAGTGTTCGATAGAATTTGTTAAAGGTAGTTAAAGGTGAACCACAAAATCAACAAAAATTAATGATTTTACAGAACTTGGTTTTGTTGATATATTACCCATAGCTTTGATATAACCATTATATGATACCTATGTTGTATGTTTTGCTATATATTTATCATTTTAGGAATTAGAAATGAATCTGGTCTGTTTGTTTATAAAATTTGACTTCAGACCCATCTGTCCGTACTAGTTTGAATTAGATCTTTGCTAGGCTTTATGTGCAAAAACAATAGATAACAGATACCAGGCAAATACGGCAAGTGACGTGATTAGCACCCCATTGTTGTCGTTGTTGGTACTTGTAGACAAACAATGATAAGCCTTCAACTTCCTGCCTATGTTCCCACCAGCTTGCCACATCAATGAAATTGGAGATAATTTATGAGAATCATATATACCTATACTAGTAGTACAGAGAATTTGACATGATCCTCAACCTTCTATTAGCATAATATAACAGCTGATATGATTGTCAATATTTATAACACCATTTGCATGTTTTCATAAGCTGTGAGTATCAAGAAGATGCTCAAGGTGTATTTTTTAACACGAGTAAAAAATACCGATAATGCACGATTCGCTTGCAGAAATTTATATATTAAACGCAAGAACCTATTCATGCATAAAGGTCTGGATCGTGTCTAATTCTCTGTGCTTATAATACACTATACATATATATGCACAAGATATATGTAACATAATTTTAATAGTATTAATATCATAAAACAATGTTTGGACTTAATAATATACTAGTTGTTGGATTAAACTATTATAGGACATTATTAAACATTAATGTACTGAATTCATATTATTCTTCACAGCATGCAGAATTGGTAATTAATTTACTAATTAAAATCTTATGACATTAACAAAGTCATACTACTAGTGAAAGTTTGTTCACAATTCACAACCTGTCGTTCCCAGTTTCACTGCTGAATTACATAGCTAAGAGCTTGCAAGTGTGATTACTTAATTATGCCCTCCTATCTTTGATGAGGGGTAAATTGCTTTGCACATGTCCGTCAGTCTATTGGTCAACTGAAGAAAGTTTTGCCCTCGTTTCGTCAAACTTCTAGGTTCGGGCCAGCAACGGTAGATGACCCGTTACTGATTTTGATGTCAAAGGTCAAGGTCACTGTTTCTATTTTTGGACTGCCTTGGGGTCATACATGTTTTTCAAACATCTTGTTATGCACAAGTCAATATTATGCCTGCCTGGGGGAGTGGTGGTGATATAGGGGGAATTAGTCAGACAAAGCTTCCAAAGGGTGGGAATTTGACAACTTTATGGATTCTAGTCATGGGGAATAATCTTTCGTCCGGTTCCGAGACTATGAAATAACTACTTGATTTCACCCAAACCCCGGGAATTTAGACTGTAAGCAATGTCTCCAGGGCGGGAATTTAAATGCAAAAAAAATAAAATGTCTAATTCCCCCTGGGACGCTGCGGCTTCCCCAGAAGGCAAAATATTTACTGGTGCATTATAGCTAAGATCTTACCCATGTGTGTCTGTAAATTATCCTATTAACAATTCACTGATTGCAATACTACCCCTACCAAATAGGTAAGTAAATTACATTCTGTTGCACAAATAATGTCTATTCATCTGCCCTACATGCAAACTAAACCATTTCTACATGATATCTTAAGGTTCTTACGGTTTTCAATTCTGGTATGGCAGTGTATCTGGTCATCACCTGCAGATAAACTGAGGTCATCAGGTCAAAGGTCAAGGTCACAAAGTCTTGACCAATGATCTTGAACACAAAAGGCATGTCTGATAAATAACTGAAACTAGAGAACACGTGGTGTTCAATCAAGGTAGGGTTAGTTGGTCATGAAATGTATATGAATGATATATTCTAAAAAATTGTATAAATGTCATCAGGTCAAAGGTCAAGTTCAGAGTGACTTTTCATTGGGCTGACCTGTCTTGTTGCTGAACTTGATGACCCTTTTATGATTTGATTGCACACAATAATACTGCAAATTCTTATCCCTGAGTTAGCAAATGAGAACAAATAACTGTTTAATTTAATTTTTAACTAGGTAGTTTATTTTGAACTTCACATTACTAAATATTTGTGCCTGACACTGAAAACCTGATATTTCAAAATGGAGCTAACAATTTTGTACTAACACTATATTGAATATCATTTATCCATATGCATGCTGGTTTGTTTTGTTTATTGTGATTTAATGCCATTTCTAAAAAAATGAGTTAGATATGACGGCTGTTATGATTCATCTAGATCTACTCAGTTTTCCTGGACTGCATCTTAACCTGTATCAAAATACCCTTCCACAAGGAGCTTGTAGCTTCTCCACATTTTAAGGCAAAACAACGATAATTAACAGATTTTCATGGAAGGGTGTCCAACAATCAATTCCCCAGACCACAACAGTGTTCAACTACCCGGTATACTTATAAGATATAACTTGATTGTTTGATATGTCCTTTTGTATTAGTTGTATATTTGTTTACATAATTACTGTTTAATTTGTGATGATGACCAATGCTATCTTAGCAAGGCTGTCTCTTTCATTTATTGTAGATTTAATTTTAGCTATGGTTAACTTTGTATATTAGGGTATATTTTATCCAGCATAAATGTTGCAGGGCACCTATCGGACAGACTCCAAGAAATAGTATATAACGTGTATATAATGTGTGCCTCCGTAGCTCAGTAGTTAGTGTACTTGCCGTCTAGTCTGGTAACCTGGGTTCAAATCCTGGTGGAGGCACACATATATATGTCTGCCATATTTCTGCAGAAAGCTGACTGGCAAATGAAGGCTATGCTTGGCATTTATTTACAACCTCTCCAAAAAGAACCACTAGAATACTAGTGATTCTTTCTCGCTATAAATATTAATATATTTTCACCATGTTGTTCATTTGTCTATGTTTTATATTTTACAGTCAGCCGGTGTAAGTTTATAGCACACCTATTGCATGGTTCATGCTTATCTCCCCTTGTGTGAATCTTCACCAGATTTTGTTTTTTCTCCTCATCTTTGCATGGATGCCAAAATGGCCTTATAATATCTAACATTTTGCATGGGTGTCGTCATAATGACCTTGTAATGCCTAACATTTTAGATTTGTTTGATAGTAATCTTATCCATTCATAGCAGTTACAACAGTTTTATATAGGTAGTCATATTAATATTTGCATGGGTAATTATGAAATAATGAGCCTTATTATAGCTACCAATTTTAATTTGAAAGCTTACACAAAAGTCCACTAATTTTGCTGAGTAACCTATGATCTCTGCCTGCCATGTAGTCTGTTTACCCTTAAGAATTTAAATGGAGCGTTCATAACTAGTAAGCTTAGATATCCAGGCCACGATTAAAAGTATTCAAATACTTTCTGCTGCTAATGGCCATCCTTTAGAATTTACATGGGCCAATCAGAGTTATTTGAATGGACCAATCATGTTCTAAATTATTTGAATGGACCAATCGGAATTATTTGAATGGATCAATCCAAATTATTTGAATGGACTAGCTTATTATGCAGATTTAGCAGGTTGAAAAGGTGACCATGTGGTCTTAATACTCTGTTTGATTTTGTGATGGTATCTGGTGTTTTTAAATCCTCTTTATACTTTCAAAATGGCTGCATGCATTGCCATTTTAGAACAATATTATGGTATGGGTATTTCTTATCTTTTACTCTGGTCTGACTTGATTTCATCCCCACTGGTATAACCCGATTTTGACTGCCATTGGCACTCTGATTGTGACTGCCATGTGCACTCTGATTTTTACTATCATTTACACATTTCAGGGTGTGTCTGTCACAGTAAGGTGGGTGTCATTTTAACCCATCAGGATACCATTACCTGATAAAGCCTGACAGTCATTTTGTCTCCGTAGGTCAATAACTCTGTGGTTAGTTTGCTTAGCGTCTAATCTAGCGACCCAGGTTCAAATCCGGGTGGAGGCACATATTATATATGCCTGCCATGTTTCAGCAGAAAGCTGACTGGCAAATAAAGTTTATATAATATTTTTTACAACAGTAAATATGCTTCATGATCAGGGGTATCCTGCAATGACATTTTACAATAAATCAAGTCAGACCTCTGTATTATTGTCATCTTAGTATTTTAGTATTGCTTGCAATGACATTGGATTGAGGAACTTATATTATAACTCTAATAGTCTAATTTGTAGATATAGTTTAAGTTGCAGCTTAGACATCTTAAGTCAATTAATAATTTGTAACTTTCAAGAGTTATTTAAGATGTTTAAAACATTAATCTGTTGTGATTATCTTGTCTTTATTTTATTTGATTTTTGACCTTTACTCTCTCTCAGTGTGGTGTTGGACAATTATTTTCAAATTGCCCCATTAACTAGTATTACTATATGTTAAAATTAGTTAATGATGGAGGAGATTTTCTCCTGGTTTATTTATGCTCCCTGTCTTGGATGAGGGGTATATTACATGTCAGTAAGTAGACCAAATGGTTTCCATTCAATAATTCAAGAAGGCTTTGCCCTCTATATAAGGACCTTCAACTTTGCATGGAGGCTAGCCAACACAATAGATAACCCCTATTGGTTTTGAGGTCAGTAGATCAAAGATCAAGGTTACCTTTACCATATACTATTAGGACTATTGAAGCATACTGTTTTACAAACATCTCTTGTTATTATGTGCTTTGTTAAGATTTTATAATGTAGTTTAGTATCTTAAAACATTGACAAATATATAGTTACCATTAACCAAATATAGTTGCTGCTTCAGCACTATTATTATTTTGTTCACACATCAGAGGGAAGCTAAGAAGCACCACAAGCACCCCTTATAGATAATGATGCCGTTCAAGTCCCTGAGGCCAAGCATTAATCTAGGGTTGAACACATGCAAGCATGAGAAAAACGTTCAATCTTTCAATAGTTACTGTGTGATAAATGTCAAACTTTACCAATGTAGCAATGTACCAAGTTTAATCAGCTATTTATTTTAGGCATACAAGGTTAGCTTTATTACCTACTGGTCTATCTAGCTATTAAAGAAATTAATGCCATTTTGTTATTTATCTTATTTATCATAGTTTTATAAATAATTTTCTGAGCAAGCCAACAGGTTTGAATTTGAGGCTCAGCCCATATTTGCCATTTATTTCTTGTATTTACAAAATTTGTTTTAACATATATACATCTAAGTTAACAGAGATTGAAGTAATGTCGCATAGTACAGTGATTCATTTTGGAGCGCATCCCGAGTCCCTGACTCACAAAATCTGCTGGGGACTCATTAAATTTTGAAAATACTTTATTTTTACATATAGGGACTCATTGATTTTCTAGGTCCAATGGAAAGGGACTCATAGTTTTCAAAACCAAAATGAAACACTGATAGTAAAAAGTGAGATATAGTGGGAGGAGTAATGCGTGTTTGGAGTGGCCATACAGCTTACCAAACCAACTGGACTTGAACCATTTTAAATTGTGCATTTTACTTGTGTACATAAATTAGTGATGAATGTGTTGATTTATAAACTGTCCAAGGCATATTGTTTATATGTTACCCATATTATTTTTACTAGCATGTTTGTATCGATTACGTATTGTTTTACTTATGTCTAAATTGTGATGATTGTACAGCACTTTTGAACATGTAATTTACATGAAAAAGGGATGTATAAATATGGTATAATAATGATGATAAACGTTTCAGATTGCTAAACAAAAGGAGGAGATGGAGAGAATGATGAGAGAGAAATTAAATCAGGCTCAACAAGCTGTAAGTGTTTGTCTATCTTAACTTCGGCGTGTATCATGTAATACAAGGGGTAGGTCAACAGCACTTTTATATGACAGGGCCGGTTCCTCTATGGGCAGTATGAGCCTCTAATGGACAAATTTTTCTGATTTATTCAAGACAATTTCGGTATTATAATTATGCAGTCCAAGAATTTATCATTGTTCTTTTAAGTCTGAGCCTTGAGCCTATTCACTTTGGTTAAGGTTTTATGCTTAAGGAACCTGAATCATACTTGGGTCACAAATGCAATCAGATCGACATCCGATTATTGGTCTAATTTGGCAATCCTGACAGGTTAAAATAATTAACTTATATGAACAAGTGCAAGACTGTATCCAGAGCCAAAACTTTCCGAGGCAGATCGTTTCTTCTGTCTATTTCTGGTATTTTTTCCCTGCTTGTTTTGGAAATTTCTCAAATTTTCACTGAGACCTGTTCTCGGTATGCCTTAGTGTGGCTACAAGCCTGAAGTGTATATATGTATATCCTATTTTTACAGAATAGTGAGGCTGCTGAAGCACAACTGAAAGCCAGGGAACAGGCAGAGAAAGATAAAATAAAACAATTATATGATGCTGAACGAAAACTCAAAGAAGAATTAGCCCGGGTATGTACTATTATTTGTTTGTTTATTTATTAAAATCATTTATTACAGGTCTGGTAATTTTTAGGTTTGTGCCTGATTTCAGGTTTTTGATTTCAGAATTTTTCTTCTTGTTTATACAGAAAAATAGAATTTTAGTCTGTCATTAATGCCTCCATAATGCCAGCTTTCAGGGTTCTATAAAAATGTGTTTTTATTTTGGTCATGATAAAACATCAGAAATAATGTTTGTTTTTTATTCTGTGTTATAAAAAAGGTATTCTCAGCCAAACTGGAAGAGGTTTGTAACTCACAAGTTTGATGACATTTTTAAAGCATTTCGGACCAAGCTGGATTTGTTGCACTAAGCACAAGGTTCTAGGAGTGGTTGGAAAATAGTCTCTCCTTTAACCATTTATAGTTACTGGCAATTTAAGAAGGTCATTTGGCAATCTTTATGGGAAGAAATGAATAACCTCACACTTAAGACTTGTCTTGGTTGAACACAACTAATTAGGAAAGCTAGCCTCTGGCCAGCTTAAGAATATTTCCAAAGCAAGGTTAATATAAATATATCAATTGGCAATGAGTGTTAGATTTGCTTATATGCGTCTTTCTTTTGAAAGAACATAAAAGTTATACTACACATGTGTAGTATTAGTATATACTTCCTCACTATACTAACTTGGTTACAAGGAAAATAATATGTTCCCTACGGCCTTCGTTATTAATCCCTATGCATATGAACTCCAAACCGTGAACTATTGGCCGGTATATCTCTGAAAACTAAGATTTATGTCCTAATTATCATCAACATCAATGTACAGTTTGAACTAATCATAATCTTTACAAAACAGGGAAGCTTCCTCAGTGTTATAGGGCACGGAAGGGGCCCTAGATATTCCGTAAGTGATTATATCACACAGCTATCCACTGTGGTATACTGTATCATATGTTTGACCCTCATGATTATAATATATATTCCCCATATAATAGGGATTGTAAGGTAATTACAGTCATATACTATTAATAATTATACATAATGTGTGTTCCTGACTTTTTATGTAAAAAAATAATATAATATGCACTTGTATACATTTCAAATGGGTTTATTCATAATAACTGGTGTTGGAATCTTTGATGTCATTGCTATCATGTATTCATTCTCATTTCTTTCTACTCATTTCTTTCAACCTAAATATGATTGTGATATTATTTTTACTCAGGAATTATCTTTGTGGAAACCAGGTTCCTTTGTGTTGTACAAATGGTCAATTCATGTTAGGGGTACTATATAAATACTGAACCTAACCTGTAAACAGAATGTGTCTTTGCCTTAGCCAAGGGCTACCAAGCACTTTCATTCAGTTATCTACTGTTTATTTAATTATAGAAGGCATAAGGCACTAGGATTACCTCCCATGGAAAGTGCTATGTAGCGCTTTGCATAGTGACATGGGACCCAGTGGTAAAGTGGACTGACATATTTGATGCACATGGCTAATTTCCATGACAATTTTGAATGAACATAAATTTTGTATTGTTAACCAGCCTAAACAGTCTATATTTTATGGCTTTGTCAGCATTACTGATCAATATTGTTTATATGCTTGGATTCTGTATTAATTGTACCCCTAATGATGAAATTACAAGTTGCTCAATTTTGTCCTCACAAAACATTGTAAATTTCCTCCACATTTTTGTGTGAATAAAATGATTACTTGCATGTTTAATATCTGAATATTGTGTTTCAAGTTTTATATATGCATAGCTTGGCAAATTTGGCACGAATCTTACCTTTTGATTAGCATACTTTAACAGTCGATATATTGTCTGTATTTATAACTCGTTTGTTGTACGTGTATGTTTTCATTATCGGGGAGTATCACAAAGACGCTCGAGATGTAATACATACACAAATTCGAAATACCAATAGTGTACGATTTTCTTGCGGAAATTGATATTTTCAAAGCAAGAACCTTGTTATAAATTAATGTACAAAGGTCAGGCTCAGGTCAAATTTGTCAAGCTATGCTCATAAGTTATACATATATACAATGAATCAATGGTGGTGGAGGGTTTATAGGGCATTGAATTTTGAGTATTCAATATACACAAGTATGGAAATACTGCACAAATTAATGCATGGAATTTACACATAATTCAATTACTTTGTTGACATCACATTATATTGTAATGTAAAACACAACTAATGCAAATACTGTGCTGAGTTATGTCTGTTTGTTATGAGGTCTGTCCATCTGTTCCTTGTTAACAAACTTAAGTTTACAAATACAGGGGTTCTACTATTCAGGATTAAACCGAACAATTAATCCGGGTTTGCTACACTGAAAAGAATGAACCCTTCTGCAGAAAATACAAGTTATTTGGTGAAAATATTCAAAGAATTGACAAAGTTATTGTCATTTGAAAGTTTATTAGCAGAATTTTAGTAATAGAATGATGTTCAAACTGAGTTTTGGTATGGGGCTTGTGTGACACTTGCAATAGACTTGCAACTCATTTTCAGGATTGGGCATTATGCCTCAATAGAACCCCTACAAATAGTATATTTCCAGTATTCTTGATTTTTGATGTAATGCTTTATCATCATATAGTCCTTTGATTCAATTTTGTCATAGATTTATATTAATGTTAAATTCATTATTTCATTTTTACATAGATTTTCCTTTGCTATAAGTTGATCAACTAGGACGTCCGTATCCCATACTGTAAAATCATTAATTTTTATTTCAATGGGACAAAATTTCATTGTTTTTGTGAAAAAAATCATTTCATGGGGATGTTATGTCAAGGATATCTTATCCACTTATAAGTCATATATTATAGAAATTATTCATATTTGTAGGATTTAAATTTTTGGTTGAGATCATCCTCGAAATCCACTCAAATTAACCCCCCCTTGGATATTAATGATTTTACAGTATTTTCCAGTGTTAGTGTATATCAGAAAGTATGATAAAACAATTTCAAAAGTAAAACAAATATTGTGTCTTTTCTAAATGCAGGAGAAAGCAAAACTTGCGGAGGCATTACAGGGTGATTCTGATATAAATAAGTTACGTAAGAGTGAACAGATACTTCGAGATGAAGTCTTGAGGTAAGTGCATAAGTTTTATACATAGATTGTACATTCTTTATCTGAATCCAGCTTGGGTCACTAGGTGTTGCCCCACCATTTCTGTGTGGCTTTGAATTGACATTACGCCAATTGTCAATCAATAATTTTAACAGTAAATTATAAGCACATGGCCCAATGGATTATGGATTAACTTGAAAACCTTCGCCGAGCAACCTTCGCCGAGCAACCTTCTGGAGCGATCTCTGCTCTTGCGTAATGTCAAGTATTCTATATTACTGAAAAAAAATTGTTGAGAAAAGCATGAAACTTGAATGAACATTATAAATCAAAATGTATATTTCCTACCACATTATCAGACCTTATACAGTGAGAGTTTGTTGATTGTTTCAGATTAAAGAGGGAAATTGAAAGAATACACAAAACTTGGGAAAAGAAATTTGCCATTTTACAACAGAGGTAAGATTCAGTCAGTGTATATAAACGAGTCAACTTCCAATTAGAATAATAAGTCATACGTGTTGCATTATAATTATAGTCTTCCAATAAGTCATACAGTGACTGGAAATCACAGGTGCTTTTGTTTGCAATTAGTCATGCAAGTTGAATTGTATAGTATCTCAATAAGTCATACAGCGCATTTGCTTTGAGTGTGGTAGGTCTTGGGTTCAATCCCAAAATGCATCATACCAAAGACGAAATATAAATGGTACCAGTAATTCCCTTGCTAGATGCTTGGCATAAAAGGGAAAGATAGATAACATCTGGAATGAGGTGTCCAGACTGCTTAATATAAGTAGAAAAAAATTGTTTCAAAGTCCGCCAATTTGAAATATGAATTATGAAATACTCTTATTCTGTACTATATTTACAGTTTACATGCACTTAAAGATGAGAGTTATATAAGGCAACAATTACAGAGACAAGCTGCCAATCTACATCATGCTGCTGTTAGTTACTCTGTGAGTACCATGTGCCAATTCTACATTTACCTTTTATATCTAATCCCGGCATCTGCTGATGCAGAGGCATATAGCTATGCACCTGTCCATTTGTCCTTTCATTCATCCGTTACAAAATATTGAAATTCAAGTATTGTTAAGTCCATCAAGGCATTGCTTTCAAACTGTGTCATACTTGTTAACCATGGTATCATGAACACATTATATTGTCAAAGTCATGTTACACTACCAAACATTTCAACAGAATTATGGCCCCTGAATGATTTAGCTGTTTGTTATGGACAAGGCTTCCATGGGACATAAGCATTTACTATGTCTGGTTCTTAATCTTAACGCAGGTCCTACACTTCTGGATATTCCAGATTTGCTGCTTTAGAAAGGATAATGGATTCTGGACAATATAAAAGTTATTTGATGATAGAATTCAAAGAATCAATAAAGTTGTAGTGAGATGAAGTTCCTTTCAACTATAAAACAATGTTTGAGTCATAAATAAGGTGTAGGGATGTGTGCTTATGGCACCTGCAACATACCTGAGACTCTTGTTCAGGAATGGGTATTATGCCTCAGTAGAACCCCTGTAAAAACCATTAACTTTTTTTACAGGCAAAGAAAAATTGACATTCGTGTCAAATTTTCAACACAAGATCAACAGACGATATGATGCTGAATTATTTCATATTTGCATTGCTCTGACTAGTAGAAATAAGCATTTATTATTACACACCATTCTGTTCTCAGGCTGATACTCCAATGGGCATCCATCCAGCTTCAAAACACACCAGTCCTACAAAGAGACCCTTGGTATGTTATATCTTGTCACATTTTAGATGCTGTAGAAATTGAAAAGTTGACAGTTGTATTAAATATAACAGGATGAAAGACAAAATTAGTGCTCTTTTCAGTGAGGTCTTGGTCTTTTTGTAGGTGATCTTTAACACGTTTAACTGCCTCCAGGATAGTCTATTGGTAGAACGTTGACAAAATTAAAATTGTATATGTATTTTCCTTGCTAGACGCTGAGCAAAAAAGGAGAACTGGTTTTTCTCCTCTCATACCCTTACGGGGATGGATAACATCAGGAATGAGGTGTTGAGAGTGACCTTGATAATAAAAATTAATTCCGATAAATGCTTAAAAAACAGATTTGCCTAGAATCAATGTCACATTTAATAAAGGTCTCATTCACTGTGTAAGTAAAATTTTGGTTGCTTTTGTGAGGTGCAGTGCAACCTCTTCAGAGTGACCCTCTGTAGAGCAACAACCTGTATAATAACATTTTCAACTTTCCCTTAGTTGATATTTACTATAAATTTAACCTGTGTAGAGCAACAACCTCTAAACAATGGCTTATTTTGCAATACCCAAAATTCGTAATTTCATGTATTTCTCCTTTTACAGCCAGATATACCTAAATATGCTCGACCAGTGAACCCGAATGCTACACCAGGTGGTCCACAGGAGAAGGATTATATCTCCTATACAGTATCAGCACCCAGTGGTCGGGGAACAGCCCTCTTCTCTGCTGATGGTAGTACATTTCTTTCTTATGCTTTAGTTCCCATATATATTTTCGCTTTATTGGCCCTTAGAAATGTGTTTCTGAAGGATGTTTAATTTGTACTACCAGTATATACCGTCCATGTACAGGGTGTTCAAAAATACGGTGACCTAGGATAAACATTTGTAACTTTTTCTCTATTATACTTATCACACTATCAATACATCATAACAACAAGGGTTCCGAATACTAGCATCACTAGTTCAATACCCAGAGTTACCTCCCATGTTTTTAATCACGTTTCAGTAAAATACTATATAGTGAAACAGGGTTTTCAAAGTTCAACCAGACAGATTTCCATGCTAACAGTATAAATTTATTGATATTTTCAGAGAATCAGATAATGTCAGAGAATGATAGAGAAGATCTACCTACAGATATAGTACCACTACCAGAACGACCTCCTAGGTAAGTCTTAGTTGACCAAACATTCTCCAATCACCATGGCATCTACATATGTATAAAACCATTTCTTGGAAGTTGTCCATATTCATCGAAGACGAATGGTAATACTTTCACAGAATAACTAGTATTTGGGATCTTCAGCTCATATTGTCAGGATTTTGTGATTCAACCATTTTTGCCTGAGTTATGGCCATTTGTTAATTATTTAAATATCATACAATTATCTTCTCTTTGGCGGGGGGTATGGCTGTCTATGACTGGTTCTTGTTACAATATATTGTTACTTGTACCATATTGTTTCCAGTATTTCCCAAACATATATCAACCCAGAATAATAAACTATAATTATGTGCATCCTTTACCCAGTTTTCCAATTCTCCGATCATTAAGGGCCATTTTCTTTTATGTAAAATTATGATATTTTTTTAGCAACTACTGTTATCACCGTAAGAGGGTTACTTATCAAAGTCATTGGTTTAAGCCATTTAAATTTGGTTTAACATTATGTTTGCTTTACATCAAGCCCTGGATATTAAATTTGTGATCATTTCAAAGTATGGTTGATCATTATGTATCATCTTATAGTAAGGTCTGACTATAATTGTTTGAATCATTGTAGACAAAACATGACCAAAGTGACATGGTAAGGCGGTGTAGACCCGTTCACTTACTCTATATAGATATGACTATTTTACTCTGTACACAAACTACCTAGTGTTCATCTCACACATAGCTTTAATACTGTCCTCAGTACTCTAACATCATAGATGTTTATAATGTCATAGATGTTTCTAATGTCATAGATGTTTCTAATGTCATAGATGTTTTGCACCTGTCAATATTATGCCCGTCTTGGGAGGGACGGCAGGGAAAAAGGGGAATCAGACAGATGAATCTTCCTGACCGTCGGGAAATTGACAACCTTATCGACTCCGAATCGACTTTGATCCTGTTCCTAGACTCAGGAATTACTACATGATTATGTGTTTGGACCCTGTAGATTTAGACTGGAATAATTCTCTCCAGGGTAGAGATTTAGATATCAAAAGATGAAAAATGTCTCATTTCCCCTGAGTTGCCCCCTGCCTCTCCAGATGGGCAAAATAATGACTGGTGCATTTCTTACATCGTAGATGTTTATAATGTCATAGATGTTTCTAACGTTATAGATGTTTTAATATGCTTTGCTTTTGTTTTGAATCAATGCTTTTATATTGTTCAAATCTATTTAACGGGTGTCCATTGTATGTCACAAGATGCACTTAAGTGTGATATAGAAAGGATTTAGATGCATAAACAAGGAATTAAATTAATTTTGGTGGTAATAAATATGGGACAGAAGATCATAAACTGAATCAAATGCACCTTTGTTCAAAGTTCAGGTGAATTTGGAAAACCAGAAATTAACAACAAAAATAGGAGTAACTCCACTTTAATAGGAGTACTTTACAGGTATGCCATAAATGGCGGTAATTGAATATGACATCTTCACTGAAATGAATTTATACTTTACAAGTGTGTTTTAGAAATTGTACTGTAAGGAAGTTTTGAAAATAGAAAATTTGATATGGATAAGTTAGAGTATACATATGTACCAGGTTAATAGATTTGAACAGTTATTGTTTTCTGATTTTTGTCTTTGTATTTAAAAGATCACTTTATGTAAACAATTAATACACCAAATCCTTACTACAAAGATCATCAATAAAGATCACTATTGTGTATCAACTATCAGTTTCTAACAAGATTTTTCAATCGAAAAAAATGGTTATTAGATTGGCGATTTCGGTGGGAGGCAACCGGTGGGCATCCACTTTTCATTTCCGTTGTTTGTATTCTTTAGTTTTGATTGGTTAAAATTTGCTTCAGTTTTTTTGGATTTTGATTAATGTTGTTAATTTTAAAACAAAATCTATGGATACAACTTATGATGCTCTATTCTAGCCATGTTTACATGTATTTTATTTATTAAGCTTATTCTAATTAATAATTATGTAGAAAAGTTTGGACTATAATGTAAGTAATCATAATGCTTACTGCGAGAATGATTCATGTGTGTTGTATTGATTTGAATGTTGCCACTATATTTTCTTTGATATTATGAATGATGATTATATCAATTAACAGAATTATGTAATATTCTGCCAATTAAATAGCTTGTATGTTGCTGACATGTAAGAAATGAGGTATTTTTGCCAGTACGTCTTTTTGACATAAATTAATGCAAGCTTCATTTGTGTTTGTGTACGCTTCCTGCATTGAAACTTATGCATTATAAAGATCACTTTGTAGAACATAGAACATACATTTTCTTCATTAAAACCATTTATTATATTTTTTTCAATTAGACTTAATAATAACTATTCATATATATCAGAGCTTATCTTATACATTTTCTCTGTTGATGCAAATGCTATTCTTGCCAAACTGCATTTTCAAAACATATAGCATGCTTTTCTTCAGACTTCTTGCAATGGTTTTTGTTTAATCTGCTTTTTTCATTTGTGATCCACAGCTTTTTGCAACAAAACATTCATTCTTATTTCATTTATACATTTTGTTCACTGTCTTCTCAAAGGCCATGTCCACGGAACATTGTTACTGTAATACTTTACTGTAATACTTTTAATTTTCAACATCTTTGTCTTTCCACTAAAGCATTACAATGCTAAACAATATTACAAATGTATGCCACATCTGTTGCATGTAGGTGGGACATCAACACTCTCTTACTTGTAATGATATTACCAAAACCTGTCCTCAGGGGTTTTGTTAGGGGCTGGATCTCTACAAATTAAATCTCTCTACTCTTAAATATAGCCATAATACAGTAGTACCAGGGCCAAATTCAAGGACCAAATGGATTATTTGATACCCCATTAGCATGAATCTAAATTCATGCCATTATAAATGTTTGGTAAATGTTTCAGTAAGTAGCCTAATGTTGTTTTTCTCCTTATATATATATTATATAAGAATACAATGTTAAGCTCTAGGATCTTGCATGCTCCAGTTGCGAAATTTAATTGCAGTGTTTTATTGCATGACATTTTTGATAATATTACATTGAGGGCTCAGTGCAAAACTATGGTACATGCCTCTTAAATTGATGTAGTTACCATTGTTTTGTACCAAGCCCTCGATTATTATGTATACATGTTTTTGAATTTCACAGTCGTACTTAGCCGACTATATATCACTAGTATAGGAATATACTACTTACATAATTAATAGACAGCATTACATTATTTGTGAATAAAGAAAACACGTTGTTTTATCAAGAACAGGTCCACATTCACAAACATTGTAAGACTGAAACTCAAACTAAGACTTTTAATTGACATTATTTATATTTACTGCCATTTTTGCAATTAGATTTAACAATATGAACTTTTATCTGATAAGTTTTGGTTACCCACTGAACATTTATATTAAAATTGGTAAATTTATTAGAGCATGAGAGCGAATAGAACATTTGACAATGTAAATTCTAAGTCTTGAGTTATAGACTTACAATTTGTATGTGAATAAAGCCCTATAAAGAGTTCATGCTCAAATGTGATTTAGATTTTAGCATGAAAATGTGATTTAGATTTTAGCATGAAAATGTGATTTAGATTTTAGCATGAAAATGTGATTTAGATTTTAACATGAAAATGTGATTTAGATTTTAGCATGAAAATGTGATTTAAGCATGAAACTGCTTTGCAATCATATGGCCTGGTTGCTCTTATATCCCCTAATTATCTTACTGTTTAAATAATGCGATATTTACTGACCCAAAATGTTTCATCATTTCAGAAAATCGACGAGTTCCGAAAGAATATCATCCGATGTGGACAGTGCAAAGTTCCGATCAATGAAAGGACCAGTTATTATTGTTCCTCATGTCACATGATGAGCCCGCATGTTTTGTTTTATCATTATGACCTTGACCCTCATGTTATATGACCTTGAAGATGTATATGACCTTGACCTTCAAGATCTATAGAAAGCAACAACTGTGATATATTGTTTGTGCTGTCTTTGTGTACAACTGACTGCGCCCATGTGGTATTGGTGTCTTAGCTATAGGGTGATAAGTTGCTATACAAAAATAAGTAGCACGAAAATGGTTATATTTCCATACCTATATATTTCAAAAATAACTTTGTATGTTTATATGCTGTATCTAAAAGTAAGAAACCTTTAATATGACAATGTCATGGTCATTTACATATTTTATCAATTTGGTAACAGACTTATTTCACAGATTTTAAATTTATGTTTGAAGGTTT
Organism: Spisula subtruncata; assembly: GCA_963678985.1. Lineage (NCBI taxonomy): Eukaryota > Metazoa > Mollusca > Bivalvia > Venerida > Mactridae > Spisula > Spisula subtruncata. The sequence continues at coordinate 36,934,388 of OY787675.1, forward strand.
TAAGATATATTTTCATGTAATGAAAGTATATTTACATGAACTTATGAATTTGCCAGAAACTCTTTTCACAAATATTAGTGAAAATATAAATATTGTGGATGATACGGCATAATAGTATCAATTTTTTTGTGTTTCTGTATGTGTATTGTTATATGTGGGGTAAGCTTTAATGCAACTCATTTTTTGTGCAAAACTTGGTACCTATTAAACTGTGATAGACAAGTATTGAATTAAAAGCTGTTATACAGTAAAATCATTATTTTTCATGGGGAGTAAATTTTCATTGATATCTTAATCTTTGTTGAATGTCACTACGAAATCTAAACACTAGGATTTACTGACCAGCGGAATAGAGAAGGGGACTTGCCTGTACCATTTATTTCAATTTACAAAATTATGACAACCACAACATTACATTTTCCATGAATTACAAAATGGCCTCTGAAGCTCAGTGGTTAGCGACTTAGCATGCTTGCCGCCTAATCCGCTATCCCAGGTTCAAATCTATGTAGAGGCACACAAATGCCTACCATATTCAGCTGAAGCAAAACTGGCAAATAAAGGCTATGCCTCGCATAGATTAATTACATTTTTTCCAAAAATAACAAATTTAATACCCATGATTTTTTTTGATTTTACAGTAATTATTGTTATGCCCAACATTTGGGACCATTATACATGTTGTGTTAAAATATGATAATATTTACATGTTTTGCTGTATGTTATTTATACATCAATATTTAAAATGAATGTTTTTGTATTATATGTATACCTTTTGTCATGCAATTGAACAGCATTTGATCATTTGTATTAAAATAAAAAATATAAATTCAAACTAGATTTTATTATGATTCATGGCTGTTCTGTCATTTTACTTTTGCTGCAAAGTATTACTGGAAGCAAGCAGAAGAAATGATGTAATGTTTTGGAATACAAGTTTGCACCAAATCAGTATCAATGATGTTACACTTTGTATGACCAGTTTGCAACAAAGCAGTAACAAGGATGTTATATTTTGTCAGATCAGTTTGCACCAAAGCAGTAGCAAGGATCTTATGTTTTGTAAGACCAGTTTGCACCAAAGCAGTAGCAAGGATGTTATGCTTTGTAAGACCAGTTTGTACCAAAGCAGTAGCAAGGATGTTATGCTTTGTAAGACCAGTTTGCATCAACGCTGTAGCAAGGATGTTATGCTTTGTAAGACCAGTTTGCATTAAAGCAGTAGCATGGATGTTATGTTTTGTAAGACCAGTTTGCACCGAAGCTGTAGCAAGGATGTTATGTTTTGTAAGACCAGCTTGTACCAAAACAGTAACAAGGATGTTATGCTTTGTAAGACCAGTTTGCATCAAAGCAGTAGCAAGGATGTTATGTTTTGTAAGACCAGTTTGCACCAAAGCTGTAGCAAGGATGTTATGCTTTGTAAGACCAGTTTGTACCAAAGCAGTAACAAGGATGTTATGTTTAGTAAGACCAGATTGCATCAAAGCAGTAGCAAGGATGTTATGTTTTGTAGGACCAGTTTGCACCAAAGCAGTAGCAAGGATGTTATGCTTTGTAAGACCAGTTTGTACCAAAGCAGTAGCAAGGATTTTAAGTTTTGTAAGACCAGATTGCATCAAAGCAGTAACAAGGATGATATGTTTGTAAGACCAGTTTGCACCACAGCAGTAGCAAGTATGTTTTGTAAGACCAGTTTGCACTGTCAAAAGCAGTAGCGCGATGCAACATGTTGCTTTTTGAAACAAGTGTTAACAGCAAATAATTCCAGTGGCAAAATGTTACGTCCAAGTCGCTGTTTGCACCCAAGCAGTGGCAGTAATGTTTTTTGTTAATGCTTTGTAAATCAATATTGCACCAAAACGATATGAGAAAATCGGACAGGGAAGGTAGCGCCCAACTTCAACAGCCGTGCACAGAAACGTAAAAAATACCACATAACACAAATCCAAATCTGCATGTGACGCCCACATAGACAAGATATGCTTCCAATTCCTTGTGTGACACATAGAAAGACTCGGCAAGCATCCAAGTCTCATAAGACAGCATTGGTACCCCTAAAACAGCTAAAATAACAAAAACAAACAATAAGCCAATGACCGTTGTGATGGTAACATTTATAACCGAGGTCATATTGATACTAGTATACTGTCGTTCCAGACATTCGATCGTAGAATGAAATTGATAACAATGAACTTCGTTAGGTGACGATCGTCTGACCTTGTTATCTGTTCCATTTCTTGTACTTGTATCTGGTGCTCGTACACTCTGTTCTATCAGCTGTTCAATTATAAAATGAAGGGCACAGGTGAGTGACTATATTGTCTTCTATTTTTTAAGCAGTACTTTGACGCCAGCGATACATTTTGTACTCGAACCTATGGCATTGGTGTAGGTCTGTGGCAATACCTTTGAAATAACATTGCTCTTAGCGAATCGCTATCGGATGTGGTTTATCAGTTTCTATTTTCGTCAATAGTACGAAAGTTTGAAATGCACTTTCACTTTACTCGTACTTGTTCTTGTATTAGCCTATTTGCACTTGTATGTACTTATTTTCAATGTCCGTCTATATGCGTAGTCAGTTATGTCCCTATCATAATTGATATACGAGGCATGGACAATACATAACAACATTGTATCCTAGACTACAAGCTCGTGCCACTATGAGTACAAAACTAATCAGCTACAGCATCATACTTTCTTGTGCCATGCAAGTGTACCTAATAAAAGTGAAAGTGCAAACAACACCATTGTATAGTATACAACACTGCAGCTGAATGTATTGCCAACAAAGAAATAAACAAACATTGAACTAGTTTGAATCACGTTCAAACTCAACAGCCTTAAAGCATATCCATTATTAAAATGTCTTCTCTTTGCAGAGCGGATGTTAATTTGGATTATTTTTGTTTGTGTACTTTGTGCAGAATTCCGAAATGGTAACTTTTATATACATTTCTCATTATTAACAAAGGCACCGACATGTACATGTACGAATCAATATACACCTACACTTCTTCAACGCCTATATCGTCTTGCAATTTAGTGTTGTTGATTTGCTTTTAGTTTGATGAATATAACCTCACCGTCCTGGTCATTTCTACGTCTAATATTAGAAATAAACAATTTCATAAAAAGACAGATGTTTTACAACACACGTGTTAATGATTTGCAAGGACAAAAATAGAAAACCACGAGTTCTCGATGCTGATCGATGCATACATAATTATATCAATCTCATTTAAACCAGACCCATATGAGCTCCACTACTTTACACTGATATAGGGATATGACCACTTCTCGTATAGGCTCATGTCGATGTGAACTTTACATCATCCAATGAAATCGCTACTGTGAAAGTGCAGCAGATGATACTCTACTGCAGTTTACAGTGAGAGAAATGTTTAAACTTTATACATCAGTGTACATAGAAAGTGGTATACTTTCTTTACATACAGTTGAATATCAATACTACAAAATACACTAGAGAGGTCATTTGATCGTGACCTCGTATGTAGTGCTGCCAGATCTAACTAACAGAACAAAAGAATGGAGCATTCGATTTTGATGAGGCTACCAAACTTCAATGTAACAGTGTATCATAACCAATGAGTACCATATTTATATACAGTAGAACCACACCTTACGACCACCCCGAAATTACGACCACCCCGCTTATACGGGCATTTTTTGAATGAACGGATTTTTTCCTTCTTTGTCAAATGGTCGTTAGTCCCGAAATTACGACCACCCCGCTATTCCGTAATGCGACCACTTTTTGCCAACCAAATGGTCAATTTGTGCAGATTTCAACCCCGAAATTACGACCAGTCGTAATCACACCTCTGAAAACACCTGCCATTGTTTACATAATGGTCGCCGAGGCAAACTGTCAACCCCTCTGTATATTACCCCAAAATGACATCATTGTATTATCACCACCTTTGTCAGTACATTAGGCCAATGTACACTGATCTCCGTTATAATGAAAAAAAAACACATTTTAAAAAATCTTTAAACTCTCATTTAAGACGCATTGTTTAAAAGGCTTGAAATGAATTGCATGCATGTATATACCATTTTGTATGTATTTCAGTAAATGCGTTATCTTGTCTTAGCTGTGATGCTATCGGACATCCCAGAATATGTTCACAAGTTACAGAATGTTTTCCTGGAGAGGTATGTCAAACAGTTCGTATGGACCTGTATTTCGAAAATTTTCGTGTGCCTCCAAAACATTAATTAGTTATAATGAACATGGACAGAAGTGGCAAGAATAACATGAAAATCGTGTGCCTTCTTTTATTCATATATAGACCCGAAAGACTGATGGTGTTGTGTTATCATAGATGCTAGAATGTAACACAGACATTTAAATCAGTGTGTAGCGGTGGCATAAAGGCATGATGTGCGCTTCAGGAACGAGATGTCCCGGGTATAACCCTCATCTAGTTCCACTGATTAATTTCTCTGACCAAAAATAACCCACATGTTCTACCCCAGGGAGGTTTGGATGTAGGTTTCAATAGGTAGCTCAGTGATCAGGGGGAGTTAAAAGGTCATAGGGTTGAAAGGCTGAACAGCTGAAAACAGCCCTCGAAAATGGTTACTTTTTAAATGAGGTTGGGCTTGTCAGCCCATAGTCATCAAAATGTGTTGATCCTTATAGAATTGTGAGTACATGTAGTATATAAATACAACATTTGTACCGTATTATATAATTTCAGAAATGTGGTATGGAAACATTTATAAATGAAGATGGATTTATGGTTTACAAGTTAGGATGTGTCGATTCCAATGTAAGATTGCACAGCAAATCATTTAGGCAACAGTCAATTGAAACCCCCAACCCCGGGAAAGGGCGGGGATTTTGACTTTTGCTTTCTGAAACCCTGGGCAAAATCTCTGCCATAGGGTCATGCAGAAGGTAAAATTCACCACCAATAATTGCCCCCACCACAAACCAGTGAAATATAGCCCCGTACATATGTCCCCGCTATACCCGCTGCAGTTGACTTGTGTATGTTTTTAAAGTTTTAGTAAAACCTGGTTTGGTACAATGATCTGTTTACTCCATTCACTTGCGTGAGTATAGTTTCAATATGGCGCAGTATAAACATGAGCAAAAGCCAACACGCGATAGTTTGACCATAATTTAACCATTGACGGTTTGCAAAGGATGAAAGCTTGGGAGATCAGAATGAGGGGTTGGTTGTTTATAACATGGCTTCTTTATGGGTGGTGGATTTCTTGAGACAAAGTTCTAGGTTATCGCAAAGAAGAAATCTAACAACACTTTGATGCTAAAAATAGATAAATTTGGTCATTCATTTGGATGACTTCGCACTTTATCGCCTTGCAATACTAGTTATGACTGTTACGGTGCCTGTTTTCAGACATGCGGCTTGTTAGATACTATAGGCAGAACAACACCAGATTATGGTAATCAGTTCTACTCGTGTCACGAGTGTTGTGATGACACAGACTTGTGTAACGTACATGGCTGTAACAGCACCGGTAATGTATTCAATTGCTTTATTTTCTGTCCTCGTATATGAACAAACCCGAAAATAAATAATTAAAGCTTTAATAATTTACTAGATGGAATTATGACAAAAATACAGTACACGTACAACACTAGGAATAAGCTTTCTTTGTAATCCACCCAATACGAAAAACAAGCATCAATGTTCGCTACTTTAGCGTGCAACCCTCGTACAATACTTTCAGTACTTTGATCTTGTTTTATCGTATTTTCTCTCGCCTAGGTTATCCGGTAGATCGAGGACCAATATGTTACAGCTGTGGTACTCAGTTTGAAGGAACTCCGTGTCATCATATTGAACATTGTGAAGTCCATGAGGTATACTAGAAGTATATAGCTTATACATGAATTACCCATTGTTAGTGTCTTTGAAGATCGTCGACAGGATGATATGATGTTTTATACTTTTTTAAGGTGAATAGCCATTATACAACATGCACAAGAGGGATCGTTTGAACGTGACGTCTTATGTAGTGTTGTCAGATCTAACTAACAGCGTAAATGAATTGAGCAAATGTTAGGATCTGTTTTTAATGAGATTGAGCCAAAGCATTCGTTTAAATTCCACATCGTAGAAACAGGGCACTTTAACACAGGTTAATTGCAAAAACAAATAGAACAATAATTTACAAATATATGAGTTGCATTGTCTTTGAATTCCAGGTATGCTACAACGAGGTTACACTGGAGTTTCAAACTGACCGTCTAGTGACCAGTGGCTGTAGATCCAAACATGTAAGTTATATATAATTATATACATACGAATTTAATTATGCAGCGACTGGACCTTTGTAAATTTGTCTATGGACACATGGACAAATGTACAAAGCATTAAGCTTATATTTTAGAGATAATTAATAACGTGTACACATTATAACACAATGATACTACTGACTTGTACAAAATGTGCGTAAATGTTCATAGATTACAGCTAATAGGGCGGTGTGGCACTGTGGCCTAAAGGCTATAACCACACTTTTCTACCAATCCGAGGTTTCTGGTTCGAATCTCAGCCGAGCCACAGTGAATTTCATTCCAAACATACATGTATGTTCTACATTGACAAAGCAATGTCTAAAGGTTTCGTTACATATAGCCGGACAAGTAAGACAACCATTTTAACTTTTTATAAGCATATGGTCCTTCGAATGTGTTTGAAACCATTAGACAAATATCTTCGACAACCAGCAAGGCGAAAAGATCTCGGCTTTGGCGCAATATAAACTGGCTGGTTGCACCCTTCTCTATTACAGCATTGTGCAGGTCAGACTTTAGATCCATTGATTGGTATAGGTAAAAGAACAACACATATATGTTCGGACTGCTGTCAAGCTGATCTATGCAATCTGCAATGCGAAAATGTAGGTAAGTTATTAACCCCATAGAAAGAAAAAAACGTTAAGTTACCAGTTTCGGACAGAGAATCTAGCATTAAAAATAGAAAAGGACAAACTATGCAAAGGGAACTGTCGTGCAATAACAATAACATAAATTTATTGCGTTTACATGCGTTTTGATAGCTTTGCATGAAAGTGGAACCAGTCTAAATGACCAGTAATAATGATATATGACGTACGTGTTTTGATACTTGATTACTAGTTTTACAAGTTCAAGCTTTATTATTTTTGACAGTTTTGAAGGTTAAAATCGGGTCTAGTACCATTTTCTCATAGCATGACCACAACGAGGATATGCAAATATGAAATAGAACCAGAAATTCTCGTCAAGTAAACCAGTGTATGTTTCGTTTGAAACCAGATTATCTGTGAACTTGGCATGAGGAGTAGAATATATCTGTACAAAAATAACGTCATGTTTGCAGACATATGTTCCGACGACGATAAATGCAGTTTACTGATGTCAAACTATGACGTATGTAAGTCCCCGGATGTTGCATTAGAATTCTGCAAGAAAACATGTGGTCTATGTCCGGACACGGATTCCGCCACGTGCAACGATACTCGATTCGATTGTCAAAACATACACAAATACGTTGATATTTGCTCATCACAACCAGTAAGTACAACCTATCATTTCATAAAAATATACTTATAAAAAAACCATATGCATGTATCATTTAGTTTTATTAATAAGTTAATATGCATATGTCAGTTGCGTCGTCGCCCCCACCACGGAGCAGGTAGAGTGGTTTTTTACTTTTTGGTTGTCGAAACACCCAACGTTCAACGGTGGGGCGTAGTTGCAACTGACTGGTGCAATAATTTAGCAGATCATGAATGTTTGGATTAACCATAGAAGTGATAAAAAATGCAAGTGTGGAATTATAATAAATATGTTAGCCTCGTTATTTAGAGACTTTGCTTTGCTTGTTTCACGTACTTACTTACTTACTTACTTAATTTTATTCTCCGTTTTCTTTTATTTAGGAAGCCAAGTCTTATGGATGTTTAGATTTTTGCGGATATTGTTCAGATGTTTCTACGAATCCACATTACACACATACGACGCCAACGTTTCCATCGTACACACACAGCACACCTGTCTTTCCACCAGGTAAGTTTAATCATACCTGCCAAGATAGTGAATCCAAAATAGGAGAAGTATGCAAAACATGTCATAAGATGCACTTTAATGTGATTTAAAAGGGATTTAGATGCATAGACAAGGAATGTATTATTTCTAGTGGTTATAAATACGGGACAGAATATCATAAAATGAACCAAATGCACCTTTGTTCAAAGTTAGGTGCACTTTGAAAACCAAAAATCGACAACGAAAATAGGAGTAACTCCACTTTATATTTAAGAAAGTATATACATGTATCCCAAATTCCACAGTGTTGTAAAATTACAATTTCATTGAATATTCTCTATGTGTGCCATTCCCTTATTTAATATTAAGTATTGCTGTATTGGTCCCGCAATAATTAGCTGGTTTGAGACTCAGTGTGTGCTGTGTCGTTACAATAGGTACCACTACAGCTAGACGGGTACTATTTCACGAAGGTGACCACGTGGTTAGAGGTCCAGATTGGAGCGGTGGTAATCAGGTATATATACATATGTGTATTGTCGAAAGAGTGGTTGTCAAAATAAGTTCGAAAAAGTAATTTAAGTAATTTGAGCTAAATGTTGTCAGCATAGAACATCTCAGACGCTTGATCCTAGTATAATCAGGTAGTAACTTTGCATGAAGAATGACCATCAACAGCAGTCGACGAACCCTACTGATTTTGATAGCAATTGGTCAATGTGGTCATGGTCACTATTGGGCTACCATGTGGGTATACGTGTTTTACAAACATACCTTCTCTTGAATGCAGGATGGTGATGGCCCTGGCACAGTAACAGGTATACATCTAGACAACAGCTCTACCATACTACCGGGCATGGTTCAAGTACTGTGGTATATAACGAACATTACTGAGAGTTACAAAGTGGGTGCAAATGGCACGTTTGAACTAATGCAGTATAATGGACCGTTTCCTCCAATTAAACCTCCTATAGCGCCATCTGGAAAAAACACGTCAATCCCAGGTATACCAAATGTCACCCAGGAAAGATATAATTACAATATTTATCGTTTGACTTTTCCCCTCATCAAAACTCCTTGTGTCCATGGAATAACATTCAAATGTAACCATTGAATGTATAACAATAGTTTGACGTTTCCTCTCATCAGAACTCCTTTGTGCGCATAATAACATTCAAATGGTCAAGTAATGTATATTACAATAGTTTGAATTTTCCTCTCACCCAAACTCCCTTGTACATATGTAATTACATTCAAATGTTAACCATAAACGATTTGTAATTTCTCTATTAGCTACAATATCAAACGGTGACCTAGTAGAACGAGGACCAGACTGGACTGATGGGGAGGTGGACAGTAACTCCACGGGTACAGTTATAGATATCAGTAAAGCAGGTTGGATCACAGTCATGTGGAACACTGATAATAGCACTGGTGTATATCGCTATGGTGATAATGGAACATATGAAGTACAAATTGTTTCCATGGTGACTTCATCAAAGACGTCATCAACTACAACTTTGCCGATGACCACAACGTACGATCCTTGTAAGTTTCCGGTGTGGATTGTATTAATGAACAGGCAAAACGTGACATTTCGATGGTTGTAGGTTAATGAAAGGCGTTAATTTGATTTCGCATTCTTCAATTAAACACTTGTAAACGTTCGACAAAAAGTATACGACAAGCTACGTATAAGTCCGATAAACAGCTTGGTGTGGCTATAACGATTATATCGTAATTTCTGTTTGATACAATTTGTAAGTAGAGCATCTGTAATGTTATGGTCATGCTGCTGGTCTACTTTAAAATTGTATAATTTTAGTTCCTTTTTTTGGTGTGAACTCATCGATGTATTAGTTGCACAAATTAATATTTTCCAGACAACTTTCACGTGGGTGATCGTGTTATCAGAGGTCCAGGTTGGATGTATGGCTCTCAGGTACACTTTACTTTTCTTGTTTCTCGTTTTAACAGTGTTTCCATAAAAAATATACGCTCGGTGATCGAATCATCTAAGCATTGACCTGGTGTATACTCATATTAAGCAACTGGTACTTTCTTCGCAATTTTTAAAATTATTTAGAAGCAATGTCGTCGGTGAAACATACATGCATTCGACGCATGATACACAATGCTTAACCTATTACGTTGGATCAGTGTTGTAAATTGACATTACGCCAGAGTAGGGATCACTCCGCCTACTTTTTTGACGAAGGTACTTGGCGAAGGTTTTGCAGCTAATGCATTGGACCATGTGATTTAAATTTACCAAAATGTATTAATTGACCATTGCCACTTGCATATTGCTCAAGACTGTGTACAGTATGTTGTCCAGGTAGTTTTGTTAATAAATGTGTTGACTAAGACAGTGAAAATGATATAATTTTAGGACGGAAATGGTCCGGGAACTGTCACAGATACGTCCATTCCTAATTGGATAGGTGTACGATGGGATGCCTCCATGTCGTTAGCCAACAAATACAGAAATGGCTTCGGTGGTGTTCATGACATCATAAGGATACCACCGCCTACCACAACCACGATCAAACCCACGCCTATAACAACAACAACGACCACTCCTCCTACTACTAGGACTACACAAATAACAACTACGACCACGCCCATAACAACAACAACCAATGACCCTACGACTACAACCACGCCCTCTACAACCACGCCTTCTACAACCATGCCACCTACAACCACGCCTTCCATGACCACGCCCTCTATAACTACGCCCACTACAACCACGCCCCCACCTACAGCTGGTGTTGCTCTATCTAATGAAATGTATGTTGGTGCGTCAGTACAGCGTGGTCGTGACTGGAGGTATGGGACACAGGTTAGTATGAATTTTATTTTGACCTTGGATGGGATAATTTGATTTAATGCATTAAATTTGTCGCACTCATTCCATTCAAAATAAGACAGCTATTGATTCCAATTAATTCCAACTCTTCTGATACAAATATAACAGCATTGGTAGTTGTCGTAAATACTGTGATACACATTCGCCCTATCAGCTATTGAAAATAAGAGGGTGTTAGGAGGAGTTTTTCTGTGCAAGATCGAACATAACTTCGCCGGGTGAGCTGTTGATGCAATAATTTCATGAGTGACGTTGCCACGAGTGAGACCTTAAAAGGTTACATGACACATGCACAGGTAACTGCATCACTTGATAACGAAAGAAACGAACATTTTTGTAAAATTATATTTTTCTTTAGAATCTATATAAATTTTACAACAAAACATATCTTAGTTTGAGCCTTAATCAATGATACAGTTACCTGTGGATACATGTTGTATTCTTGTATATTGCAGGACGGTCATGGTTCGGGTAGAGTGATAGAGATACTGGCTAATGGTTGGGTTAAGGTACAATGGGATACTACAGGATATTTAAACACCTACAGACTGGGTGCCGAGAATGCATTCGATATTTTGTTTTCTCCCGGAACTTACAACCCGCCGGTGTCTGGACGTTAATAAAATCTAACACAATTTACCAAATAAATGTTTTTTGTTCTTTCAATTGAATATAGTTTATGTACAAATGCATACTATTTAGCACTGCCAATATATTATAGAATACGACAAAGCCAACATAATTATTATGAAGATGATAAACTAAATTCAAGAAAGGAAACTCTGATATCAGGGGATGAAACTCTTATTGACTTATTTCAAATTCGTAATAATGACTTCCCCTAAAAAGCAAGTGAGGTAACTTTGACGAACAAGTTACTTCATTTATATCTGGGAAGGCAACTCTATTCTACTCATTTTAAATCGGTGACAGTAACCTAACGTGAAAATCTGGAGATGGAACTACAGTCGTACAAGAGTAACTTCCCTTAATACCAGGGGAGACAAATGTTTGACTTATGTATGAGTGAAGATGTCCTAAAAATCAGGGGAGGGGACTCTGTCGTACAAAATTATTTCTATTGATTACAGGGGAGGCAACTCTGGTTGACTCATTTAAATCTGTAAGAGTGACTTTCTCGGAATTATAGGGGACATTTATAATCATATGCAAGTTGTGTATGTTCTTGTGCAATATAAATATCATAAAGCATTTAACATTGAAATACAGATACTATTTTTGATGATTCATGTAAAATTACCGAAGATTCAAAGAGATATTAGAAAATAGTTTTATTCATCGTCCGAATTGTACGTTTCACATTCAAAACGTGTGCTCAGGGGCAAATACATCCACACAAATTACACCTACTTAATAACACTTATACTAGAAAAAACGCAATACATGTACTTGTCTCATTCGTAATTTGGCACAGTTTATGTATTTACCTTGTAAGAATTATACATGTACATTTGTCTTGTCAATGATGCATCGAGTCTTTCAACACTACAATTAAACCATCTGGTTTATAAGTTTTTCAGTGTATTGCTAATTCTTCTTGTGTGTGTTGCTCAACAATTACTATATATTAAATGGAGCATGATTATCCTAACCATTTCCTGAACGCTATTCTAAGCACGTTCGTTCCGTTTCTTCAGTTAAATGTCAGGAAATTCTCAATACGTTAGGGAAAATCAACAATTAATGGTTTCAGGTTTTTATGGAATGGCCTTAAGACAAATGAGTGAATGTTGTTCTTCCCGACAGTACTTTTACTTAAAAATGGGCATTGTTTTTAGTTTAGTTTAGTGTACTTATTCAATACCGGTGTGAAACCGTTTTTTTCAACTAATGTTAATAACTTTCGACGCCAAATTTGGACATCGTGGTACTGCACACATAATTATATAGTGTTGTTCTGTCTGCATTTGAATGTGACAGACACTAGTTCTAATCTCTGTTAGTTATAGACCTCTAACGTTACATATTACTACCACGTACGAGTTGTATATCTAAATACAGGTGTACTGAAACAGTATAACCCTATAATTCATATTAAACAACAGTATATAATGTATATATAATATACGATCAATAATTTAACAACATACTATACGAAATGTGTCAATCAAGCAACCAAAGGTTTGCTCGAGGTGATGTACACATGCTCCTATTTCCCTATGAAAGGATATTTTATCTATAATATCAATCAATAATTTCACAACTTTGGCTAGACTTAATTCTCACATGGCAACAAAAAGCCGTTGATGGTTGATAATTACCTCCCTTTATAGCCCCTAGGTACTCGTTGATTGATAAATTATGTAAATGATTACCAACGGAGTATGATAAACAATGGATGTCAAACTCTACAATATCCAGTGACACAGCTCAATCAATCACATGGTATGAAAATGTGTGAATGTTCTTTTTATCACCGCGCACCTTTCGCTGATTAATTTATACTCCACGCGGATGCCCTCTAGCGCTTTGATTGATTGATAATGATAGATTGCAGCCACTGATAACGTTTTATGTATAATAATGTTGAATACTTATATACTGGACTTATAATATACACAGCGGTCACTCAGTCAGTTAGTAACTTAGTTAGTTTGTGTGGTGATTTTATCATTTTATATTTTTTTATTTACGTGTTGGAATAACGTGTTATTGTGTAACGATTTTCCTTTCTTATTTACATGTGTTACTATGTAAATTAACAGTGTTTCTGACAATAATAATTATTTCTACTTACAAACAGAGAAATATTATAGTTGAATAATTTATTAAAAATTATTCATAGTTTGTCAGCAGCGCTCTACGGATTATACATCAACCACCAGGTACTATATTCAGATATTATATATACAACGGAGTGAAAGAAGAGTATTACCTCACGCTTATTACTTATCAGCCTTTTACTGGATAGATGCATTATCTAGCTCAAACTAGGAAAACTATTCAACTCAGTGAAAGCAAAAGACAGAACAGTTCCATGACTTGAGATTAATTGAAAGCAAGACAGAAAAAATGGAACAGAGAAGAGCGAGTGGAATAAAACAAGAACATTTGGACATTAGCGATAAGGTACTGTATAATTATTATGTAATATCACTGGACTCGTCACGTGTATCTCACATACCCTGACTTTACCTGCCTATCATATTTCTAAGGTTGGGCTTGACCCGTTTGCTTTTATTTATCCTAGACATTATGTATGAGGCCACCCGAAGAACTTGGGAGATACTTTCATGATACAGAATATGTTCCACTTCATATGTTTTTTGCCGTGCCCGAAATAAGCATCACGCACGGGTTCTTTGTTAAATAAAGTTTCGCTCGAAAACACGTGGGTACATCTAGTTAGGAAACACTCATAAATATGGTTGTTGTGACATTCGGTATGCAATTGTAATTTGACCATCTACACAAATAATATGAAGAAATTCTACACTAAAAGGTCACCTTGATGTAAAGGCCAATATAATAGAGTTTGCACACGTATCATGTTTCTCAAAGATGGTCTTATTGTGGAGGTGTAAAAACAAAACTTCCATTTACATAATCATATCTTCTTATATCAACTGCACTCCTTCAGTTCAACCCAACAATAAAACACCTAAAAATTAAGACCACTGACTCAAGGATCATATAATTGGGTTTCTCATCATTCAGTTTCGTTACTAAGACCGGATGCAGTCGGACAAACCCGATGTTTCACGATTACAGTCGGGAGGGTGTTCCGGTAAGACCGGAGACAGTCGGACAAACCCGATGTTTCACGATTACAGTCGGGAGGGTGTTCCGGTAAGACCGGAGACAGTCGGACAGACCCGATGTTTCACGATTACAGTCGGGAGGGTGTTCCGGAAAGACCGGAGAAAGCCGGACAAACCCGATGATTCACGATTACAGTCGGGAGGGTGTTCCGGAAAGACCGGAGAAAGCCGGACAAACCGGATGTTTCACGATTACAGTCGGTAGGGTGTTCCGGTAAGCCGGGGACAGTCGGACAAACCCGGCGTTTCCCGATTGCATTGAAGTCGTTCCGGGTACAATACGTAAATTATTGGAAATTGTCTATGCATGCGGTACATGTAGCATAATTATGAAGATATCTGAGAGCTTGTTGACCAGTTGTGACATTGTTGCTAATTGAAACACATTATCATCTTCCAATTACTGCACCAACGCAGTGATCAATTGTATGGTGGGAAAATTATCAGGAACTGACCAACTGCTACACTCCGGTGGTAATCAGTAGAATCATTATATAGATGACGACTCGCTAACGTCAAGACATTACACAAGGCATTGTGGCAGTCGTACTTGCTTGCAAAAATAATTACCTATCACGTATACTTTCAAGTCTGAGTACATGACCTGTGGAATGAAAAAAGGTCACATTTCTACACTGTGTGACTTCATGAAAACCTGCTGTCCGTTGCCTAGGCAAAGCGCTACGAAGCGCCTTCATTCAGTTAACACCCGTTCAATTAAATATAAAAGACATGGATTACCTCCCGTGGAAAGCGCTGCATAGCGTTTTGCTTAGGCAACGTCCACTAGTTTAGTCATATTCTCAGTTTTGATAAAATAAGAGGAGACACATAATCAGTCACAATTATGCCCCTCTCTGTTCGTCCCATACTCCCTAATCCTCATGTCCTTCCCTATCCCTCTAGTCCGCCCCGCATCCACTGAGAGCCTCCCAAATCCTAGACTGGTCTGCACAGTTTCGAATTTTGTGACGTTTAAATCGTAGATGTGGTACCAGTCTACCCGAATCCAACAATCGTAAACTAACGACAGTTTCCGATCGAAGCCATACGCACCGAAGTTCTACCATTACTAGTATGTTTAGTCAGATTCCACAACCCTTCTTTAAAATATTGTTCGAAAATGAACCCTACTATAAAATATTTTTGACGGAGTCCGAAAATAAGACAAGCCGGTACCAGTATAAGTATCATTCCAATCACCTCGGACTTTATGCATTTCAATATTTACCGGATTCAAACGGAAATGACCGAGTGGTCTAAGTGTGACCTCGTAGGTAAAAAAAAATAATTTTTATTTCCTCCTTCGAAGTTAAAACATCACAGACTACTCAATCTATTTGAGTGACTGCAATAAAATGCCGACAAATGAGCGATAATTACCATTCATCATGCTTAGTTTTGTATAGAGGTAATATGTAACTAGAAGTCAGTCATACTCTCGTCTAATCAATCACCAACATCAATCAATCACCAACATCAATCAATCACTATCAATCAATCACTATCAATCAATCATGTGGCCTGGTCAGAATTGCTGATACATCAGTTATTGTTTCACTTGACTTCACTACTTCTACCATAAATACATACTCAGTATACTAAGTACCAGTTATATTGCATATTTATATTATATGACTGTATAATAATAGTAATAATAACTACTTTAATTAACGAGGAAACTTATTTGACAAAAGGCCTACCAATATCAATCTTCCATGAGATCCTCAACAATGAACAGTGAACTAGAAAAAATAACTATGCAAAGTTAAAAAGGATATTTGATATAGTGTAATTACTACTGCTTCTGTAACGAATCCGCTTGTAGTCTTGACAGTGGTTAGTGTCTAATCTGGCGACCCGGTTTTAAATCCGGGTGGGGTCACTCATATATATGCCTGCCATATTCCAGCAGATAGCTGACTGGCAAATGAAGGCTACGCTCGACATTGACTAATATCGTGCTATAATGGACGTATATCAGGGATTGCGTGGGTTCCGTCGTTCTGTTGAACTGCCAAGCAACTACCATCTACTGTAATCATGTGGTATGACGCCACGTGACGGCCATGCAAGAGAAAACACTGTATGATCCCGTGTTCACATCGTATCGAAACGACATAATCAAAGATAATGCAGAGCTAGCTAGGAGCTTTGACGAATGGTGAAGATAGTTTGGAATGGTTAGATGATCAGGCTTAACCCAATCTTACAAAAAATGACAACAATCGATATATTCAGAATAAAAAAGGACAACAAAAATCTACAGATCAACCCTATAAATACATGCTCATGAAACTGCATAAACCGTACAGTATACGCATTTGGTCTAATGTAATAACCGAACTAAATCTTGAAAAGAATGTTCATAATCACAGGCACACGGTTTCGTCGATTTTACTGGTATATGATTTTTTTCAACTATCTTTTTGGGGTGTTTAAAATGATAGTCAAAAATTACACATGGTTATTAAACTTGACGAAACTGCGTGGCTGTGTCCATTATCGAAATTTTCAGATATATAAAATGAAAATAATCAATAGAAGTATACATGTATACGTATTTGGCCTAACTGTATTGGCCACCTGACATATGTGCACAGCAAGAATTGCTCTAGGTGTTTAACATAGATTGATAATAATTAATTATATCAATAAACATCACTCTGAATGTGATTGAAAATTGTTGATCTTTATCTTTATAATAACACGTGACACAGGAATATTGTTTTATTTTTCAAATAAATCGCGATTTCATGTAGAGTACTAACGTTATGCAAAAGATAAATACATTTAATAATCTATAATACATTCCTTGATGTGCTTTGACGTATATGTACGTACAAAGTATAAAAAATAAGACACCATACTTACTGAAAACTATAATGGACATGTATATGGTACACATGAAAAAATGATCCAAATTAAATAAGGTAAAAAGAACCTGCTGCCACCAGTTTAAATATCATGCACTACGAATGCACTCCCTACATAATGCATATTTTGAGCGAAGTCAAATACCATCTAAACTAATTTTGTTTAATTATATATAGGCCTTTCTGTAAGGGTAACGGAGGTCACACCAACGCATACACTTTGCGCAATACGGGCGCCCAAAAGTCCAAGTGCAAACGCAAATGCTCGAGGAGCTCGGATGAACTACTTATGTCACTGCATGACGCGTATCTATACGTAAGTTGGAATTATACAATCTGTATTAGGTAGATCTAATATCAAAAATTAATGTGTAACCTTTTATGTTTTTGCAGATGAGCAAGTCACCGACAACCGGAAACTTCGATTTCCGCAAACTTTACGGAGATTTGTCCCGGAAGCTGCTGAGTACCCCGGTAGAAGAAATATTCTCTGACGTCATTTCCGATGCAAGAACAAAGAAAGGCAACCGAGACGTCACTACCGGAAATACATCTCCATTGGTCCATCCAGCGTTTCCAATGTACGGAGCCACGCCCCCATCACAATTATCACCTTCAGGAAATCACTGTGAACAAAGTGCTACTCTAGCAAGCCCGTTAACGCTGTACTCATCTTACCCGAATCCACTGTTCAGTGTTCCGACCAGTGATTCTATGCCGCCACTCAACGGAAAGCCAGCCAGAGCTCCAATAACTGACGATGACATTACGTACCACATGGAACAATTTGATGGCATGGTAAGTTTTCATTATTCTGGTCTTGCGTAAATACAACAGCAAATGTGTATATTATCTCCAGAGCGGTCTTCTGCAGGATATAAGTTTTCAGAAACCAAATAAAACATGGCTTGACAGTTAGCAGCACAGATTGGTTCTTAATCAAAACCAATCTAAGGTTTAGAAGAGTAGGGTAGTAATACGAACACGCGGTTTTGGGAAAAGAACAAGAAAATGTGCCTGAACACTACTATTGACTTAAAAGAATTTATTTTTAGGAATACAGATTTATTAGACCCCTTCAATTAGTCACACGTCATTAGTAACCCAAACGGTTCTTATAAGCTTGCTGCAGACCTAAGTAGTGGTAAACATAACTTAAAGGATATTCTGGTTTGACCATAGTGATCAAACGGTTTCTCACAAGCTATCAGTTTGATTTTGTCTACCCTATGGTTGATCATGCATAAAATATGACCGTGGATAAATATTGCCCTCGAATAATTCATTCAGTGCTTTGATTTTATTGTGTTTTCAGGAAAATATCGACATGCAGAAGTTAGTTGACGAATTTAAAGTGACATTAGAGAGATATGGTGTCTCACAGCGCTTTGCAGCTCGTTTCATAATGCAAGATACGAGTCAGGGAAATCTTAGCTTCTTGATGGAGAAGGGGCGTAACAAAAAGTGGGAGGAGCTTTCTGCGAGAGGGCGGTTACCTTACATCAAAATGAAGGCGTGGCTTGAAAGCAAAGAACAACAAATGATGACATTGGATATGCTAAAATATTCACAAGGTTTGTTTATATTTCAACTAATACATTGTAGATTGATTGAACATTATCATGCTGTATAGAATGATATAGAATACACGTACCTTGTTTTGTCACTTTAGATCACCGCTTTGCATTTTGGCATATCTTTAATGAAACTTTTGGTTATTCAGCTGTTTGACTGCTGGGACTTGTGCATTTCATTTTCCGATCGTTCGATTATGTGTGGATATTGTGCCGTGTATTAGTGCGATGTGATGCTTTTTTATGTTTAATGTGTTCAGCTGGTTAAGTTGAGAGCTGCCTTTCCTGAATAAATAGACCAGAAACTCAAGAACGGTTGGGTCCTGAACCTTCAAACTTTACAGGGATGGTGGTCAGTTTTAGATTCAGCATTGCCTTTTGACGTTGAGTTCAGTGGGTCAAGGCCGCTTTTTAAATTCATGCGTATTGTACTGTCATTCAATGGGTGTACGTATTTTATAAACATCTATTTTTCTTTTTGCAGATGTAAGGAAAAGCGGGCCTAGAGAGCCTTTCAACAGACGAGAACGCTTTTCAATGTTCCAACTAAACGTTCTTTGTAGAATGTTTGAAGAGAATCCGAATCCACCAATGAACATACGAACTGCAGTCGCTGAACGCTTGGGAATTCCTCTAGATCGTGTAAACGTTTGGTTTCAGAATCAGCGCGCGCGGGGTTTTCCTGCAAGAAAGAATCTTCAGCTACAAACTATGTACGAAACTGGACAAGAATCGTCTAAAGCATTTGATATGGATGCGGAGTATTCTCAATTTCGGGAAAGTTTATTATCGCCTGTCGAAACTACCCCACTTGTGATGACGAACAGCTCAAATATCAACACGTCACCAGTATTTCCAACAACTGAATCACCTCCAGTAGTTAAGAATACTCACAGTCCAGTTCTGTATAGTCCTACGTCAACATCACCTCCGACCGGTTTACCTTCACACGATGTGCCTCTTGATCTTTCATTTCCAAATGCTCAAGATGATAGAAACAGAAACAGATCAGGTGATTCGCTACGTGACTCTCTGACGTCATCAAATATTGAGTTCCACAATGAGGTAGGATCTCATGTCGTTAAACCTGACGCCATCCCAAAAGTCGGCGCAGCAAAACGAAAACGCGGATGTGTACCTCAACAAATAGTCCAGAGAAAAAATAGTGCGGTTCATGATCTCAAAACAATACAACCACCAAAGCGAGTAAAAACGGAGGTCGCATCTCCAAGTGGAATAGAATACAACTACCTCTTACACACAGAAGATTTGCATTCCATGAATGGTCATCAAGCAAATTTCACAAACGGAAATTCGACATATTCTCCAGAAAGCAGGACTGCACATGCTCCTTCAGTGAGTGATTCAAATTCTACCGAATATTATTCTCAGGAAAATTCATTATGTGATTCACGCGAAAATAGATCTATGCTCAACTGCGAAAGCTCAAATCAAAGTGCTGAAAGGACCTTCGAAAATAATGGAGACATCGCGGTGGCATCCTGTGGTCAAGGTGACGTTAAAAAGCCACATACGATGGAAGTGTTTAAAGCTATGTGTGCAAGTTTTGTTACCAAGAAAGACAACTCTGCTACGGTTGATGTCCAAGAGCCGGAACTAGATTAGTGGTGCGTGATATCGTAATTGATGCTCAAAAACATTCCAATTAGATATATTATATAGCTTGGCGAATTTGACGCGAGCCTGACCTTTTAATTAGCATAATTCAACAGTCGATATATTGTCTAAGGCTATTTGTATTTATCTGTTTATAACCTCGATTGTATGTTTTCATTGTCAGGGAGTATCACGAAGACGCTCGAGATGTAATACAAAACAAATTTGAAAAACCGAGAGCCTTGTGATATATTCATGCATAAAGATCAGGATCATGTCAAAATCGCCAAGCTATAGATAATTTCTTATCATATATTCCATTTAACTATTGTGCAGATTTTATGTGATTGAGTTCAGAAGCTGATTTTAAAACATTGTAATAATCACTGTGTTGTCCCGTTGGGGTACGAATATAGTGACGCAGTTGTTAAGTGCACCAAGTCTAATTGTATTACGTTCTACAACAAATTATAAAATGTTTAAACAGATCTATAATATCAATGCTTAAGCTAAAATACTATACTAATGGACAAAAGTCTTGTCCGGTCTACAAAAAATACAATATGCACTTACAAAATACAGTATTTGATTTGTTTTATATCGAACATTCATAAATTTGGCATCGATGGAAAGATGACATTAATATGCATTCAATGTATGAAAAAAAGACTTTTTGAATTTTAATCAGTATAGCTGTCAATTTCAAGGCCGTAACTTTACGCGTTTAAATCTTATGGAAATATCCATACCGGACAAGACTTTGTCCATTAGTATAGTTTCGCTTTATATGTCCAGTATAATGGCTGTAATATTTTGGGTGCACGTTTGTCGCCTACGTCACTCTCAATATATCCTAACTGGGCATTTATATGTTGTTTTATTACACAGCATTTGTTATTATAATTACTTTGTACATTTGTTATAAATGTGATAATCAAGTGGTTTTAACTTTTCAGGTGTTTTAATAATAAAAAATGTATCATTGATAAAAAGGACTAAATATAGATCTGATTTTCTTTCATTGTTTTTCGTTGAACTCTTTATCAATAATACAGTTACTTGTGCTTTTAATTGATTTCGTATTACATTGTGTATGGGCATATACGAGGACACATTGGTCTTAATTCATTGTAAATGTATTTTGAGAATGCTTAGAATAAGAAAGTCGTAAGTTTGAGATAACAAGAAAAAACTGTCTAAAAATATTCTTTACTTATGGAAAAACAAGCTGTTTCAACTCTGTCAGATTGGTCAACATGATAAGTTCCGATTATTTTGAAAATAGGCTCATGTGAAGCGCCTTATGATTCAGATTTTAAATACGTATCAGTCTTATAAGTATATAGTATTCACGACATTCTCAGTCTAAACCAGACCATTGTGGTCTTTAATCATCGTGAAGGATTTTAAGAAATGATGTCCATGTAGAATTCTTTGTTGGCTATTCTAGTTACTCTCGTTAAAATATCGTAACGTTATTCATGTACTTCACTATCTATCGTTTGTATGTGTTCATATGAAAATAACTTACATAAAAAACAATTATACTTATTATCTTTTGGTTATTTTATTAATGAAGTATATTACGCCAGAACTGTTTACTGTGATTCTAACAATGTATATATGAATACTCATACAGGACTGGTACCGTAATCATGATTATCCAAGCACATGGTTCATTACTGACCAAGTGTTTGATATGGTGTTATCTGATTGGTTGTCCTTATTCTTACGTCAACGAAGTAAGATCAAATAAATATATTAAATACCACCACGTGAAGGCAGCACTCAACTTCAACAGCTAAGCACAAAAAGAAAGCATAAAAACACATTATAATGATTTGACAACACTGTCAGTTTTCCTTCGCAAGGAAGAAGTTACTGGTTCCCTGTGGAAGGGTTAGCTTCAAAAATACTGTGTATGGGGAGAAATTGGTCACTTGTCTATTGTTTTGACTACAATTTGGAGGGGTAGGGGCAAAAACAAAGGGCAATAACTCTACAACCCTAGGGGTAAGCCTTGCAATTTGATGTTATTTTCTATTCATGTTGCCTATGTCCTGAGACTGACACATAGATACTTTCTTGTCTCATTTGCTGTTTTCAAGAAATCCGCTTGACTGTTCGCGGCCTGTGGGAACCTCAAAATTGGCCTATAATATATCCCCTGCCCCCTAAGTTAGTACGGAGTTTTAGACAATGTCACAGACAACTATCGATCAAGTGATCCAGCCACAGTATATAACTGAATAAAAGTGTTGAGAAACATTGGATGTTAAGCCTCAATAAACTAGCAAACAAACAATTTAAGTTAAGCTTAATATAATCAGAATAAAGTAAACATGTACGGTCAATTTGTACACGCCAGAGAATTTGACTTGATTCCGACCTTAATGCATTAATGTATTGCGAGGACCTTGCGTTGCATATTTCACCTTCCGCAAGCATATCGTGCAATGTTGGTCCTTTAGATTTGTATCGTCTTCGTGATATACTCACCGCTTACGAAAGAATACAACCGGGGGAATCTAAAGCTGCTAACTTAATTAATGTCGAGGATCGTGTCAAATTCTTTGGACTTTGCTCGTCTGGTCATGAGTAATAAATGTACTGAAATATTCGAGGTGATATTGCTCAAAGACGCCATAGTCGTGGTGTTTGTGAAGGAAAGTTACGACTTTCTCGTGCATTTCATGGTACATGTATCAACTGATCGTAATACACGTGCAACGCGAAAGCGAACGAGACTGTGTTAATGTAATTACACATTAGTACTCAACGATCCTTGTAAATTGTCCGAAATTATTAAAATATGGTCATTGTGTGATTTATTTACTTATTTATTTAATACAAATCATAAAAACAAAAGCCTACATTAAGAGACGTGTCTTGATTTAATGACTCTAACCACCGATTTGTCAATATTTGATAAATTTTCTTAATGGCGATTAATCAGTTGACTTATACTGGACAAGGCCGGGTCAAGATAACCCTTATAAAATTGTTTAAATAGTTTTAGTAATAAATGTGCTCCAGCGAAGACAAGAACAGGCTTATCAGCAGTGCTTTAAATCTTAAATCTCTGAATTCAACAACATTATTATCTTTAAAGAATACTGACAGAAATTTGCGTTTTGGTATTGGTCAGTGACTACATTTTATTTTGTATAGTTTATTTAGCCCGATATCTTTCGAGTGGAACATGTTTTCGTCATACTGAAATGTGTCTATAGCACTTGAGGAGTGGATCTTGGTATACGAACTATAATAAAACAAATTTTGGAGGGTTTTTTTTTGGAGATACAAATGTGCCAGGATTAATTAGCGGAAACTAACCGGATTTGCAAGAAAACCGACATGGAAGTATTACAAGACGGCGATTCTGTGATTTGGAAGAAGCCAGACAATAATAGCACACCATGCTCCTTATCAGGTAGAAAGGGTGAGATTGTTGCAGTGCTTGGACATTCCGGTAAGTCATGTTTCTTTAGTTCTAGCCTAAAACTCAGATCCGTCGGGTATCTGAGTTTTATCGGTCTATTAATAGCTCTCCATCTGCTCCATAGCAAAGTCAGTGAACATGGAATTTGCAAACTAAACCACCTATTCTGTATTTAGTGTATCATACCGCACCAGACAGTAGCATCAACTTTAACTGTTGGGGGATAATGTATAAGCCTTTTCACAAGCCTTATTTCTCCTTCAAACTGCAAGATGCTGGATACAGTAAGCATTGCCAGCTGATGCTGTACACTATATCTCTGGCTAAGAATGAGAATGTCGTAGGTATAAAATCAATAGTTTGAGAAAACAAGAAAAAACGATCTGAAAGTTAAAAAAGTTCTCATTACTTGTGGAAAAAACTGTTTGCTCAACATGATAAGTTCCGATTTTCATAAAGATAGGCTCATAAGAAGCATTGTATTTTAAAATGTAATGCAGATTTTAACTATATAACGTTATGAGCCTTATGAGGTCGTACTAGTTCTAGCCTAAAACTCAAGGTATATCTGTCGCGGTAGCAATATGCTCCAGTAAGTGGAACATAGTGTACCATACAAAACATACGTAGGGTCTAACATTAGCAGTAAGGTCGTACGTACTTACCAGGATCTACTCTATTAATTTATATAGAATCCCTGGTACCTACGAACTTCTCATCTTAGCCAGCCATAGGTTGTATTAACACTTTGAGTTAATCAAGCATAAATTTTTTAAGGTAAACATTATTTATTGAAGTATGACAGCACTGCCTGTGCAAATCTTGCTTGTTTTAACATAATGAGAAATATTGACAAATTTGAACAATGAACTAAATCCGGTAAACATACATGACTATGTGCATACAGATATACAAATGTGATCATTAGTAAATGTTTTTATCGTATATAGATAGCGACAAGACATCCCTATTGTCAGCCATTGCGGGTCGGAATCCATCATACGAGGGAGGTGTTTCTATAAACAGAACAGCATCGGAGTACAGCGATTGGTCGACGGGTGTTGCATTTGTACCGGAACAGCCACTATTTCTCCCTACTCTGACGGTTCGAGAAACGTTAGAAGTAAGCGTTTATTGTTGACTATTTATATATTCCACACTTGTAAGCTTGCTTAGAATGAAAAGGTCGTAACTACTAAATCAATATTTTTAGAAAACAAGAAAATACTGTCTGAAATCTACTCTTTACTTACTATGGAAACCCCAACTACTTGGACTACAAGTTCCGATTTTAATAAAACAAATAGGCTCATAAGAAGCGACTTGTAATGCATATATTTTAAATATATATGTGACATTCTTATAAGGTCAAAGTAGTAACGACCTTCTCATTCTGACCCAGCGACTTATTATATATATTCCACACCAGACGTTTATGATCTATTCACACATAAGGGTCGAGAATCAAGTTAACTATTCGCACGTGTTTACTTACGATTTTACATACGAGCACGCGGGTCATCCGTAAAATTGTTGGTCGAGAACCAGGTCTCAATGTGCAGAAACATCTCAAGCAGAAATTTCATCTCAAATTGAGATTTTGCCAAAATCAAACTCTGGATTTCTAATAAATCTGAAGTCAGAACTCACCAAAAAGTACTAGAATGTACAAAGAATAGAATATGCAGTTTGTGATGATAATTTTGAGTCCATCTTCCCTTGGAAATTATCCAAACACCACATGGCAATATTTGAGTTGAGATTTATCTCAAAATTGAGATGTTTCGGGAGATCGCCTCAGATCGGGGCATTTTCTCATACCCGAGCCCTCTACCAAACAGACATTATCTGTTGTGTTGCCTAGAATTGGAACAGTTTGGAAGCATTAATATGTTAAGAGCTACTATTATCACTAAGACTGAAAATTTGGAATGTATTTTAATTAGCGGAGATAATGTTTATCAAGATTTTTATAAATAAAACTAGTACTTCAGTAGATCTATGTACGTTTTCTACTAAGATTATTATAGTCATGCTGTGTTGTGCCTTGATAAAAATACTGAAGTACTCAAGAGATGAAGTATCAAAGTTGAACAACAAAAGCCATGTTTTTTACACAAATTTTTATACATGTATCATATTTTAGTTCGCCGGTGGCTTACGTTTACCAACATCACTTCCAATGGACCAGAAGCAGAAGCGAATAAACATAGCAGAGAGATTGACAGGAATACATGACATAGCTAATCTACGTAAGTACTACATATGTACGAGAGGTGCTCCGAAAGTATTGAGACAGTCAGAGACACGGTCGTTTTTAGCTTGACTTTTCGTTGAGAAAAATGCGCAGACAAAGAAAAACTTGTAACTTATGAAATTGAACATTGTGTCAGTTATTCGTCTTTTATTCTCACCAAGGTGGCACCCTAACTAGTCCAACTGATTTGGTTGGTCATTTCTCTACCAAATCGGCTCACATTGGACAATTCTAAGACGGAGTTTCCGGGTTCATCACGGAAAGACCCGAGTAGTTACGATCGTACTGTATCAGAAAGTATCCTTATCAATGGTGTCAGAAGTGGGATGATAGTATGTGTGTAACTATTCTAGCTATATTAGCTTGATTTTTAAATTAGTAAAATTTACCAAAGATAATTGTTACAAATTTTGTCAGAGCCCTGATGGATAGTCTGCCTTTCAATCACAACATGCGTGTACATATCGCTGGATTAGAATGAGAAAGTTGTAAGTACAAAATCGGTATTTTGACAAAACACGAACGAACTGCCTGAAAGTTACTCTTTGCCTATGGTAAAACAAACTTTACACATCAGTCAACTTCCGATTTTCATGAAAATAAACTCATAAGTAGCGCATTATGATGCAGATTTCAAATATATATCAGTCTTATAATACCGTAAGTAGTAGTTACGACATTCCCATTCTAAGCCAGCGAAATGGTGATAGTGGAATTTTGAAGATCATATTGACATGAGGATGCTTAGATGATGCTAGATCGTGTCTCACTTTATGTTGTATTGTTTGTTGTAGCTGTACAGTTGATATCCAAGTTTTATCAGAAATGTCTGTCCATCGCTTGTGAGATGTTGCAAGGTTCGGATATGTTAGTCATAGATGTAAGTCTAGTAGGCCTATACGTGTTAGCGTACACTGCATTATTTTTTATATTATTTTACTCATTTGTCGATCGTGAAAATAATAATAACAGCTTTTATTGAACAATCTCGACACCTCATTTCTGACGGAATCCATCGCAATGAACTTTTCCTTTTAAGTTTGTATTGTGATAACGTTAACTTACTAATTCTACAATAACTGCGTCCATTTTTCATTTTTTATAGTAAAATCAAAGCACTGAAAGTCGCATAATATAAAATGTGTCTTGCGAACAAAAGTTCATTTCTAAAATTACTCACCAGTCCTGACATTGAGTATGGAGTAGTACATTAATCATTTGTCAGCATACTTTTCGTAGATCTAGTGGCAATCTTGTGATGAATATAATTATGATACATATAAAATTTAACGTTATGTAAATCCAGGGACCATTTACTGGACTTTCATGCAGCGAATGCCTCAAGATGACATCAGTGCTGACGTCAATTTGTCAGGAAGAAAACAAAGCCATTATTGTCAGTTTGACGTCACCAGTCAGTCACATGATCAACAGTTGTTCGACCATAGCGTTTTTACACCAAAGCAATGTAAGTTTGAATTTGAATTTGGATACAAATTGGCTGCCATCTCCAACAACGAAACACCTTCTCACAGATGCAACACTGAGCTTTACAATTGTACATATACGTCAGTAGTTGACCAGTTGTAAAGCCTACATAAAGACGACTTTTTCAGCTTTAAAATATTATATGATAATAAATTGACATCGATTTTAGAGGAAATTCATTTAATATTTTTTAATGTTTTAATGTACACCAGATAATCATACTTTTACTATGGTATTTGGAAAAGAACTGAAAGCATCATCGTGGCCAACTTTCTGTTTCATTTAGTTTTTGCGCGCGATAATCCAATTTTCCTAAAATGTTCAATTCATCAAGGTTTATCTTCCTTGGTAATCTTCTTTTTCAATTTTATACACCATTGTGAATACATTATGCTTTAGTGATAATGCTCGTGGTTTACTGTCATTTAGGTTGTATACAAAGGGAAACCGGATGTGTTAGGATATTGTCTAACATCCGCTGGAAGTCCGCCGCCACTATGTGTAACTCCATCAGAGCATTTAAGTAAGTACGAGCATATAAGCATTTGTAATATTTTATTAAGAAAAATACCAAATCTAACAGGGAAGGTAGTTCTCAACAAATAACATGATCACGAAAGGCTAAAAAAGAGTACTTATAAATACCTCTGCATGGCAGTCGGGTCGACTTTCATAAATTAACGTTCGATTGATCAGATTTAATGTTCTTTAATAGTTTGTGATGATAATCAGTGACATGTGTACACGATTATCGATGAGTGAAAATTAAGATCTTTCTATTTGGGGGTATATACAAATGTATCGAATGATAGCTATAGGGGGTGCTTCATAAGTAAAACAACTACTAGTAACTCTATATAGCTTGGACAATCCAAGTGATAGGATAGAAATAATTAAAATACATTTCACTAGAAACTATTATCCTTCGTTTGTGTTCCCTGAAAGTGTCTACAGCATTTTGCAAACTAACACGAGAAAGGAGATTTCAAGAATATTTCAAAAATGTAAAATTATACCTCAATTCAATTTCACAATCATTGTAGCATTAATTGCATTACTTGTAATACGTTTAATACGAGTCATGCAATCCTTCCTTTCTTGCTTCAGTGAGTATTCTAGCAACAGAATCAGAGTTCAGCAATGACCAAAGGAATGTGTTGGATAAACTTAAGATAATTGAGTAAGTATTCAAGTACAGTTAGCATTTATATTTACCCCTTTTTATGTTAACACATGCTCATTTAAAAACTAAACATTATGCAGTTTGTGAACGTCATTCACTGTTGGAGACGGTATACTTTTTCGGATACGTATCATGCGTTCTTTGTCTGTCCATTGTATGAATGGCTAAGTGCTTCTTTTGGCTTTGCCTGTGTGTCTTTTTTCTTTTGACTAATTTTTTGCGTGCATTCAAACCAAGAAAGTAACACTTTCGGAATATATTATCATCATCTTTTATCCTTCATTTTATTTGTTTTTATTATCCTTTTTCAATTTTATTTTATTTGACAGAAATGGAACAGAAACGGAAGAATATGCAGATACTAGAAATGGACATTTTCAAATGAATGGCAATGAATATGAACTTAGTACGTATGTCATTAAAAAACCAAAAGTCAGCTGCACGAAATGTGTAGAATATATAATGTGTACAATTAAATCCTCCAGGTGCCCGTTGCATATACAAAGCGCCTTCATTCAGTTACCTCCCGTTCAATTAAATGTAGAAGGCATGGATTACCTCCCGTGGAAAGAAAGCGCTACGTAGCGTTTCGCTTATGCAACGGACACCAGGTTATCCCAATAGTTGATACGGACCCTAACCAGATTGGTACTCGTTCGTACGTACACGGGCTCGGGCTTTATCGTTCATTTTTATAAAACCCATGTATCAACTCTTTCTGTTTATGTTGTATTAAATGATCAGTTGCCTGCTTCCGACCACTTCGGTACAACGTACGCACACGGTGTAACGTTAGTATTGCAGCCTTTATGCGTGTACTATTTTCCAATACAGTCCCTTTCTCGGTGATTTCAATAATTACAGCCGTCACTTTGATGCAACTTTGAAACATATATAATGTATCTACCATAATTATTTCAGAGGAAGTCAGAGTAAAGGAAGAAAATCACAACCTACTGTCCGTACATAGTGAACACACAAATCCACCGTGTTCCATGTCCACCGGATGTAGAACGTCGTACTGGAATCAAATAAAAGTGCTGACGTCACGAAATTGGCATAATGCCAAACGGAGAATTCTGTTTCCTGTCAGGTATACTAGTATATTTAGTATTATTTACTATACTTATTCCTAGCAAATGCTAATTCTTTGTTACTTACTATATTTATTGTGCGAAATTGTTTGCAAGGTACTAGATTCTACTAACTTGTTATTATCCGTCGCTTTTTTATATCATTTTCTCATTTTATAGATGTGTATATAAATATACAGTACCCACCAAAAATAAATATCCAGACGTTATATCTCCATTCACCCGTCTGTATTTATTTTTTGGAATATACCTACTCCGGATCTCCACTAATCTGTAGGTACAAGTAGATTTTTACTGTTATAATCATTGTGTCACTTGAATATTCATATCTGGACAATAAAATCGGGGTCAGTTGTGTTTGCATATGAACACAAAACCAGTCTAACTAGGCCAGATTTGTTTGTACCTATAGGTAAATTAAGGGGAAAACCACTTTGCACAGATTTCCGGATATCAACTATTACTATGATATATATAGTTGCCTGATATTAAATATTTTAACCAATTATAATTCGTTCGAAAAGTGTATACACTGTACTTATTATTGATGGACACTGTATGTCTATGCCATTATATAGAGTAAACCATCAGAAATATAGACGCACAAACACGAACAATATGAACGGCTGGTTCAGGTTGTTACCGTCCCTCGTACTACCCCAAACTATTGATAGAATAAAGTACTAGTATGCTATGTTAAGTTTATATGTATGTTTTATATGTATGTTTTATATGCATGTTTTACAGTGTGTTTTATAAGCATGTTTTATATGTGTGTTTTATATGCATGTTTTATATGCATGTTTTACAGTGTATGTTTTATATGTATGTTTTAGTTGTATGTTTTATATGTGTATTTTATATGTATGTTTTACAGTGTATGTCAGAATATTTATATTCTTGTCGTATGCGTACTGATATGGTGGAGGCCAGAACGTACAGAGGAAACCATCAAAGACAGAATGGGCTTGGTAAGTAATTTTAATTTATTTTTGTGTCTCCGCTATTGATAATAAATGGGGGTATATAGCAATGGTGCTGTCCTTGTTCAAGGGTAAGTATTTTGCGTTAAAGTTATACCCCTTTTGTTACTGTGTTTTATTAACGTAAAGAAAATGTCATGCATGTGTTAGTTTTTTCATGCAGACTTAGGATTTAACGTGTGATACACTTTGGTTATTTCAGTGTACCGTATATCTCGAGTACTTTAAAGTTGTCTTTTCATTGTAGTACATATGTGTCTTTAGACGATACACCACATGCATTTGTATAATCAAACTTCGAATAATTTTGCTAATGTGATTTTATTTTATAGTTTTTCTTCACTGTCGTCCAATGGGCTTTCTTTTCCCTCCTAGATGCCATCCTTACATGTAAGTATTTATGCTACTAAACAATCGGTTATAATGAGGGGATATCCTAAAGATTAACTGAAAATGTTTAATACAGAACATTCTTACGAATAGTACTCAAGTTCAGTTATTTAATTGTAAATTGAAAATTGTCCTATAGCTTGTGGTTCAAACCCCACCGGAGCAACGATATTGTGTTGGAATTCAATTCTAGAGATTTCTGATTAGTGTTCCAGCACTGGAAAGAGTTCTTAATTTTGTACACAGCATATACATGTATAGTGAAACACTATGTACAACTAGTTGGCAGCATTGAATGTTTAGGGGTACAAACTCAAAGCTCGTTGTGTTGTCAATGGCCCGTGTCCACTCGTTTGACCAAATTGACGCTGAATATATTACTAGACTAAGTAAATTAGCATGTTGTATCAAGAAAACAACCAAACTCGAATTACAAAGTAATATATTCGGAAAAAATAAAAATAAAATTTCGCCAAGATAGCTTCTTGTCGGATTAAAGTTTCAGCAGAAAGAAGCAATGCTCCGTGTACTTGTGTGGTGTTGTTTTCTGTGCTCGGTTGGTTGAGTGCTGCCTTTTCTGCCCGATTTCCTCTTATCTTTTTAGTAAATTTAGTCATTATACAGATGCCATGTACCCATACGTCGCCTTTCAATGTATCGTTTTCAGTTCCAAAAGAGTTGCGTGTTGTTCTGCAGGAGCGATCTAACAAATTATATCAGACATCGACTTATTGTATCTCCAAGACTATAAGTGAGATACCATTGGCTATCATACAACCATGTGTGTATCTATCTGTAATCTACTGGGTAGCTAACCTCAACAGTGGTACGGCGTTCGTGGGCTCAATGTTAGTGTTGATGGTAGATGTCCTTGTAGCTCAGGTGAGTACATCGTTCGACCTCTCTACTGGCAAGGGAGGTAATATCGGACAGTAGATACTTCCGGACAAACGGTCTAGACGCTTTAAAAAAATTTATTCATTCATTGATATTGGTATCAAATCACTTAGAATCGTGTTTAAATGGAATCTGGAAGAAAGTCATTCACACAATCTGAGAAAAGATATATTTTTAACTCCATGGGAAGCTTCTTATGCGATTTATGTCCGGTAATATCTCGTTTAACCGCAGAGCAACATCACTTTGGGAATTTTCGACATAGTTGGTTGTGGTACGGATGTTGTTTCTCTGGAAAGGTAAAATTTATAATGAAGGATTACTTATTAAACAAAACTATAGTATTGCTAAAAAGATGTTGGTCCGTAGTCAGTTCAATATTGCTACACTTTCGTGCACAGCTCCTTTTTGTATCTATTGTACGTCACTGTCCGATTCGTTAACTCGGGTATCTTTTTGCACATATTACAGTTCATGGCATATATTACAGTTTTTTCATATATTGCAGCTTTATTTGCATATACACATGTATTACAGCTTTTTGCATATATTACAGCTTTGTTTGCATATATTACATTTTTTGCGTATAATACAGCTGTTTGGCATAAACGACAACTGCTTGCACATATAACAGCTTTATTGCATATACATGTATTATAGTGTTTTGCATATTTTACAGAATTTTGCATGTATTACAGAGTAT
Organism: Spisula subtruncata; assembly: GCA_963678985.1. Classification (NCBI taxonomy): domain Eukaryota; kingdom Metazoa; phylum Mollusca; class Bivalvia; order Venerida; family Mactridae; genus Spisula; species Spisula subtruncata. The sequence continues at coordinate 36,967,587 of OY787675.1, forward strand.
CGGTCTATTTGTTGGAGCGGCATTAAACCCACCGTGGACTATCAGTGTGGTGTCACTAGGATTACTCTCCATGATGCTGTGGGGTAATGTGCAAAATTTCCATTCATTTGTTGTTGTTCCGATGCATCCTCGTTTACATTGTAATTAAAAGCGATAAATTAATCGCAGTCATGATTGATTGACCAAAATTACTGGTTGAACATATAACCCTATGGAAAAAATGTAACAAGTGTGTTTCTGTTTGTGCTCAGTCCACATAAAATTATAAATACAAAAGTTAACTTTCTATTAGCTCCATTAATTGCATGTATCTTGTATATAACATATATGATATAGTATGCACGGATCGTTACTTCGCTTCATTGCCATACCATGCCAATAGTATTGTTGTTTCCATTGCTTGCTTTCAACGCAAAATGAAACAAGAGCACCACCTACAAGTTATGGACGCCCGACGTTCTCATCTTTGATAGTAACAAGAGCAGATAGCATGTCAGTTGGTTATCGGCCTTGTCAGTATGAAGTCTAAGTGATGGTGGATAACTATGCGAAGTTTTAAGTCGATACCTATGAAACCATTTAACCAATGTACATGCAGGTCTACGATCTTGAAAAGTCGAGCTAAAAATACTTGTGACTGCGGATAACATCATGGATGAGGCGTTGGCAGGGTTCAGTATATGTTTTAAACTTGTTCATTAATCACTAGAGCTAAATTAGTTAAAATAAACGATGAACTCTTTATTGCAGGAGGTGCATTCTGTACTCCTCCAATATGGCTGAGATGGGGAAAATTTGCATCCTATTTTACGTATGGATTAAATGCACTTATTGCATTGGAATTCGGTGATGCTGAACCAATAAGGTATATAAATTCACTGGCATAATTAATGATTTTACTTTTTTTAATTTGCTCATGATTCCGTCTTCGTGAGTTCAGTCTTGTGTGTTTGGGCAATGTACCAAGTGATTGTGGTCATCGTGGTTGCTGTTTTCACTACTCGGCTGTTTCATTTGATTGCTCCCTTCTCTGTCCGATTTCATATTATCTATTTTCATACAATAATTCTGACTAATGCAGCTCTTTCAGTTGAGCTCGCATTCCTCTTAATATTTACCTTTAAATGTTAAATTCATAAAACCAGAATAGATAATGATGAAAGCTTTTGATGTCATTGTTCCAGAGGTCATTTCAACGTGACCTCTTACGGATTGTAGTCCGATCTCTAACAGCTTAAAGGAATGGAGAAAATGTAAGGATCTGATTTAAATGATATCGTCTTTTTCAACCATTTTGTCTTGTTGTTTCAGATGCGGTGCTAACAGTATGATTCCTGTATGTAATACAACAGCCTCTGGTTCCAATCAGACAATAACACATTTCTCATCAGACATAGTACTCATGGTGCAGAACATCACATGGTCTGTGAGTGATAACGTTTTGGTACTGCTGGGAATTGGCATGGTGACTAAGCTAATGTGGTACTTCGTCATTAGAATGAAATAAGAAGAACTGGTCATTTTTGCCGTTTGCACAACGAAGTTGTATCTCACTAATGACTTTTTGCTAGAATATTGATTCCCGTGTTGCATTTATAGTCATATTACATATTAAATAAAACTTAGATACTCAGATATCTTATCTTAAATGCCAATATCTAAATTATGAGATCTAGTATTTTCTGATGGTATTTGGTTTTGATGGTAACACGTATTAATTATGTGGTATAATGGAATACCCTTTATAAAGTGATATACAACATTGTTGCGCTAAATGATCAAACTACACTATAACCACTTTGTAGCAACAGCCGTTCTGAAACATGTTTGGTTGTTGTACCACAGGCCTACGAAGTTTCCCTCTATTGAACAAACATCTTTCTACAACAATTATTACTTTATAGATCCAGAATCATTTTCTTGTACCCAGTATTTGTGTTTTGTTAATGCATCTGAATAAAACAACAAAGTGAACAAAATATGGTTTTACTTTATATAAATTTTGCCCCGATTGAGCCAATAGACATGAAAACATTTTTCATTTTAGAGCTTTTCAAAACCTTATCACATAGTACATAGTACATAGTTAATACATAAAGTCATTAAGTCCAGTCTTCTTGGAGAAGAGCTCATGAAGTTGGTCCGTGTGAATAAGTTCATTTTTTTCCTGGACATTAGTAAAACATACAATGAGAATAAAACCTTCAAACACAAATGAAATTTATAGTAAACTCATTAAAATTAAAATGACTGTGGAAAGAATTTTTATGTATATTCATGAGGCTTCAAATACTTGATAAACTCCGCCTTCAATGACTCCCATGAATATTGATTAGTATCCACCTGAAAAGCAATGAATAATAATTACTGAGGATCTTTCACATATTGTCAACTTAAGTAAATTTTTATTAAACAGTTCTGGAAAATTTATGAAGCAAGCCTCTGGCTCTGGAAAGTCATGTGATATAAGTAGCTATGTAATGTTAACAAGACATGTGAACATTTGTTCTTGTTTGAATTTTGTTAAACTATGAATTCCACTACGAAACCGCAAATACATAATATCATGCGAAAACTGTTGGTTAGGTGACTCAGCCATCATACTTCCATTTAACTGGAATAACAGTGTGCCTCAATAGCTAAGTGGTTAGCGTGCTTGGTGTTTACGTTTAAGAACAACTGAAGAAACAAATATAGACTCACCATAATGTGTTTGTTTCTTGTAATGTAAGGTTTCCTGCACATTTCTCTCAGCATTTTATACAACTGTGCTTCTGTGTTGTACAAACATTCCTCTGTAAATGATCAATGAAAACTACATGTTGTTGTAATATGGTTTGAAGCCATAAAGCCGCTTGGTGAAAGTGAACTAGTTTAACAAAAAAGAAAAATAACAAGAGTATAATAATGCTCGCCTAAGTGACTGGAGACATTCCTACCAACCAAGTGTCATGAAGATTGGATCAAAACTGTTGTCTCTATAGAGTACATACAATTTTTTTCTAAGATTTGATCCAGTGACCTAGTTTTGGACCCAACATTACCCAGTTAGAACAATGTCCTCCATTACATGAATACTAACATTATTATGAGCTTTCATGAAGATTGGATCAGAACTGTGACATCTTGAGTGAATGCAAGGTTGTTTTATGTGGCTTAGTGTTTGACCCCACATGACCCAGGTTTGAACTTGGCCTAGATTTCATGCAGAACAACATTCTGACCAAGTTTCATGAAGATTGAATCGAAACTGTTGCCTCTAGAGTGCACATGAACAAAAAGTTGACAATGACGCACAACTGATAACGGACATCTCGGTATCCCAAAGCTAACACATGACCATTTAGTCAATTAGTGTTCAGGTGAGCTAAAAAGGTGAGTACTAGATGAGTTGTAGGATCTCTAACAAAGTTAAACAAATCATAAAGATACTTACTTGGAAAGATTTCAGGATATACTAGCTGATTTGGGCATACAGGGTAACATCCTAAATGAACAGCTTCAAGCCTGAAAACAGACAATCCTAATTGAATATAAACCCCATGGTTAATGTTAATTGACTTAACTTACATCATTGATAGTCAAATAAAATAAGTCACTGTCTATGCCCGAAACCAACTAAACTGCATATAAAGCAGTAGAGCTGGTTTCGGGGAAAAACTGTGACTTTCTGTTGAAACAAATTAACTTTATCAAGTTGCATTGGTAGTGCTCATTCTCGGTTTGAGCATCGAACATAACTCTTGTAAATTGGTCAAGGAATAAGATATAGTCCAGTTAGGATATGGTGACAGTGACGTCATCATTTATGTGTACCATAAAGATTAAAACCACTACTTAAATAGGTATATGGTGACAGTGACGTCATCATTTAACTGTACCATAAAGATTAAAACCACTACTTAAATAGGTATATGGTGACAGTGACGTCATCATTTATGTGTACCATAAAGATTAAAACTACTACTTAAATAGGTAGAGTTTACTTTGGTATTGAACTGTAAGTTTAATCCTTTATACTTGTTTTTACACCGTATTAGTGGATTGTTCCACTGCGTCACTGGATTTTTATCCTAACTGTACTTACGATTGTTTTTAACTTTTTGTTTACATACTTTTTATTGTACACTTAGCCAAAAAGTCATGTTGTATGTCCTCCCTACACATTACTACACCAGTTGGAAAGATGCAGTTACAAATGATGACTGACATTAGAGCTTAATGGAGTAATGGTTAAACAGCTACACTCATACCTGCCAATTTTGTTAAATCCAAAATAGGATGACAAGGCAAAACATGTCACAAGATGCACTCAAATGAGCCAGAAATTAACAACAAAAATAGGAGTAACTCCACTTAAATAGGAGTACTTGGCAGGTTTGGCTACTTACATTGCTACACCGAAAAACTCGTGCTTCGCTGTAGAGACCACACAATCAGCAGATCTTAGAATGTTATAGTATGCATCTTTAGAACTCTGGTAACCATAATGTATTATCTTCTCACCAAGGATGGACCGACTCTCTTCAAAAATGGCTACAAAATTACAAAATACAATAAATTTAGCAAAACAATTTGCATCAAATACTATCGATTCAATAAGTAATACTAATGAGGGAACTATCCCATTCAATAGAATAGTGGGATTACAGTTAACTCGGGTATACCCAGTTAAACCAAGATAAACATGGTTTACCAGATGGATGAGCTAATGTTTATGGTAATAAATACAGGGGTCACAATAACTGTTCAATGGGATTTGATTTCGTGGTTGAAGGTGAACCATGAAAAGAACTACAAAATTTAAAGATGATTTTACAGTACTTGCTAAAGCTGTCCAATTAATTGTCATCAATATGACTTACCAGGTATATGGTGAAAAGTTTCACCAAGAACTGACAGATTGAAATCTTGACCATTTTCTTGCAGTTTTAGAATTACTCTGAAGAACATATCTGGATCTTTGTCATGCTCCCTGCATATAAAACAATAGAAATCCATCACTTATTATATATTGGTATTCAAAGCATAAATTTATACCAGTTAAATAAACGTTTGAGTCAATTTCGGAAGATGTCCTTTTCATAATGTATTAACTTTCCACTGTTCCCAGCCATGAGCAACTAGAAGGGGTTTTGACATGAAAATGTTCCGTATGTCTACCACAAAGAGCCATAACTCTGCCAAACTTTGTGACATCCAGACAGACAAGATCACCACTGTGCACAACACAAATCAATATTTCTCCCCCACTATAAGATAGCTAGGATGCTGTTTAATTTCCAATTTTGTGCCCACAAATACAAACATACAGTTTGAAATATACATGGCCAAAAATTACGAAATATGTATTATCAAATAACTAATACAGCTAAACAACATTAACTACAAGTTCAAACAAAAAATAGAGAACAACAACCAAATGCTAAATTCTAAATTCTAACACTAATATATGCCACCCCCCTCCCTTCCCCCAATATATGCTCAGTACATCTAGAAACGCAACATTTTCATCGTTGGTTTTTCTTACTTCCATTGTTCATACAGCTTTTAATTTTGTGTAATAATATTGTATAATCGTGTAGAAACTTGGCTGATGTGCAAATTTTATCGATTGGGTTACGTTACTTCCGTGTGTCAAGAAAATCACAAGACACACAAATTCCACGTGCATCATTTAGGCATGGTAAATTTTGGTGCAACTTGCTTCGAATATTTGTAAGGTTTGTCAATGGAAAGAAAATCACAAAAGAAAAGTTCTAGGCTTCGGAATAAAAATGTCAGGATAGTCCCAGCATGAGCCAAATCGAGCGATTCGGATGCCTATGACGGGGACGTCGAATGGGAGGTTTCACTTCGGCTAAATTATCATTAACCGATAATGTTTCATATGGAAACACTATATTAGCACGTTGGCACCGTTTACATCAACCCATATCCAAGGCATCCATGTGAAACAACTCTCCAACAGGACCAGTAACTCCACATGTACCATATCTAGGCAAAGTTCACAACTGATCCATACACTTCTAAACAACTTGTTGGACGTTGTGAATATGTAATCAATCAATGATTAATCAATATTTCAACTTTTTACTTAGAACACTTAGATTCTGAAAAATTAGGATTTTACCTATTTGTGTTTCGTTACTTTTTAGCCGCACTATACACACAAGCACTGTTCAATCACATCGAAAGCACTTTGTAAACCCAATGTTACAGTAACGTTGTTCATGGAATAAAATATCATCCAGTAAATACAGTTTGGTTGTCAATTATAAAAAGTTTGAAAAGGCGTTGACAGTAACCCCAGTGTTGCGTTTCTAAATGTACTCAGTACATGTAGATGAATACAAATCACCTTGCAACTAAGGCCACTTCCATTAAATTAATAATGGCAAACTAATCATAGCATTGAGGTTTAACACTAAAAATATTAAATACTTGATGCAATAATTACCATCTATGTGGCCAAACAATGTGTAATGGTCCTTGCTTTGCAGACATTCTGCCACGTTTTATTAGTTGAGAACTTTCCCATGATTCAAGTGTCTGTTTCATCGGAACACAGCTACAGACTGGTTTTGAGCAATTTACTTGACTAGAATTCCCTGGCTCCTTAGAAATGTATATACTATTTAATTCACTGTCGACTGGTTCTAGCATTTCCATTGGAACAGATCTACAGACAGGTTTGCTGATATCCACTTGACTAGAATTTGCTGGTTCTTTAGCAATTTCACTGTTGACAAATTTATCAGAGGTGATATTTTCAACACCTGTTTTATAATGTTTAGAGATTTGGCACTGGAGAGAAGGCTTGCTATTATCTGCAGTATGGTGAGATTCAGTATGGGTGTCAATAACTTTCACTTCATCATGAAGCTCTCCAAGTATGTTACTTACATTTGGACTTGATCCAGGCTCAGAATGATCTTTCAAAGCCGGGAACAAAATTGGAAAATTCAAAACACTACACTTAGGTCTTAGAATTTCTGGAACACCCTTTGGGCGATGATCTGGAATTATCTTTAGAAATGAGTTCACATTGCCAAGAAATGAATCCATGTTGTATTTAGAATTAAACAGCACAGTATCTGCAACCAGGCTACAAAGAACAAAATAATAATTTTAGTGAAATTATCATACATTTACCATAAAATCAACACAGGGTCTAAGCAAATTCACACATCATTCTAAAATGTTTTTAATACTGACAAATTGTGAGATACTAAAGTATTTAGGGGAATGGGCCAGCATTATTCTGTAGAGGAAATCAGCTGAGCAAACAAAAAAGCAACAGGACATATGACTTTATTCCAATTTAAAGGGAGTAATTTCAGACACAAAAATCTTGACTAAACACGCACAAATAAGCTTCAACATTTTGATAGCAAAATGAATATCCTTTATAATAATACAAGTGTTTTAATTCAAATGCAACTTAGTCACTTTTATAAAAGGCCTAAACTTAAAAGGTATCTGAAACAAATTCTTACCTTGAAAGAATCTGGTTATACCCATATTGAAAATCTCTCTCTTTCTCATTCCTAATTGGATAGACCAGCTGATTCTCGTGAAAATACAGAACTTTATGTAAAGTTCCGAGATCTGGTCTAAGAGCAATTAACTCGGCCAAGTTTAACACTGAACTGGCAAATAATGTTCTGAAAAACAATGAATCAAGATAATTATATAAATGTATTTGTTTGTAACTTTTGGCATATATCGACATAAGATCAAGAGAACAATTCCACAAAATAAACAGCATTGTAACTTAAATATGCCAACCTCAGGTAGGGATATTTCTATACTGTAAAATAGACAGAATTTTAAGAATAAATTAATAGTATTATAAGTTAAAAGTCATTACGTTTACATATAAAATTTGCAAAATTTGATCATAAAAAGATCAAACTTTGTTCACTTTCTTCACGAGGTAACTGTTTATACCATCAATATTACCTCTCCAGGACAACAACCAAACTTTTTGTTTCCTATGATAAGATGTTACAAATGATCAAGAGAAGTTGTACTGTAAAGGAAAACCAAATGAAAACCAATGAAGTGTTTAAATCTAGAAAAAAGCATGCTTTCATAGCATAGGTAACTGCATCATTGATAAAGACTAAAATTATAAAAAATAGTGTTTTGGTAAATTTATTTTTTTCTATAAAGAATTTTACAAAAAGGGTTTTTTTTGTTATCAATGATACAGTTACCTGTTGTCATACCTATATTGGTGATTCTTCGGTATAACTTGACTCAACGAGAGAGCTGATGTTCTAGCTTTCCAATGCCACTTTTTACCCGGTAACGTAAATTTCTCACATCCAGGGACAGATGACTCCAGCAAGTCAATCAGTTGTTTGTGAGAACCAACATAGAATGGCTCTATTAACAAAACTGTTGCCATGGTTTCAAGAACTTGAAGTCTTCCAGCAAGCATCAGCTAGCAGAGCATTATAACAATTTTAGATATGGGTAATGTCACAGTCAGTATTGCTTATCTGAACTAAATCCAAGAACCGATGAATAACCAATCAGCCGCTCACAGTAAACAGGTAAACTGTTATTAACCAGGGATACTTGAAAGGTCAGGAATTAAAAACCAGCCACTTTTAGTCAGCAAGCTAATTGTCAAGGCGTTACATAGGCCTATTATGTTAGCCTATTCACGACTTCTGTTAGGCACTTCAGGCTTGATTTCTCAAAATGTGAATGTATTACTATAAGAACTAAAAAAACATGAAATAACGGCAAAGTAAACTGTATGTAGTAAACCACTAAAATTTTATACGATTTGTTAGATCAAACAGTTCGAAACAGTGCTCACTATTGAAAATCCATATAAATGCCAGATGAGTGCTGTCACTCTCTTAAAAACTGAAAGTTTGCTGTTTAAGTGAGCACTCATAAATTTCATGTTGCAGTCGACGTCTACCATTTTGTTCACAATCACGTGACAGAAGGACGGTTTAAAAGTACGTAAAAATCGTACAGTAAAAGGGAGAGCACTCTGAAGATAACCAGAAACATGTTTGCAGTAGTTGTTTCCCTTAGACCATACGAAGAATTACCTGTTAATAGAAGTGTAATAAAGTTCTATTTCTGATCTAGTTTTTAAATATTTTCTAACTACGATTCATCGTCAAGATTATTCTTATCAGTAGCCGAGCCACCTTGGTAACCTAGAGCGTCGGCTTCGAGTGTGAGAGGTGCTGGGTTCGATCACAGACCACATCATACCAAAGACGTTATAAAAATGTTACCAGAAATTTCCTTGCAGACATTCGGCATGAAAAGGGAATCTGGCTTCTCTCCCGTACCTTCTTGACAATGGTTAACATCAGGAGCCCAACCTAGGTGCGAAACTATTTGGTAAAGCTTAGCCACAACTATACAACGACACGCTACCAGTGACCATACCATTTCTCAGAACTTGGCTAGGTGAGTACTACAGGTTGCATTTATTTTGCTTCGTCCGCTACATACCGTAGCACTTTTTCAAAGCAAAGCCCCCATGGCAGCCAAATACTGTAGTCAGAATAGTAAAGCCAACGGTGACCTTAGACCTGAATTTTCAATTTCATCTACTGTTGCTGGCCAACCTCCATGTCGAGTATGAAGATCATAGGGCAAAGCGTTCTTACTAATGAAACAGAAACAATTTGATGTACCAACCAAATTACCACTAGTCATGTGCAAAGCACAACATACCCACTCATCAATGATGGGGGGGAAGCATAATTAATGAAGAATTCACCTGATATAATGTTTCCTATGTTCCTTTACATTTTCAATAACAAGATATTCATCATTTTGTAATATTTATTCTTTAATATACAGAACAAACAAACTGTACAGAGAAATGCAGTATCAAAATCACTTCTAGACCTAGGAGTAATTTAATATATACAACAGTGAAGCAAAGAATATACTAAAGTATAGCTCAGATAATTTGACATGGCCCTTGACCTTATATTAGCATAATATAACAGCCGGTATAGTGTCTATATTTATAGCCCTGGTTGTATGTCTTCATAAGCAGGAAGTATCATAAGGGGCTTAAGGTGCAATAACACAAATCTAAAGGACCAATAATGTAGCTTTCTCTTGTTATTTACCAAAGAACGTAATTAATGCATGCAGGAAGGTCAGGATCGTGTAAAATTCTCCAAGCTATACAACCGAGTGAAATCATAACATGGAATGAGTATCAATCAAAAATCAAACTTCTATGTAAATGGAATGACAGTGGGTTGTATAAGTCTGGAGAAATTAACTTGTCCCTGGGAATTAAATTTTTGCCTGATTTAATTTACAACTTTAAACAATGACACTGATGGGTAACTTTTTCATAGTTTGAAAAAAATGACACAAACTATATGTAGTTTTAGCACACATAGTTTGTCTCTCACACAGGGCCATTTCTCTGGCAACAATCAACCAATTTAAAATTTTAAGCAATATGCAATTGGTATCAAGAATTATTGTGAAGTTTCAATGAAACCGGACAGAGTGGTTTAGGACAAGAAGGGCAGTCCAACTGCGACATCTACCAAGCATTTAATCAATATGTCCCCCCTTGTATGTGGGAGATATAAAAAAAGTTTGAAGGAAATTGAATGCAGATAAAATAATTATCATTTAATTATATGTACATAATTCAGAAATGACTAACTTCAAACTGATCAACCTCACAATCAAAATATGTACCCGGTAAATTTCACATAAAGACACATGTTTATAGGCAGTAAGTCAGCTTAACATCATGTGACTTGTCACTAATACACAGGACAATCATTTTATGCTTCCCACTAATTTGTGGATACTTGGGCATAATAACATATAGTAAAGAATAAACAAAATGAAAAATTACAGCATGACAATAATCAAACGTGAAGCATTCCCAATAGATCAATAAGTGATTTGCTACATAATTCATGAAACCTGTTTAAAATATAACCAGAAAACACTGGCAAACTTAATATTACCAAATGTTAATCAATTCTCAATAACGTTATAAAATTAGGAAAACATGCCTCAGTTGGAAAAATAGAGCTATAAATACCCAAAGCATTTAAATATAAGCTAGATCTCAGCTAAAATTTGGTCAGATATAATTGAGTTTCCATGCAATACCTGACCTAAAATTTGTATTACATGTACAAAATAGAAACATTATTTTCACTTAACTTTCATAAGCAATTAAGATTTTCAATTTCTAGAAAATTTGTATTAAATAAGGACTAATTTGAGTTAGTGCTTGAGATACTTCCAGATGTTGGGACAGCTGTTGTGTCTGATGAACAAAAATCAAAACATGTCAAATAGATCAAGTATGTAGAACAAGTATAGCCATCCTAATAGTGGAATAACATAATGCATTATAACAAGGCATTGTTTTATATATAATATAACCAATAGACAAACATACTGAACATGAGTAAATATATACATCAGACAAAAAAATCAGCAAGTTCATTAATATAACATCAGGGCTCGACACTGACACTGGTCCGCTGGCCAGAGGCCGGTGAAAATCAAAAAGACCAGTAAAAGTCTTGAACGACCAGTAGCAGTCTTCTTTACAAATTTTACACTTTTTTTCTAACGGACCTGTGGCCAAAGTAGTTAGTGTCAACCCTTGAATGTATAACAAATTCACATAATCCTAACCACTACTGATAATATATAACAATAGTTTTATTGTTTCCATCAAAGACATGTTGTAAGGCTTCAGGAACGACAGCCCCTTCACTAGACTGTGCAATCTGTATAAGATCAGAGACTATAGCAGAATCTGATATATCGACAGTAGCAGCTTCAGATATCGCTTGTTGTACCACCTCCATCTCGGAGTAGTCCTCCGTACCATCCTGTTCCTGTACGTATAACGGTACGGCCACGGCATGCTCGTCTGGCTCGATCTTAATGTCCTGTTCTCTCCTGTGGACAGCTACAAAGATAAATTGAACTTTTGATTAATTGGTATTCATAAATGTAGAGTTAAGCTAGCCAATGAAGCTTGTACTGTCTGGTTACGTTAAAAAAATGTGCCAATGTCATGAAATACGACGAAAATCTTGCTATGCAAAATGCCATGGTTTTTTTAACATATCATTATGCATGACAATATGATTATGAAAGCCATATTTCATTTTATGTGTTCACAAACGATTACAACCATTGTCTGAACATATTCAGTATTTTTGTTTAGCATTGACATTATAGATGTCTGGATAAACTGTCATAATTGGTTTTTACTGTAATTGTCAACTTGACAAATGCGTCACACAATTAGTATCCAAACTTGACTGGACAGATATTTTTATTTATTAAAACATTGGACAAAATTTCTGCAAATAAAAGCAAATGAAATGGTTATAATATATTATTAAAGAATTGGTTGACATATGAACAAATTATTAACTAATGAAGGAAAATCAGTCATTTTTCATATTTTAACTTCCTACTGAATTTTAAGACTCATACTGTAATTTTAAACTAATCAACTTTCGTGTTTACAGCGCTTTATAGACTTGCTATATAAGGTGCTACAATTTTTATTTTAAATGACTACATACGGATATGTCCTGGTGGCAACTCATGGATGCTGTGTTCTTTTCTCAGATGGTATTTCAAAGCGACACGCTGGATGAATGCACGATCACAATGTGGACACTTGTTTGGACGATCACCTGTAAAAAATGTTTTCATTAGAATAAAATGTTCGAAGTTTATTGTATCAAATATGCCGGCTGCCAATACACATCTAAATCTTTACATGGTTTAACAATCATGATCTATCAAATATTAACAATGAATGAGCAATACTGACATCCAGTAACTGCTGTGAACTTCTTGGAGCCTATTCTTGAAAATAAGAACATTACAAAATTCTTCTGTAGGGAAAATAAAGCAGTCTTAGTACTGGAGAACAAATTTTAAAACTTTACCTGTATGAATCAAATAATGCTTTTTGAATGAAGCTCGATCGTTTAAGATTCGACCACATCCTGGCCATTTACACTGTAGTCTGCCAATCCTTTTGTGAACCGAGCGATCATGATAATTCATAGCTTTCTGAGACTTGAATCTTCTTTCACATCTTGGACATTGGTAACAGTATACACCCTGATCTGTAATGTAGAGTTGTTTGTTTCGTTATCATATTTGGTGCCAGTTTTACAGTTTATATAATTTTTTATAAGATGGTAAATTGAACTAGGTGTGATCTCTCCATGCATCTCTAATAGGAATCTCAGTTCAAATTGAGATTCTGTACATACCAGCATCTGCATTCCAGACAATTTAAAATAGAGAGCCTTCGTGTAATCTTGTAATCATTTATTAACCAGCACAGACAAAGTGGCGACTGTATAGTATGCCTACCCTTCACAGGAAGTCCGAGTATAAAATAATACCAACCTTTATGAGTGGTCATATGTCGACTGAATTCCACATTAGAACGGAACCTTCTTGCACACTGTAAACATTCATACGGTAAAGCATCGGAGTGGACCATCTTCTTATGTTTCTCCTTGGCAGATTTTCCCTTAAACATTTTGTTACAAACCTCACATTCTGTATTATACTCAGTGTGTACACAGCGTTTATGGTCGTTAAGGAATCCTGTAAAAATACACAATCAAATTATTGATCAGCAGCAACTCCCGGACTCAACACTTACATAACTTCCATACTGTCAGACCAGTGACCAAAATAATAAGTGTCAACCCCTGAACTCCACTTTCAATGAAAAATATAGACTGTTTTGTGTTGTTTATTTTTTAAATCAACTTAGTTGTACAAATATCACAAAACATTAATTAATTACGAACATAAATGATACCACGACAACATTGTAATTGAGAGCAACTTTCACAAAAATTGCCCTCTATGGGCACCTATAAAATAATGCCTGCTATATTTAATTGAACGGGAGGTTACTGAATGAAAGCACTCGGTAGCGCTTTGCTTCTAAAGGCAACAGACACCAGTAAATGAGAGATGTGTGTATGAGCACCGGTTAGATAAGAAAACAAACTTACTAGGACAGGCAAACACCTTGCCACAGATGTCACATGGACACTCCTTATCAGAATGGGCCTGTCGTAGATGTTTCTGCAATAATCAATAAGACATGTGATATTTAACTAAAAGTAAGATTCATAATATCAACATGTAGGCACCAAGGATTCTAAGGGTTCATCACTTATTTCATCGCAGACTCCTTAAAGTTCCAAGAAGATTTATTTTGACACTAATTTCGTGAATTAAGTTGCGAATTCTTGTGCTTAATATGTTATACATTTCTTCACATGTATGCACAAACTTTAACTTATGGCAAGAATTTCATGGCCTAGAGGCACTAGTTTGGGAGTCATTTCTTCTGAAATTGAGAATGCACCTTTCATGGGTACAGGGAAATCGCTGCTATATTTACAAGTATATATGAGCTCTGTTGTGCGATTTCCAACCTGATGTCAAAATTTCACATCTTCACTTTTTAATAGGATTGTGTAGAGTAATGTTTAAGGATTCCAAAAAGGTATACCTTTTCAAAATCGTCCAACATAGTGACATGCTATGACAAAATGAAAAGTAGAGGCATGAAATTACAACTGACGTTCAAAATGACCTTATTGACGTCACAAAAAATAAACAAATATGGTGACGTCATATAATCAAGTACAGGTCCTACTTTAAGCGCCCTATAAGAAAAAGGAAATAAAATACACATATTTAATTTGTTGGATCATGACACATCAAGGATGTATTGTAAACTAAGTTGATATTTGATTTTTTGAGTAAACACAAATAAATAATCAACCAATTCTCAAAATTCTCACTTTTCGTTTATGTTTGACACTATTTTACCCCAAAAATACTATTATTTAGCAAAATATTCTGGCACTATAGTTTTGATATCTTTAACTGCAAGGCACTATGTCAGTGCTCCCGCTGACGTTCGCCAATGGCGCCATTTGCGCAAGAAATGAAAATTTGGCGCAAGATAATTCAATTTGGCGACAAACATAAAAATTGGCCATTTTTTCGATAAGACAACAATATACAGTCATGTATACTGAAGACTGCAATAAACAATCAATTAGAGCTGCTATCAGTCAGTTAATCCCATCAAAGATGTTAAAATTTGCCGACAATTAAATGCGTATCGGGTTGATGTTAAAGACTGTTTTCGGCCGTACTTATATTCCGGAATTTCACATGAAATGACCACATGAAATACGACCGTGATGTCAACAAAATTGGTTATGAACTCTGTGGACCGTAAAAGCTGTATTGGAAGGCATTAATTAAAGACTTGAACATTGCAAGACATAAGCATGTCTTAGTAAAAAGAATTTGCCATTATAAATCACTCAAAATGTCGACAATTTGAAATGTCATATGTTTTTGCGACCTTCACATACGATTTTGTTACAACAATAAGAATTTGACATGGCAGTAGTCAACAGAAACATTACAATACATATCAACAGATGTTTGATTAGCAACAGGTGTGTTTCTTTACCCTTCCTAGACAGTTTTGTCTTTCAAATCTCCATTATGGTGGCAAATATGTAGCATGGACTACAAGGGAGGTAACTCTGCTCTGACTGACATTCATATGCATACTGAATCAAAGCACTGGATGCATAAAATTTGAGTCAAACTTGCACACAGTTTAATATAGTTATACACATAGGCCTACAGTCTGGACTGAAATGTTAGCAATACATTATTTTTACTAGGCCTTATGATATTAAAATGTCAGCCAGCACAAATATAAGTTTAGCTTCAGTTATAAGAATATTATAAGAATAAAGAATTTATTAATTGTGCCTGGTGCAAGGGAAAGCCCACAATGTATATGAACAGTTTAACAGATTAGAAATTTATCGGACACTGCTGTAAGCATGCTATTCTCTGATGAATGGTTAGCATATTGTCAATAACATAGAAAATAAAAATAAATTGTTATAATAATGCTGTAAATATATTTGTAACAATGATGACTTCTAAGTTCACACTGAAGAGGAACATAAGTAATGCAATTAAGGCATTACCATGGACACATCAAAATACACATAAAACAGAAATATATACAAAAATTACAAATACAAGATTTAGTCCATCATTTACATCATTTCAATTTTGGTCAAAGTGGCGCATAAGTGGCGACAACTTTTTTTATTTGGCGAAAGTGGTGGCGCAAGAAAAATATAAGCCAGAGGAAGCACTGCTATGTACCTACCACAATTAAAAAAAATCAAATGTATTTTTTCATGACATTGTAATCAACCGATTCCCAAAATTCTCGCTTTAATTTAGATTTTGATAGGTTTTGTCCCAAAATATCGGATTTTAGACAACGGTCTGGAAAATGATTTTAATATCGTAAACTACAGGTAACAACATACCTATCACAATCTATTTGTATCCCATAAAGCTATAAATGGTAATGTGAGTTACTGATGCCAAAAAATCATGCTTAGCTTTTATATTTTGTAAGGTTTTACCCCAAAATAATAGACTTTCACAAACATGTAAGGACCTAGATTTTTAATATGTTACAAAACAAACATAGTGTGACATCATCAAACAAAAATAATTTTTTCGCATTTTTTCTCACAAAAATATGTGCTCTGGACTAAATATTGGTTTCCAAAAAGACAATATTTTATCAAGCGGTTGGAAATCGCACAGCAGAGCTCATATCAAGTTTTACTGAATCGTATTCAACTTACAGCCAGATAATCCTGCAGTACCACTTTAGGACATTTTGGACAGTTCACTTTCACTTTGCTTGGTGTATTTTCTTGTTCTGTGTGTACACCGTCTTCCTTGTTCTTAAGTCTCATTATAACCGATCTCTTTCTCTTGCCTTCATGCATGTACCTCTTATGATCCGCAAGATAACCTATATAACAGAACAATTGTCATGCATACCAGGTGGGTAGAAATGTTTTCATGTAGCCAGTTAATCTTTAAAAGTAGGCAGTTGATTTGATATCTCACTTAGGTAACTAAGAAGAAAATGACAAAAAGTATTTTTTTCCACCTTCTGCCTTATAAATTTCTACCCCACTGCATAGTGCATACTATAGAAGATGGAATTATGCGAATTTCTGACTTGCATATGTGCATATAATATATATAACGTATGTATGTACTCAATAACTGATCAGTACAAAGGGCAGGTTTGAAAAATAATCAAGATGTTTATTTGGAATGAGCTAGGATTTCAGGTATGATGCCCAGATTTGGTTGATCACAGATAAATGTTTCTTTCCTAGAAATTTGAGGTCAAGTCTGCAACATTCGCCAGTTGTCTGGGACAAGTAATTATTGATTCGGGCAAGTAACTTCTGCAGTTATTACATATTAAGTATATACTAGGAAAACTATACAGTTCTGCCAATTTGGACAAGTAGTTTAAAATCCTAATTTGAAAGATAGAATGACTGCACACTATGATTAACAAGTCGACCACCTCAGTCGAGTGCAAATAAACATGCCAACAGTATTTCTAATCAGGCTAATCAGTACAGGGAGTACTTAATTCAAGTTAATTGACAATAATTGGGCAAGATTTTACTGATAACTAAAATTCTTTGTAGTACTAATTAATAATTTAATACTTACCCCTGTTGGTAAATAATCTCCCACAAATATCACATCCTACATTCTTCTCTGAATGAACCTTTATCATATGTCTCTGTCAAAATAAAATAAATCTTTCTTTTGATACAATGAAAAGTCTGCTCAAAGTTAGATGAGAACGGTTATAAACATAAGCTTGTCTGTCAGGTGAATTATGTTCATCTTGGTTTATTTGGGCTAGTCCTGTAATTCTTTTAAACAGGATAGTTCCATTTTTTCGTATTTATTGGATTGACAGCACTGGTGTATACAGGTAATCATCATATCAGTTTTTTTTTCTGAAATATTTTGAGATTGATAGACCCTTTCATGGATTCCTTGATAATTCACAATTGCAGCCTTGTTCCATCGGAGACGAAAGAAATAAGTAAGTAATAATGGATTCCACTCAACAAACAGGGCTTGACACTAACAATGGTCCTATGGCCTGGGTCAGTGTCAATCTTAAAGGACCAGCGAAAATCATAAAGGACCAGTAGCTGTTTTGTTAACAAATCTAACTCTTCTTAACTGTTGGACCAGTGACCAAAAATAGTTAGTGTTAACCCCTGGACAAATCAAAACACTCTTCAGCCAATCAAAACTGAGCTTACATTCTTAAATAGTTGGAAAATACAGAAATAAGTTTTTATTAAAGAAAGTTCTATGTTTTTCAAAAATATCTCATGATGAATAAGAGTAAGATGTGACCCCTAGTGAAACTCCAGGGCTCAACGCTAACACTGGTCCCCTGGTCCGAGGCTAGAGAAAATCAAGGACCAGCGAGTCTTTGAGGAGTAGACCAGCGACTGTTTTTTTTACAAAGTTTACTTTTCTTTTCTGGCGGACCAGTGATCAAATTAATTAGTGTCAAGCCCTGAAACCTTGACCCAATTCATATCATCACAACCTTGAAACTCACCTGTAGGTAGGACTTCAATATAGGTTTGTCACAAGTAGGGCAGTATACTTTCATGTTAGGTCCTAAATCATCACCAAACACTCGTAGGTCATCTGGAAAAGTATTCTTTGGCGATTCTATCTTTACTACAGGCTTCTTTCTAATCCCTTCATGAACAAATCTAACGTGATCTTTGAGGTAACCTGATTTTTAAATGTAAAGGCTAATGCAATAGATGTCATTAGGGCTGGGACGATTACTCGGTTAATCAGACACGATTCGATTACAAGGTGTAGCCAGTTTCAATTTTGCAAAACGGCTATGCGTTCTTAACCAAAGCACAGCCTAGAATGTTAATAAAATGCATAGTACTGCATGTATAAATTATATTTTTACTTCATACTAGAATGTGTTTTATCGACACACAAACTGGTACAAAGGCCGGATGCGCAGCAATAACCTATGATACATAAATTCGCTTGTGGTCTTATTTAACATAATAATTAAAAAATGATACTTTTTACATGGGATATTAATTCATATAAGAAAGTTGAAAGCTGTTGAAAGTACTTTGATATGGTCGCCATGAAGGAATCACCATTTTCAATATGGAGGCTGATTAACCAGTTTGATTCGGTTTTATACTGATGATTAACCTGTTTCAAAATTTTGAAATCGTCCCTGTCCTAGATGTCATATTGCATTCATAGGAACAGTAAAAACTGACAGATTTCATCAACGGTGGGGAATTTTTAGAGTTACTTAAAAGTTTTAATCGGTCCTACTCATTTTTTAAGGTTGAAACAAGTTTGTCTAACTTTACTTATCATAGTAACCACTGTTGTTGATTTGACAAGATTTTAGCTTTATTCAGTCAAAAAGTCAGTAAATTATCTCTTTTAGGAACAGACCAATGTCAGTCTTTTTATTTTTTAATTGCGACAATAACAACATATACATATATCACAGTAATAAATTATCTTAACCTACTTTAAAGTGTATATAGCTATATTCTAACAGTTATTTAATGTCAAAATAACTACCTTAATTGCAATTTTGAGCTTAGGATGGGTTCCGTGTACTTTGATTCAATCGTCGAAAAATATACGATTCTTATTATTTCAAAAGGTGTAGAACACTTTTGTATGAAAATGGACAGTTTGCATGTCCATAAATCACAGAGAGTTTCTGTTAAAACTGAAGTGAAAAATGATCACATGGATATGAAAGCATATAATTGTTTTTCCGTTTTTGAAACTTTTCAAAAAGATATCTTCCGATATAGCTCTATATACACGTTTTTTATGTATTGTAATGTAGAATTGATCAAACTTACCTCTATTTGCGAAGACTTTACCACAAAACTCACAGGCACATCTCTCATCAGCGTGACACTTCTTGATGTGTTTCTAAACAAAAGAAGATACCACAGTATTAATACATGAGGTAAGATGCCTATAAAGCTAAAAACTTCTCCCATTTTTAAATATGAATGAATAACTAGAAGGGTTGTAGACACAAACACCTGTGTCTCGGTTGTCTCCCGCAAAGGCCATAAGGGTTATAACACTCGAGTCACTGGCAGTATTGGTCCAACTTAAAAAATCCTGACAACAAACGCATAAACTTTTATCCTTACAAGGAAAACAACAAACACTGATAAACATTGTGATGTAAGGTTATATACTTATGAAGAATGGGTCGATGTTAGGGTGGTTAAGATTGGTCTAACCAATTTAAAACCAGACCTTTAAAGTTTTATTTGAAAGGCAACGCAGACTTTTTTACATAGTTTGAAAGGCTTCCATAGGACCTGTCACACAGATGCATGGAAAACCCTGGTCAGCCTATGGTTTTGCTTCAGGATAAGTAGTAGACATTATAAGT
Organism: Spisula subtruncata; assembly: GCA_963678985.1. Lineage (NCBI taxonomy): Eukaryota > Metazoa > Mollusca > Bivalvia > Venerida > Mactridae > Spisula > Spisula subtruncata. The sequence continues at coordinate 36,988,030 of OY787675.1, forward strand.
TAAGTAAACAGTAGTGTTCCAAAATCGGACCAAAATCACTATCGATAATCGAATCGAATTTTCATTTCATAATCGATTGTACAATCGATTGTGCTATCGAAAACTCGAATGAACATTGACTTCATAGTTTTTCCAGTCGAAAGAGAGAATTAATTTGCCTCATGTTAATAAGACTATGAGCAATGAACCAAAGTAATTGACTGCAGTGGTTACCTGGGTGTGACCCCAGTCACAGGACCCTTATAAACAGTTAAACTCAATATTGATTGATCATGAGTAGAACTCTACTTGACGGTGGCCTAATGTGTGGATGTTAAAAGGTTGAAACTATTTATGGTAAACTGTTCTTTTCAAATTAAACAATAATGATATTGTGATCATTGCTTTTAGCTTCAGCTTGTGTTATAAATGTGCCGTGTAAATAATTAGTATGTGAATGAAGCCATGCTTCTTGTAATATTTCATCAAATAAAGAAAAGTTATAAATATTATTAAAGCATTTTCCTATATAGATTCAGAAGACCAGAAAACAACAAATAAATACGTGTATATTGTGTAAATAAACAATTCTGGGTGGGTTAAGATGAACAGTATTGCTATACTTTCGATTTACAAAATAAGGTCGCGAAAATATATGACAATCGGAAATGGCCCAATTCCGGTTGCCTATAACGTCTAAAATATCAAATTATGTCATTTTAGATACTTACATGAACTTATGATTTAATTGTCGCTGCTCATTATTGCTCTAAAGCAGAAATACGAATCTAAATATACGGTAATTGGAATTTATTTTTCCTCGCTTCAGAAACTCACTAAATCGATGTGCGGTAAATCGTTCTAGCAGCCGTAGACTCCGCCTCCCAATAGAAATATATAGAGCTTGGGGGCGGGGTTTATTTAAAGGATTGTGGATATACTCCTTGTAAAAATTGTGATTTAGCGATTCTATAAGATTCTCGCGCGTGCGTCAAAACATAAACAAACAAGCAATGGCGGTGTGGTCTATGAGGCATACGCAAGCGCAACGCATATTGATTCCATTAAAATGATCCATACAAGTAAATGAGTGATATGTTTATCTAAAATTGGGGGAAATGGTTCTTATTTTCAATTGCCACAGACCAGTTCACCTGGCAGTCAAATACTGGCGACTATCGATTGTTCCAATTCACTATCGATAGTCGGCGACTTCGACCTTACAGCGACGATAGTTCGATTGTCGGCGACAATCGTCAGATCACTAGTAAACAGTTTAATATTTATCATGACTTCATCTTCGAAAGAAGTACTTACCATAACATATTGTGAAAGCACTTTCTTCTCACACACTGGGCAGTGAACTTTCACCAGGTCGCCTTCACCTTCTGCGTACACAGCAGAATCAGCCAATTCTTTCAACACCTGAGGTGATTCAATCTTGATCAGCTTTCCACGCACCCGCTCACGTTCCATGATTTCATCTTCATAATCATCCAAGAAGGATTGATCGGTCTGTTCAGATTTGATTTTCCTTTTCTTGCCCTTGGAAACATTGCCCTGATTGCCATAGCTATGATCATCAACCTCAATATCAGACATGTCCATGTCAGCTTCTGATTCGGAACCCATTTCAGCTTGTTGGCTAGCATCCTCCTTATTCTTTTGGACAACAAATGTTTCTTTTCTACTGCCATAGTTGACCGTTATTTTTTGAATACCTGCTTTCTTATCCTCCTGGCTCTTATTGGAATCATCCTCATCTGCCTGGCTTCCAGCTTCAGAAACTCCAATAACATCCGATTCTTTAGCTGCTATAAGGGCTGAATCATCATCTTCTTCATCATCACCATCATCATATACTTCTTCAGCTTCAGGCTTTTTCAAAACAGCAGCACCTTCGTCATAATTTATTTCATTGACACCATTCATGATTGAACCAACACATTTTTTGCCTTTGGGTATAGCTTTCTTCTCAGCAATATCAACAATGTAGAGTTTGTTGGAAGGGCTTTGAGATAGATGCTCATGTAGGGAGCAGAGAGTTGGAAATTCAATAGAGCAGGCACCACATTTGAAGATATCTCTAGACATCTCTCCAGATACAGGTGATATTTTAACTTCTCCATCTTCTTCCAAACACGGATGGAAGTACTCTTCTGTGACCATGTCACTGTGCATTTGGAAATGACGATAGTAAACATCGATTCTGTTGAATCTGTAGTCACAGATACCGCAGACAAACGGAAATAGGCCTTCATCATCTTCTTCATCCTCATCAATGATCTCTCCATCCCACTCTTCTTCATCTCCAGATGGATGTTCAGACCTTGTCATGTCTGCGGTCACATCCAAACTGGTTTCAGCGGCAGACCCATCTTGTGAATCATCGAGTAGTCGAATATCATCTTCAGAGATATCAGCAGTCTGAGCTCCTTGGTCGTTCTCCAATTGTTGCGCCTCAATCATAACTTCTTCCTGCAATTTTTTCTCTCTTTCCGCCTTACTAGTATTCACCAGTGGTACTCGTACTTCAATAACATTCTTACCCCCGAGTTCTTTTACTTGTATAACTTTTTCTACTGCTGGTTTCATCGGAAGTGCCGCCTCAATGTGTCCCCCATCAACCTCATGTACTTCCACTGACGTGGACTGGTCCATGACTGAAAAAAGAAGTTCACTTGTCAATGAATATGTTACTTGGGAAGAAATGCAAAGAGATGAACATGTTCAATCTGAAAACAATTAACTTATAAAATAAGGTGAAAAAATTCTAACCTCAGAAAAATGTCAAATTAACGAAGGACTGAGCTGTGAGCATACAAAAAAATGATAGATTTGGAAAAGGATGGCGTATCGTTCAGTTCATGTTTGATCAGTTGATCATGCGGTTGAATTTTGAAAATTTGAAAAACTTTCAAAATGATTCTCTAGTTGATCACAATTACAGCCGGATGATGGAATTCTTTTAAACCAGGACCTTGTCTAAAATCCCAGTTCAAACTGAGAATTGGAATTTTCATAGATTTTGAAATTATCAAAAATAATTGGCGTTGGAAACGGGGTGGGATGTTCATAATTTCATTAGTAACGATTATTTGAAGACATACAGGCAACATATAACATTTAAATAATTAAACAAGCTATAAATAAGCAACAATAAACCGTGACAGTTTCAAATAATCAAACAATAGCGTCATGTCCGAGAGTAGGTCACGTCCGATTTCGTGACAAATCAGCGAGTGCCCTTGACACAATAACGAACGCTTACCGTCTTTCCTTTTCAGTGTTTAGTGAAAGTTTGTCTGTCTTTGAACCAATTTGCAGACATGTAGCTCATCAAATCGACGAATAGAAGGGTCCTTTTAGCCTGATAAATTGACGCGCTTTTTCAAGAACGCTCCCTTCCAGGTCCGGACGGGCACTTCCGCTTCCTGTAAGCAAAGGGAGGTAATTTGACCGTAGGCAGTACGCCACTAAATTAGCTTTTAAACGCATTGTTCCCCTCATGCCAGTCAACAAAATGCATGAAAGGCAAGTTTCTACTTTGCTGGAACTGTATATTTCGATATCAGTCCAAAATATTAGCATTTGATGGCTAGAAATAGTAATCTTGAGACGGGCAAAATTTCTAAAAATTGTCATGTCTAAAATCCACACGTGGAATGTGTAAAATCCCGCATGGGTATGAATAAAAACCTTCTTGGGATGGTTTAAAACCAGGTCATCCATTGCCTTTCCGATAATATTTTTGATACGGAAACATCTACGTCTTACTTTTACCTTTTATTTTTAAAAAATCGTTTTACACAGATCTATAAAAGTTTGTCAAAAATTAATGGCCTAGCTCATACACACGTGTGCTGAAAACTGTCTTTATAATTTCAGGAATTATCTAAATAAAAAAGTAGATTGTTACTGATATTGTTTAATCGATCTGGATTCTATCTTAATTAAGAAACTTACAGTAACTTTGCTGTGTCATATTTACGTAATAGTTTGATAGTTTGACATCATTATTTTATTACACTTTGCAATAAATCGTCTGACATTTCACTATCATATTTGACTTTGTCTTTCATATTTTACGATGTGGACACTGGCTATATCACGAAGTTATATAAGTATCTAGGATCGTGGCTATATAGATAGGTACATGCCTACCTATTTCACTATGATGCAAAAAACTGCACGGACAGGGGAACACACATATAAAGAAACTTCCGTTCATGTTCCCATTAAAACATACGAGGGTTGTACCAGAATTACGTAGACTTTTGCCATACCTTCCATGCCATTCATCACACAAACATATAATTTTGCGTGAAGTGCAAATAATATTTACTGCGTAAGTACGTTGCGTTTCAAAGCCGTATCTTATTTGGATCACATTCTGCAGCTTCCGGGGAAAGATAGGGGTACGGTATGCGGGGCACGTCAACGGAACGTCACGACGTCGGCTGAACTTCCAGGATAAGTGAAGCTCCTAAATGTGTACATTGTAGCTTAAAAGACGTGCACATCCGTACACAAAACTTACGGATGTTTATTTACTACCTTAAATGTGACAAAGTTTCAATATATTACCAGTATTGACGCATATAACCCTTATAATAGAACGTCGATAAAGGTCGATGTGGTCCTAGAAAACGCTTGGTGACGTCGCATTCGCCGTTGGTTTTCGCCGTCGGTCCATGTCGTTTTATTCGGTCTCGACCACGATGGATGCGCTTGTGTCGTTTGAAAATCAGGTAACTCGATGCAAGAGATTTAGAGTTAGTAGGTTCATACATTTAAAGCGTTTGTTCCGGCGTCTTCCCGAGGTTCACACAAAACTTCGTGTTGATGCGATTTCCAGCGTAGTTCGCTAGTTTTAACGTCATATTTTCACTGGTGATCCGCAGCAGATGTTTCTTGTTTTGTACCATAAATCAACAACGGTAACCTTTATAAAGTCAAATTTACGGCGTGCGTTCCAATGACATTGCGCTTGCATGTCACGAAGTCGCGTTAAAATTAGACTTGATATCTGTGAGGTATAAGCAGTTGAATAATGCCAATAATGTTTTTAAAATTCGCTGCCCGGCCTATCCAACTATTGGTTACTATTGCGACGTATTAAATGGCTTTCGAACATTATGTTACAAAATATTTTTACAGATTCTCTAGAAAAAGGTTTGAAGTTTCTCTACGGCAAATTTGGTGATAAAACATGTCTAAATAAAAAAGTTATGACAAAAGTCTACGTAATTCTGGTACACCCCTCGTATAGTGTTCATCTAGATATCAGGGCCTGGGGGAAATACCGGAGAGTTTACCACCAGCTGCTGCCCAAGGGCGGGTGGGGTTTTTTTCGGAGTGGGGGGGAACGTGGATGCAACTGACTTGTTGTGCAGTAATAATTTAATATATATCATTTACCTTTTCACTATTCGGTTAACATATATATATATATATAATGTCTTATACTGGTCTGGAGCCAGAAATTTTGGAGAGGGAGGGGTCACCGGCGAACATTTTTTCTTATTTCGAACTATAATCATGCAATTTTCTGCATTATAACCTTTTAAAATTAGAAGTTTAAAAAAAAAGTTTAAAAATTGTGCAGCTTTGCCATACTGTTAATTTATGGTCATCCGAGGTCACCTGTGTCCCCGTTTCAGCTGGACCTGCTTATGAGCCTATTTTCATGAAAATTGGAAAAGGTCATCATGGTTGACCTTTGGGACGCCCAACAATCTTGATTTCAGAGGGGTATTTTTTCTACTTCATTATTGTAAAATAAAGACTTTACTAACTTCTTTTTTATCTCAAAATAGCACTCTTTGTACTTAAGCATCATTCTTCTTAGCAAGCGATATACACAGTGTATTCGATATCTGCATCACCAAAGCAACGTCTGATGAACTGGATTTTCTTGAAACTTGGAAGATGTTGAGCCACACACTGAAGATTCTCTGGAGAACGAACACGTGGTGTTGAACAACCTCTAGCAGAAAAGGCATACTAGCTATTCCTATGTAAAGAGTGACATTAATACATTACAGTCATGTTTGTTGAACGGGGCGTATATGTAGCCTAAAGGATGTCCAAAAAGAAAGTATACAATTTCAGTATCTTAATGATCGAACCTCTATACTAGTATGTGAAGTTGCTATCGCAACGAAAACTTGTACATTGTTAGACATTTCCCTCACCATGGACAAAATAAGGTACTTTTAGAAAATCGACATGTCAAAATAAATACCCGAGTGAAAATAGAAAACTGCATGTTACCAGAAAAAAACCTACATCTCATATGTCTATTATGTATAAATTCCTTTGCGATGGCAGAACGTAAATATTTGAAATCACAACACTGAAACTGTATACTTTCTTTGTGGACACCCTGTACATGGCGACCAGTACTACCATAGTAGCAAAATATAAGTTGTTTATGTATCTGATCATGACTAATCTATGGTGAAAGAAATGTACGCTGATATACATGAGCGTTAACATGAAGCATGGAAATTATGTCCCTGGTCAGAACATGCACACACAAATTAGGGACAATTCGTATTGCTAGACTAGTATGTAAGCATTTAGTTACTACAGTATCTGATATATACTCGTACCTACCGATGTACTAGAGCTATCACACAGTAACCACACTTCTTCACGCAACAACATCAAGGAGCAAACTTCGGATGACAATTCACGCAACTCAGTATGAGCCCAATTCCTGAATGACCTATGTTGAAACCACGGCCCCAAAATCCGGAGGAATAGCAGGGATTTTTACTTTTTAAAGATCTTAAAAACCCTCAAATTGCCCCTGTCATAAACCAATTAACAATCACGTCTATATATCCCACTATTTTTGCGCAAAACAGACACACTCACGACAATGCGATAGACATCGGAAAGGGGGGACGGGGTCGTGTCATATTCGCCCAACTATACTCCCGCTATACCCAGGGTTCAGGGGCGTGGTTTCAATTAACTGGTGTAAAAGTAAATGTCATGTCAGTAGTAAATTACTACTACTAGTAATACATTGTCGACATCTAACAACGACCTCGACTTTCATTGGGTTTAAATGGTTTGTAAAGTGTTCGATGTTTATGCAATGGAAGGCCCAGAGGGGCCAGTGTCGCTCACCTGACATGAACTGTGAGTTTTAGGTTTGAATTTGATTCATAAAGTTAGACTAAAAGTGATGGCTCGTAAGTGACTACACAAGGTTCATCTATGGCGTTTGACCCAATATTTTGTTGATACATGTATTAACATTGAGACCAAGTTTCATGACGATCAAGCTAAAGTTGTGACCTGTAGTGATTACAAACGTTTTTTTCAAACGTCATTTGACATACTAGTAGTGAGCGTTTTTTTTATCCCACATAACACAATTTAATTTGGCTTAAATTTGGTTAAGATGATCATTGTGACAAAGTTTCATCAAGATTAGACCAAAATTAACTAGAGTGCCTACACAAGAAAATTGTACATAGACTTATAAGCATTTGATTTCAACTGCGTAAAATCATATTTTCCTAGTCATAAGTCACTGATTATCCCGTCATGTGCACAGTTGAAACCAAATACCTATGGACAAACTAAGCGTTATGAACTTATCACAAAAGCTCGAGATTAACCGGTTCTCCTCATCAAATGGTAGCAGTTTTGCCCAATATTTATGGTAGGGTACTGTTCTATTTTCTTCTACAAGTTTGTGACGACATGTACCTAGTAAAACAGGGAGCCTGACATGTACATAGTAAAACAGGGAGCCTGACATGTACCTAGTAAAACAGGAAGCCAGACATGTACCTAGTAAAACAGGAAGCCAGACATGTACCTAGTAAAACAGGGAGCCTGACATGTACCTAGTAAAACAGGGAGCCTGACATGTACCTAGTAAAACAGGGAGCCTGACATGTACCTAGTAAAACAGGGAGCCTGACATGTACCTAGTAAAACAGGGAGCCTGACATGTACCTAGTAAAACAGGGAGCCTGACATGTACCTAGTAAAACAGGGAGCCTGACATGTACCTAGTAATACAGGGAGCCTGACATGTACCTAGTAATACAGGGAGCCTGACATGTACCTAGTAATACAGGGAGCCTGACATGTACCTAGTAATACAGGGAGCCTGACATGTACCTAGTAAACCAGGGAGCCTGGCATGTACCTAGTAAAACAGGGAGCCTGACATGTACCTAGTAAAACAGGGAGCCTGGCATGTACCTAGTAAAACAGGGAGCCTGGCATGTACCTAGTAAAACAGGGAGCCTGGCATGTACCTAGTAAAACAGGGAGCCTGACATGTACCTAGTAAAACAGGGAGCCTGGCATGTACCTAGTAAAACAGGGAGCCTGACATGTACCTAGTAAAACAGGGAGCCTGACATGTACCTTGTAAAACAGGGAGCCTGACATGTACCTTGTAAAACAGGGAGCCTGACATGTACCTAGTAAAACAGGGAGCCTGACATGTACCTAGTAAAACAGGGAGCCTGACATGTACCTAGTAAAACAGGGAGCCTGACATGTACCTAGTAAAACAGGGAGCCTGACATGTACCTAGTAAAACAGGGAGCCTGACATGTACCTAGTAAAACAGGGAGCCTGACATGTACCTAGTAAAACAGGGAGCCTGACATGTACCTAGTAAAACAGGGAGCCTGACATGTACCTAGTAAAACAGGGAGCCTGACATGTACCTAGTAAAACAGGGAGCCTGACATGTACCTAGTAAAACAGGGAGCCTGACATGTACCTAGTAAAACAGGGAGCCTGACATGTACCTAGTAAAACAGGGAGCCTGACATGTACCTAGTAAAACAGGAAGCCTGACATGTACCTAGTAAAACAGGGAGCCTGACATGTACCTAGTAAAACAGGGAGCCTGACATGTACCTAGTAAAACAGGGAGCAAGTAAAACAGGGAGCCTGACATGTTCATAGTAAAACAAGGAGCCTGACAGTAAATAACAACAAACAAAATCACTCTTTATTGTATATCTACTTATTTTTAGTATTTATATAAATGTATAAGCATAAAAATATCATTCTTAACAGAATATTATCATACATGACATTAAAATTAAGCATGTGAATAAGACAAATGAGAACATGGACATACCGGCCAAGATAGTTAAATTCAAAATAGGAGTGATAAGGCAAAACAGGTCACAAGTCCCACTTAAATGTGATTTAAAAAGGATTAAGATGCATAAACAAGCAACGTATTAATTCTAGTGGTTATATATATAAGGGAACATCATAAAATGAATCAAATGAACCTTGGTGCAAAGTAAGGTGAATTTGGAAACCAGAAATTTATCAAAGAAAATAGCAGTAACTCCACTTTAATGGGAGCACTTGGCTGGTATAATATGGATGGGTATACACATGTTACATACGCAGGTCAACCATTACGCCTGTGGACAGGTTTCAGTTTGAAAATGTCTGTAAAAACATTCATAAACATAGTATTTCTTAAAACTTACAAAAATGCATGTACATATATATTTATGATTTAAAAATGAAATATTATGCAATAATATTGTCAATTAACAATTTTACATGACATTAAAACTATACATGATCTATTATCACCACAAAAGTTTGTCCCATAGAAATTAAATGATTTTGCACTATATAGAGGAGACATTATTGTCCGATACATTATTGCACAACATACAACCCCCCCCCCCCCTGTCTAATGGATAGTCAGGAACAATTACTACATGTAAAGAGGCTAAACTCCACATGGGTGCTGCTAAATCAAAGCACTAATGGAAATATTTAACTTAAAATCCGATTTAAAACATTTTTAAGTTAATGGTTCTTTCACAAATATGAAGACTTATGTGTTCATAATTGTATTCCAATGGGACGAAATTTCATGGTTTCGGTAAAAACTTCCATTTCGATGGGACATTTTAAAATTTGTGGTTTTGCATTTCAGGTAATATATACTAGAGTCAAAAGTATTGTTCGATAGGATTAGATTTTGTGGTTGAAGGTGAACCAAGAAATCCACGAAATTTAATCCCCCATCAAAATTAATGATTTAACTGTAAATGGAGCAGCAGATTAGAGTCAGTTAATGAACTACAAACAATATCTGTTCCCTATTTGCAGTTGGTAAAGAATTTATTTGAATTGATAGTTTACGGTTTCCGTAAGTGCTTTGATAGAAGAGTCCCAAGATGACCATCAGAGTAAGAAATATTCTAAGTTTGAACAATTAAATCTGATTGAAACAGGTTTATGTTGGACAATAGCTACACATAGCTAACGTTATATTGTTGTAAATGAAATCCGACTTAAAATAAAGATGGTATTGTATTGAATTGTATTGTTTGGAATCTCATTTTGCATAGCTAATGTGTAGAAATTCTTCATGAATATTCATGAATCTCAATTATTTTCCGTACATAACCCATTACTCTACTCTACACAGTAACTGGGTTCTAGCAACTTTAAATAGCAATCTAAACTATTTTGCCATCAAAGTTTACATGTTGAATGAGGGTTTACCAACCAAGGGAGACAACTCTCATATTGGTATAATTTGCACACAAGAGTTATCTAACATGCTGATAGAGATATTTTAGATCTTAATGGCAGTAACATGCATTGGCAATAAAACTATTCTTCATCAAGTTTGATGGAATGTTAACTATTCATCGTCCAGTTTGACAGTATGTAAGCCATGTTGGACCTGGTGTGATGAGAGGACTTCTAGAGCCATGTTTAACACTTCCTCTACAGTACCACTAGCATCTATCTCAACACACGATGGCTCCTTCATACGTTTATACGACTCACACAATCTGAAATACATAGTTAAGTTACTGGCGATACTATTATATTTTTTAAAGGCCAAGCATAGGCTTTATTTGCAAGTCAGCTTTCTGCGGAAATATGTCAGGCATATACTGTAAACCTAGAAACTTTCGCGGCTAGAAACTTTCGCGTTTTGCCGATTGTCGGCATATTCGCGGCTACAAACTTTCGCGTTTTAAAGTCTCCCGCGAACTCCGCGAACACTAAGTCGCATAGTGACAAAATTATAAATTGATATTATAACCTGTCACATACATTGCTCGGTTCGTATATAATTGCTTCTTAATTATAGTTCTCACCTTCGTTAAACACTCTCAAAACTCTTTTTGATGTAGATAGTTACCTATTGTATTTTTTACACAAATTGCAAACTACGCTGGTAATGTTTTCACAGTTTTATTGACACTATCAGTCATTTTGTATTATGACATACCCGGTAATAAACAGCGCTATGCACATGCATGTTCATATATTGAGTGTATTGTTAAACATGTTTTCAATTTTTTTTTTGAAAGTGTTTTCATTATTGTACTGTGATGATAAAAGACTTTATTAAAAAAGTACATACACTTAACATTCCATATTTTGACAAAATAGCACTTAGAATACGGTCTTATAAACGTCGTACCAAAATGATGAATTTCCTTCAAAAACGAGAAACTTTCGCGTTTTTCTTGTCCTGGACATGTTCGCGGGTATTTACTTTCGCGGATTTTTACTAACCGCGAACACCGCGAACTTAAATCGCGCGAAATAATTTCTAGGTTTACAGTACATACGAGTGCCTCCACCAAGATTCGAAACTGAGTCGGGAGATTATACGGCAAGCGCACTAACCACTGAGCTACAGAGGCACAGGCGAAGTAAATGGTCACATTATTTCTACACAAAGTTGGGCCCCGTAACAATTTAAAATGTTTTAATAGTCATTGTGATTTTCTGATCAAAACACTGCGAATTCACAGATTATTTTTCGTTTTAAAGACCCAAGTATGTTAACAGGAGACAACTCCTCAGCATCCTCTTTGCACCCTGGGTTATCAAGCCCAACATTAAATATATCTAAAATTGAAACAAGAGAAATTGTAAAGTAGATATACCCCATGGCAGCCAAATAGTCAGAAATGGTAAAGGTAACACTGACCTTTGACCAATCAGAAGTTAATGGCCTACTCCTGGCTCCATGCAAAGAATGAAGATGCCAGGCCAAAGCATTCATGAGTGATTGAACAGAAACAAACCATTTGGTCTATCAACTACCAACTGACCGACATGTGCAAAGCAGGGGAATAAAAATATGATATATGATTGATAAAATATATTATCTAGACAGGAAGCAAGACTATATGAAAGCAGGTGTCCATTGCCCAAGCAAAGCGCTACTTAGAGCTTTGCATGTGAGGTAATCCATGCCTTCTATGTTTAATTGAACGAGAGGTAACTGAAAGAAGGCCTGCAGTGGCGATTTGCTTAGGCAATGAACACCCGTACAAAATGATATATTAAACATTTACCTCTGTCGGAACAATTGATCCTTGTCCAGGCTTTTTTCTTCAAATGTTGGATTTATTCCTCGTCCACTCAGCCTCTGTTTCCTGACCTCCTCAGTGACTGTGAGGAACAATACAAGTGTAGGTTGTAACAGGTCTGATGGCCATCTATACACAGAATGATCATGTCCGGGTAAGTCCTCCATGCTGGTCTCATTAGCAATACCATACGCTGCAGTACTGTGCCAGAATCTGAAATAGGCATATGCAGATATTTCTCAAACTGATGGAGAATACTGGCATGATGGGAGAATGTTTTAGGATTTTTATATCATGCATGCTCCATGAAGCCATCTTAACATTATTTATTATCATTTTATCAACTAAACAAAACAGGTTCCAGTATTCCAAGAAAATGTGTGAGATTTGATAAATTTGCCTCAGATTATGCAGGAGTAGAGTCTCGTATGCAGGAGATCTGGCATGTATGCTTTAGGACACACAACTTTAGAGAAGTCTAATATAACTGAACTGTTCTAACATCAACACTTACCTGTCCATTATAACAGGTCTAATCTGACATTCTTTGATTATATCATTGGCCACAATATAGTTCCCCACGCTATAATACGCTCTACGTACAATTTCTGGATATTTATCAAAAGTTGGTCGTAAATGTGTGAGTTGAGGAGGAGGAGTGAAGAATCTAGCTGCACCCATTCTCTTCTCTAGCTCTTCTGTTAATGTTGTCTTACCTATAATACAGGAACACACAGATACAACATACCCTTATAGACAGAAACTCTGAAACTGTAAGTAGTTTACATTTATAGGTTACATCAATCAGTCACTTTTGACTGTTTATGTGATGGGTGGTTACTGGTCATGAAATAAGAAAGGGATGAAATAAAACAGGAAGGTTAGAAATAAGTAAATAGTTCAAAGGTAGAAGGATTAGAAAGTTCTCAGGGTCCTCAATAACCTCAGGCTGTAGGTCAAATTGACTGCTTAAAAATCATTTTGAAAATATGTAATTTATACACAATTTGAAGAAAATACATGTTGTTGCATTAAGGACCTTATCAGGCCTGTTGGTAAAGCATTTCGGCCTGCTAGGTTAAAACTTATTGAGAACCCTGGTTCTTCCCAGCTGCGTTTTCGCCTTTCTCTCTGGACATTCTGCTACTTTACTGTATGGTCCAGGCCCCTACCTGTAGCATCCATTCCCTCGACAACAACAAACGGATGTAGTAATGACTGATCCACTGTTGTACCAGGTTTCACAGCAACATGCTTATCTGTTATCTCCAACAATTCTCTCACTTCAGATGCTTCACTTAACTGAAAGTACAAAATATAACTATTGGAACAAATGATGTTAACTGAAGACTGCCCACCCAGGATACTCTTCTATTTACAAACATAATAAATCTTCCCGCCTTCCAAATAGGCATGCACAAATTTTAAATGATTCTATAAAAGTTGAAACATTAGAAAACTTGATTTAATACTGGTAATTCATGATTGATTGTAATTTGTAAATAAATACAGACATTGGAAAGTTCAACATGAAAAACTTCAACAAAAGAGTGAAGAGACGTCCAATATTATTAAATGTCATGAAACAATCTTCCTATCAAAATTCTAATCTGCCACTAGGCTAGCAAAATTCAGATTACCGACATAAATTTGTTATGTTATATTTTAATGTTTGGGAACAAACGGTGTTGTTGTAATGCACCAGTCAGCTGTATCCACGCCCGCCAAACCCCGGGATGGGCCGGGAATTTTACTTTGGTCTTGTCAAAACCCCACCCTTCCACGACCCTGCACGACTAATTCAGACGGTTCCTGGTTAAAATCTACTGGCCCCTGACAACTCAATATTGTCACTGGGGTATTGGTTCAGAGAAAAATCCAAACGTTAACCCTGCAGTGCGGGAGAGTTGAAAGATAGGAACACGACCATTTCCCCGGCTATCCCCTGTGGATCTCCGGGTTGGGGGGGGGGACCTGGATGTAACTGACAGGTGCATAACTAAGGTTGGCTGGATATCCTTACATATATTACGACTCTACTTACCCGTTCTAGTATCAATCTTGCACTTTCATAGTCATGAAACACAGGTCTGATTTCTGACCTAAACATGATAGGTGAAGTTAACGCTTCCATTTGTTGAAGTGCTTTTATATCTGATCTGTCGATCAACTCCAAGTTGAATTCTGTATCTTCACTCGTAGTCAAGCTGTCATTGGATGTTTGTGATGCCAACATCGTGTAACTTCCTTTTTGTTCACACGGCACAAGTTTATAAGCAGACAAGTTAGAATTTTCATTTAAAAAATCTGAAATTTGATCAGCTGTTTCATGTTTACATTCATCAGGAATCGAACAAAATACTCCTCGTCTGAATTTGTTGCCATCCGACAGATCTCGTGAGTCGAACATCACAGAATGGGCGAACAGGGCGGCAGGCCAAATCCCGTTTTGTCTGTAAACTTTATGAGACGAAATCGCTGACTGCACGTAACTGTTTTGGTCAGAAGAAGAATCACCTGTTAGTCTAGGAAAGAACAGATACATAGTGCTGTTTGCTGTAATGAGTTTGGAAGCAATCGACAGATCTCTACTTTCGCTTTCATTTTGAGACCAAGTTCTACGTCTGAGATATATATACCTATCTGGTCCAGTTATATATATACAGTTCCACTTTGACGGCATCGTGCAGCTGCTGAAATAGGCTTCACAATTTGTGAATTTTGTGAAATTATCAATTAATTTCAGTATTTTCAGTTTCCTTGCGCGCGCGGAAAATGTAAACATTACTTACGGTGTCGTAAATCTTACACAACCGTTATATTTACTCGCGAAGAATCAAAGCACTGAAGACACATTGTGTAAATCAGAATTATTAACCATGGCCGTGTATTAGACTTTCATATACGGCTATGCCAGAATAATTCTTTACAAATTATTATTCACTAAATCTGTTTATTTTGTATACAGTACATGTAGCTGGAGTCAGGTGCCAAACTAAAGTTCACAAAGTAAAACAAAGATCATGGAATATTGGACACTTTTTCACTTTGAAATAACAGAATTATATTATGCTATAATTTGGTATCATATGCAAGAATAGTCCAAGCATGATTGGATTCTGTTGGAATTTGAAAATAATTTATATTTATCAGATTTTTTGGTTACTAGGCAATTTAAGAACTTCAAGGAAAACTCATGATTTATGGAATAAGCCTGGTTGTCATGGTAATATACATGTGCATTCTTTAATATTTTGTTTGTCAATCATACAGAAATATAAAGGAGTAGTTGAAGTTCATAAAATCGACTTATATGTTCTTAAGATGTAAGTATTGTGATATGTCAAGTTATTCAATCTCGAAGTTGTATAACAAAAGTGTGGTTCCCATCAAGAACAATATAATTCTAACTCTTAGATTTCTATTGTCCCTGTTCCTAGTGACTCTCAGGGAAATTTGGTCACTTTCATGTTAAAAAATGTCAAAACAAAATTCAAAGGTTTGTTATTGTCATATTAGAACTCCGATTTTCTTCAGATAAAAATTATTCAAAGGTAAAATCTATTGTTGCAAAAGTCAACATTAATTAATTAATTAAATATCTAAAATACGAACAAAGTGTAAACATTATGATAAGACAAACACATCTGTCATTCAGTACTCAGTTTAAGAAAATCTGACAGTTATGGCTTATAATGATTTGTAAAACCGCTCAAATATGCTGTCCCGACTTAGAGCTCTGTACTTTTTGGCTGATTTTATTCCAATTTAGATAGGTTGCTTGCGTAACTACAATTTCAATACCTTTTGAACACACTTCCTTATAGAAGTTGATAGTAGACATATCAAAGTTTTGCAGGGGCTACATTTTTATTAAAATAAGAAAAACTGTCGAAAATAGGGTTTTACGCATCACCTTATTTGCGTACCAATAAGTACTAATTTAACTTATCTTTGAAATATTCTTTTTTACCTATTTTGAGTATCATTACACTAACATTGAATTAAAAAAAAAGAATTCCGACATTTTATCAACCATCAATTTCCGGCATTCAAAGGTTTTTGTTTCATGCTGAGATGTTCAATTTTCAAAATGTTTGCCTGTTTACTTTCTTTCTTCTACTTCTCTAGCCATTTATCATGATGTACAAAATATACTATGTATTACTAATATTGTATTACGTACGTTTATATCATGTATCATACATTATGTTACACATGTGTCGTGTTTACCACTTTGGTCAAAAATGGAGTGCTCGATATGTTCTGTTCTGTAAAATGATGCATCACAAATAAGGTTAATTTTTTAAAGAAAATATGCATGTTTGGTGATTTTCGATGTCGGGACAACATAATTAAATCTGATTTCAAGTCCCTTTAATTAAGTTTGCCCGATGCCACGATGTATGGTTGGGAATGATTGTATATGCCGCTAAAGATAGGTGGTGAGTATTGCTGTTACTTCAAAGAAATTCATCGTCCATATTGTTACATATCAGACACACAATTTTATCAGAGAAAAGAGCACTTTATTTATCAAACGAAAACAAATTTTAGTTTTCTAGACTCGTTTAAGAAATGTTGATCCCCAAAGACAACTCATGATGGATAATATATTTATCAAATGCAATTATTTATCTTTTCTATAATCATGACCAAAAAAGGCAATTCAACTTTGATATTCAGAATCTGATGTCATTGAAATTGGACAGCTGTTGTTTCATGGACTTTACCATATTGGTTGTTAATACATGGATTGCGAGAAAATGTACTGTTATATTTTCTACAAAACCTGAAGTATAATAATAATATTATGGATCGAGGTCATGTCCACTTGAAAACGTACTTCAAAGTGGCTAACAGAAAGTTACCGAAATTAATTCTAAAACTAACTTAACATCAAAACATAACAGAACATAATAGTTTATTGTCGTAAACAAAATAGTTTCTTGAGAAACAACATGAACGTATTTACAAAACATTTGTACATAATTTCATATGATGCATGACACAATAACAAAATAAGTTCATACGAATGTCAATTTCAATTTAACATTAATATTAGACTATATTACCCGAACTCAAAATTAAATACAGTTTTAATTGCAATACACTTCTAAAGTGTATGTAACAACCCACCCACCTGTCATACATGTCGGCTCACTTCGGATACACAACCGACAAGTCAAGGAATTGCTGCAGGGTATCTAACACCAAGTCTGTTCGGTACACTTCCGTAAGTTACGGTCTGTGTGGTATATATACCCTACCCTACACCAGTCAGGTATCTTATTCCAGGGAAACAGATCATTCAACAAGGTAAGACATATATCAAAATTGTAAAACTTTGGATATTTATTTAAAATTTTAATTAAATTTGATGGTAAAAATTCGGATATTTTTTTTGTTTTTAGTTAGTTACTTAAATAAGTTATTATTAATTATATTTTTGTAGAATGAATTTATGTTAAAGCAATTTAAAACGATTAGTATAGCAATTGGAAATTACTATTTAATTAATTTGATGGGGGAAAACTTCGGATATTTATTTAAAATTTGAATATATTTTTTGTAGAATGCATCTATTTTAAACCAATTAAAACTATTACTACATCAATTGGAAATTATTGTTTAGCTAATTTGTACCACTATTATCTTAGATGTATACAGCCAGTGAATTGGATATAACATAAATTTGTCAACGTTTTAGACCTAATTACTTACTGACATATACATGAATATTTCCGACTTTATACAAAAATACGTACAGTACTACTTATCATATGTACATTCACAACTACAAACCCATTTTGTATATTGACTTTGTATTTCTGGATAAATTTAGTAAATAGTACTAAATATCATACCAAAATTTATAATGATTTGTCAAAATTTATTTCGCAAATAAATTCAGTATTTCTGTTAAATACATCTCATACCCTTTCATATTACTTTATTTTCGCAACTATGCACCGTTTATCATCAATTATTCTTAAAAACCCTTCAGAAAACAATATGTAATTAAATGTATTCATCATATTCAGATTTTACCATGGTTCTCTTCTATTTTGCATTAAAAAAGGATTATTCCTTAATGAAACTAATAATATTGCAACCATATCTAATTTTACTATTTCCTTTTCTATTTTCAGAACAATCATGAAATCTATCGCAGTTGCCGTTCTTGCACTTATGTGCGTATTGGGTCTGTGCCAGGCTAATTATGGTTATGGTTACGGATACCCGTCAACTGGTTCCAGCGGTAACGGCGGATGTAAGTTAAATCTATCAAATATTCGGAACTCCTCGGTGTTTATCTAACGAAAGTGTATTTCTCAGTTACGGAAATTTCCGAGTAGTTACGATTGAAAAGATTTTTGACGATATTCATTATTTTTTCTGACTTCTTCCTACATTAAGAATTCCACACCTAAACAGTACCATCAACTTCTCCATTCCGATCATTCCTCTGTTTTTATGCAAAGCAAAATGTAAATATTTATTTACCGGAGACAAACGGAAATGGCCGGGTTTTCACGATGGTTTCTTAGTATGATGCATGTTCATTGGCTAACGTTAACTTAAACTCGATGGTCGACAACAATAATCGATTCGTCATTGGTTCAGATTAAGCTAATTTATTAAAACTCATTCGCATAACTTTAATCGATTTTCATTTTTTTCTTCTTTAATTTATACTCGATTCTAATTGGCTGACATATTTCTGTTTTTCTTGTAGTTCTGATGTTGATTGGTCTGTTGTTCCTCCTCATGATCCTGTTCGGTAACAACTCCTCAACCAGCACCAGTGGTACTGTAACCATTGTCAACGGATCTGCTACCGGTTAAATAAGTAAGTACTTCTTTTACTTTATTTTTAAATGTCTTCCACCGGGTACACCGTCTATTTTTAAAACTGGAAAAACTGTTACTTGGGACGGGAGAAATTTTAAACTTTCAAGTAAAAAAATGGTACCGGCAATTTTGTTTAATTGGAGAATTGTTTCAAAGAAACGGATGACAATATGCACGTGGCAACTCTTAAGGCATATGGTGTTGAGGTTTATGTATCATTAGTTGTTAGATAGAAAATCAGGTATTTACTTCGTCCAAACCGAAAGTAACCCGTCCCAAGTAACGGTTTTTCCAGTTTTAAAAAGAACCCAGTGTCTTCGTTAATTAATATAATTCGAAGTAAGCCTTCTTTGCTTTAACATCCTTATATTGTGTCCTTTTGTTTTGTTTTACTGTTCATTAGCTTTTTATTCAAATGTCATGTACTATGACGCTTTGATTGGTTGAATAAAATATTCTTATTCTTATTGGTCGATATTCATAATTTATTGCTGACGTTATGCTTAGAAATTACGTAACATTCGGATATGCATTTTCGGATCAATTACAAATAAAATTTGTTAAAGAATGATTGATTTGTACCCGCAAATACATAATGCAAGTTTAAGTAGACTCTATGATATAAATAACGCAAGGAGAATATTGAATTATGCCATTTTTGTCAACAAACTTAAAAATGTTGCTCGGTGTTGTAAACGTAGACAATTTTCGACTGTTAAATTATGCTAATCAATAGGTCAGGCTCGTGTCAAATTGGCCAAGCTATACAAGGGGATATTAGCCTACTCTCGTTTTGCAAGTTAAATCATGTCTAACTATAATTATATTTCAGCACGATGATTATTCTTCAGAAATCCAACTTGTATATACGACATAAAATACTTGTATAAATTATTGGCGGGAACTCTTCTAGGCTCTGAGCAAAACTGTGATATCCACCACGATCAACTCTTCGTGTGACTTCGTGAAACATCGGAATACGTCGTGAAACATCGGAAAAACATCGGGCACATCTCCTTCGTTGTCTTTCTATGGTTCATTGGTCATTTTACTGTCATTGGAATTCATGTTTCAAACTACATGTATCATCCATTATCAATATGAATGTCATTGTATTGGCTTATTGTTACAAACAAAATAAATTTATTCACATCAATATTAGATTTGTTCTATTTTTTTCTGGCGAGTGATATTATTTTAAAACTCAAGTTTTCTAAAAAAAACTGAGTTGAGTTAACACATGGATGAATATCATAAATAAGTCAATATCAACCATCATACACCGGGATTCAACAACAACAACAGCAACACAAACAACAAAAACAACAGCAGCAACATTTATTCAGCTATTAAGCCATACTTTGTACGAGATGTACGTAGCGGAGCGGAGGCAACGACCGTGGGTATCCGACGATGACCAGCCGTATATCTACGAGGAACTCCAATCAGGGAGAAAACAAAGGTCGATCATTCGTCACAGACATTTACATGTTTAGTAAATCGCTGGCTTAAGATGAGGTAGTCGTAAGGTACTATAGTCCATGTGACAGACCGAAATCCATTACCAAACTGGTGAACAGATCCAACAATGATTTTCGGTTAGCTTGATATGTAAGCTGTCCGAAATCAGTTGATGGACTAGCGGGGCATTTTGCAAAATGACCTTTTGGCGGCCATCTTTAAAGATGGCCGCCGTTATTTTATGCAAGCAGAGGGTTTTGGAAAACTTCGATTTTTCCTCACTCACATGGGCTATCGGCTTGTAATATGTCTCAAAGTGTTTGCAATTGAACCCCGCATGTGGTTATATATAAATATAGATATTATAATATGATTATTAATTAATAATTATTGATTTTTTAAGGAAATTATGATATTTTTCGATTTTTGTCGTTTATTTTTCTCTTTCAAATCGGATCTGAGTGTGTATTTGACCATTTGTTGATTGTTATATGCAGAGGTTGGTTCTAGGCGTCAAAAATAAACATTACATTGACAGATTTTCATTTGAAAATCCTTCATGAGACAGGAATATTGGATTCCTAAAAGTGTAATAATAGTCCTGTCTAGAAATGGGATATTTAGGTTAGACCAAACATTGGATTGTATTGTAAATATTTTTTAGTTTTCTTTTAGGGAATATCTTGCAATTGAAGAATATGAATGATGACCACCTGTCATCATTAAGCATTTTGTGAAAATCAAGATGGCGTCCAAAATGGCCGCCAAAATTCAGAAAAACAATCAGAGATGCCAAAAAATAGTTACAAATTGCTTTTTTTGCCGATTGGTTGTAGTTAAAATGTTTTTAACACATGCATTTATATTTTATCTATCGTTATTCGTCGATAAAAATATTGTGGGATGGCATCCATGTCGGCTGAAATCAAAATGGCGGTCACAACGGCCGCAATAATTGACATATTGATATATTCTGTTGAAACATTTATTCAAATAATTGTTGTTGATATCGGAATTAAAATAGTTAACTAATATTCAAATAAAAGTTCGATTCGACTCAATTGACCCGTTACCTTATTCAAAATGGCGTCAAAGATGGCCGCCAAAATCAGGAAATATGTCGGTGGTGCAAGAGATTAGTTACAAAAATTACTATTGTTGCTAATTGGCAGTTGTGTAGATGTAAAACATAGTATCTATTCAATCATAGCATTATTAATTGTTTGCAATTATTTAAGATAGCATACTAAAGAATCAACTACCGGCAGTAATGGCCATCATAATTGCTGAATAAGCATATTTTATTAAAATCGTATATATAGTGTGTTCAAATAGTTTATCAGACATGCATTATAGTTTAACTTCAAAATGGCAGCAAAGATGGCCACTTAAAATTACATAAATGGGGAATAAATTGTAGATATTTCTTCTTTCTGTATAGTATATATGGTCGTCCTCTTGGGCATTATCGTACCATTGATATTTAATTACAAGATCGTGTGAGCGGCGAGTTATTTTTGTTAAAAACAAATAATCTTGATTATCCACTATAAATAGGACCCCTCGAGAAGGCATAATCGCTGTCGACAATGCTCATGGATCTGGTTCTAGAACTTCCAACCAAAGTCACCAATGATCAGCCTGATGTTGCTTGTTGTGCTAAAGTACCGTTTGACGAATGCGTCCAATATGCTGAACTGCCTCCAGATGACAAATATTTGCCCTGGTTGATCCTTTGCCGAATTTGCGTATTTAAGGATTTATTTGACATGTGTCTGGTAACATCGTACCCTAATCTGTTTC
This sequence comes from Spisula subtruncata, assembly GCA_963678985.1. Taxonomy (NCBI): domain Eukaryota; kingdom Metazoa; phylum Mollusca; class Bivalvia; order Venerida; family Mactridae; genus Spisula; species Spisula subtruncata. The sequence goes on from OY787675.1 coordinate 37,010,502, forward strand.
GATAGTTCTTTAAGTTTTTCTAGAAGAAGGCGATGCTGTTGTAGGCTTTCCTCACAATGGTAGCAACATTGGTACTCATGGATACCCCATCTAATATATACCCCGATGTACTTATCTCTGCCACAACTTGTAACGTGTCATGCTGTTGTGGATGAAAAACGGAGTCTTAACACGAGCTCTCTTCCTAGTGAAGCGGGTGACCATATACTTGTAAGGATTAATTGACATAAACCATGGACCCTCCCATTCATTGCCGTAGTCTGTCCATGTCATCATGTTAAGCTTACGCATTTTCTTTAGTAATTACCCTGTTCAAGAGGTTGTTGTCAGCAAGCAGATGGTGAGTAGATGTTACATGAATTAGAAGGTGGTAGATATACAACAGAAAAAAAGTGGTCCAATGGCTGATCCCGGAGATACGCCTGGCGTGGCTGGTGCTGTGTTGGTGGACTGTTCTCCGACCAGTACATGTTGGGTTCTGATTGCAAGAATTATGCTAGTACTATTCCTGCCCAGCAGGTTGCACTGGTTTTGTAATAATTCAGTTTGCTGGCTTGCCTCTCCTTAGACCCAAGGCTTTGTTGAAGTCCCAAATGACGGGCCAATCTCCACCATCTAGGTAACAGTTGTAGTTGGTTATGGAGTGCAGCTGGCTCTCAGTGAATATCTTTCTGAACCATGTTGTTAGTCAACTAGTATCGAAAACGTGTCAAGAAGGGCCATGAACGGTGTGTGCTCGACCAGTTTACTTCACGCAGACTTGATTGAGATGGACCAGTAGTTGCTAGGTCGCTATAAATTGGTCTCCCGTTTTGATGATAGGTGTGACGCTCTAGTCTGATGGGAGTATAGTATTCCAAAAACTTGTGTGGATGTTGTTTGGAATCGTTGCTTCATGCGGACCGTGACCAGTTATATTCTTTCTCACATACAGTTTTTCCTCACCTCACCTCAGGCGTTCATCCTACACTATCATCCCAGTGTCTGCGATGAACTTTCTGGTCTTCCGCAGACCATCAGCGTCTCCATAGAGCTTCTCTTGAAGAGTTGTGTCTGTGGGCCACGTTGCAGTTTGAGCCTGGTTGTATCTTCTGCATCTTTGGAGGACATGCTCGACAGTTTGTTCTTTTTCCAGAAGACAGATCGGAGACGGCACCAATTTGTACTTCCGATAGATGTGATGGTTCAGCCTGTTGTGCCCTGAGCGTAGTCGTCATACCATAAGCACTTGTTCTGACCTGTTGGTAGGGATCAGCATCTTGTCTTGGTCTTGTGAAGTTCTTGATAATGGTAACTTTCTCTTTATATCTCACATGTACTGGTGGTTGTGCTGACTGTGCTCCTAGTTTTGCCAATTCGTTTGCTGTTTGATTTCCAGGCATTCCACAGTGGGCAGGAATTGTTGTCATTGGGTGGTTCGGTATTGATCTGAACTTCTCCGCGTGGAGCATGACTTTGGCTTGCCTTCGTTTGTATAATGGCTGGATACCAGTGGATTTTTCCATGAATTCAATCGGTGTAGACTTCGAAGCACCAGTCATTATGCGCAACGTTAGTTCTGGACCTTGCCGAGAGCTTGGCTGTTTGTATGCAGTTTGTCTATACTGAAGTTGTGCGAAATGCCCACTTCTTCATCATAGACGTTTGACTTTTCTGATTACTACTAACAATGGTTGAAAATACCTGGGATAGTATACAAGTATGAGTTTATAATTTTATATGGTACGTTGGCATAGTCTCTGAAATAACATTCATAATGTGTCAATATCAGTGGTATGAGAAAAGTGCTAGGCGATGTCAATGCTGACGCCCTGGACCATGCTTATGATGGTAATATCAGTCTTCTTCCACAAAGGTGTCGTTCTTGTCGGGGTATTTCGTCTTGCCGCTGTGGTCCTCGCCACTATGAATACAGCGCTACGGTCGCTAACCCAAGATAATATTGTACTGGTTATAAAGAGGAAACGTTTGTTGTTTACCCCTATCGTGAAGTTGACAAATTGTTCTGAGCTTGTTTCTGTGACCGTGTCTATAAATAGTGGGCAAGTATGGCGACGGTAGGTGTTGTCTGTAATCATACCAGTTTCCAAGTCGATATGTGGTAAGTTGATGTCGCCTGTTAGCCATTTTGTCGATGAAGGGTAGGCAGGGCGGAGGTGGTTGACTCCATAAAAGCTGGGTTGCTGATGGTGGTGGGTCACTGCTGGGTGATCGGTAGATTAGTGTAATGGTGAGTGGATCGCTTTTGTCGCATATTGATGGTGCTGCTGTGAATTCAGTGTATGCCGTGACTTCGATGTATGTGCAGATTAGCTACTACTATTCTTTGACGGCAATGTGTAAATAAAACAGGTATAACTATGTATGAAGAATATCTTATACATATACCGTACCTCGTTACCAACCCAATATACATTGGACAATCAGTACAGATGGTAAACAATATTGATCGTACTTGACTTAAGGATAATGACAGCCAACCAGATTACCGTAGTAAACACTTGGTCAGTTACAGGCGATGTGACTATGTGGCTATCCTATTTCTCCAATTAGATAAGATTAGTATTGAATACTTCTCCCATTTGAACATACATGGTTGGTAACCATCTTAGAAGTCACATCAAATATACTGCACATAAAGTGTTCTAATGTTACAGTAGATCTATATTTTAACCTATAGCAGTATTCACATAAACACATTCCATTACGATACATGTTTTAATGCAATTTTTCTGTTTGACAAACCTGTATGCGACGGACATTTTGTCACAATTATGATTTCATCCTACATTGATACCATTTTAAATGGGATAAGTCGATCACCAAATAGATATCATGTAAATTTTATACAGTGTATTTAAGTTGTAATTATGTTTGCAAAAATTTCACTGCTATCGATCATAAAAGTATCAACTTCCTTGGACCACTAACACAATATTTAATTGATTTTGGAAGCCATTTTGTCCGCCATTTTGTCCGCCATTTTGAATCAGCTAATGGTTCAATGCTTAAAACTCAAAGATTTCTTGGAGCATTTATAACATATTACAGTTCAACAATTTATTTTACACCACTTCAACTTAAATTGTGATAAAACAAATTCTTTTCCTAACAGCTTGTCATTTTTTAGCCACCATGTTGATTCCAGCCATCACGGATGCCTTTTTACATTCACTAACTCAATCAATAATATTGAATATAAAAAAATAGTTATGTTGTAAACATTCAAACTACAAGCAATCTGCAAAAAAACCATTTGATCCTAATTTCTGGCACCTCTGACTGTTTTTCTGAATTTTGGTGGCCATCTTGGACGCCATCTTGATTTTCACAAAATGCTCAATGATGCCAGCTGGGCATTATTCATATTCTTAAATAACAATAAATTCTCTAACAGAAAACCAAAACATATTTACTATACAATCGAATGCCGGGTATAACCTAAGTATCCCATTTATAGACTTGACTATTAATCAACTTTAAGTCATCCAATATTCCTGGCTAATGAAGGATTTTCAAATGAAAATCTGTCAATGTAATGTTTATTATTGACTACTAGAACCAATCTCTGCATATAACAATTAACAAATGGTCAAATACACGCTCAGATCCGATTTGAAAGAGAAAAATAAACGACAAAAATCGAAAAATATCATAATTTCCTTAAAAAATCAATAATTATTAATCAATTATCGTATTATTATATCTATATTTATATATTACCACATGCGGGGTTCAATTGCAAACATTGTAAGACATATTACAAGCCGATAGCCCATGTGAGTGAGGAATAATCGAAGTTTTTCTAAACCCTCTGCTTGCTTAAAATAACGGCGGCCATCTTTAAAGATGGCCGCCAAAAGGTCATTTGGCAAAATGTCCCGCAAGTCCATCAACTGATTTTGGACAGCTAAGATATCAAACTAACTGAAAATCATTGTTGGATCTGTTCACCTCTTTGGTAATGGATCTTCAATTTTCAAGACCTGGGACATGGACTACTACTTACGACCTTAAAGATAAATACATATTTGAAATCTGCACCATACGGCGCTTTCGTAATAATTAGAACTTGTCATGTTGACCCAACTGAAGTTGAAAAGGCTCGTTTTCTAATAAGTAAAGAGTAATTTTCAGACAGTTTTTTCTTGTTTTCTCAAAAAATACGACCTTCCCATTCTATAAGCCATGGAAATACTCGCTGAAGATATTGTATAGAATATTATACTGAACAATGCACTTGAAGTTCCGGATGCACTTACGCACTGAGGGACGGACAATGGTCAATATTTTATGTTCCGCATGTGAACAGTGGTATGTTTTAATGAATTGCATTAGCTAATGTGTATCTCACCTCGACCTGTTGTCATTCATGTGTGTTCTGTATGCAGTGCATGCTTTAATAGCGTGCATTCCTTTTCAAAAAATCCGTTTGAGTCACAAAGCGACCAGTGATGACCACACCACCGATGTCATCTTTATTTCTCACTATTAACAATGTTATAATTTATGTATGTATGTATTACACATGACAAATTATATATAAAGTTACCCACATTAATAAAGTGAGGTCATCTAGTCAATTTGTGAGCTTTGTTAGATGTCATTTTACTGGGCAGTGCATCATTATTATTATTTGTCTCACGTGAAGTGAACAGAGTTGTTGAAGGGGTGTGGTGTTTGATAGGTCTACTTTCCAGGCTCTATAACTCGCCGAATCCAACATGTTCATACCAGACCACACGGGCACAGAAAGCCATATTCACAGTTATCATTGTACGATTGTAGCGCACCATTAGCGAGGATTGCTTGCAAGCTAGAATATTGTGTATCCTTTTTTAAATGAAGAAGTCATGGCAGTCTGGCTGGCAACCCTCGAGTTATTTGTTAAACCAACATTGTCCCTACTGTGTAATCCGAACCTTCGATCGGCTCTCCAAATATGTATACTTTGTCTAAGCCGTTATTGGACCGTCTGTAGCCTATACCACCATCTTTCTACACGTGTAAATAATGTCACAAAACAACTTACTGGCTTAGAATGAGAAGGTCAATAGTACTAAGACTGTTACATATTTGAAGTTAACAGTACAAGTCCCTTCTTAAGAGCCTTGTTTAAATGAAAATCATAACTTGCCATGTTGACCAAATTGAAGTAAAAATAGTTGAATTTACCATAAGTAAAGACTTTTGAACAGTTTTTTCTTGTTTTCTCAAAAAAAAAGTTGTAGTTACGACGCTCTCAATCAAAGCCAGCGATGTCACCATATACCAGTACACCATAGTGGTTTTCTCTTTTAATTGTCACTTTATTTATCAAATACAATAATAACATCAGCTAACACATATCTCGGAGAATTTGACACAATCCTGACATTTATGCTCTTGCACTGAATCAGAATATAATCAATACATTTGTATATCAATTTCCGCAAGCAAATCCTGCAATATCGGTCTTTTAGATTTTTCTTGGTATTGCACCTCGATCGTCTTAAAATTCGTAATACTTCCCGCTTATTAAAACATACAACCGGGAGTTTCACTAAAGACAAGGTATCAGCTGTAATACTATGCTAATAGAAGGTCGGGGGACGTGTCAAAATCTCCAAACTATACACAAACTTAACATACATCCAACAGAGAAGTTAGTTCGGAAGGCCGAAGTAGTTCTAACAATATATCTATAAAACAATTATCACTACTGCATATCGTTTAACGAATTTGCTTCAAATTTCAAGAATGAAATTCACAAAAGGGACAACAACTAAACACTAGCACACAATAAGCTATCGAAAGTGGAATGGTACGGATCAAGAACGTCCAAATACCGGTATATGTAATCATTTATGTCTATATGCTGTCATTATACATGTATAATTTTTCGAATTGTCAAAAGTGACATTTGACCGACAAGATAGAAAAAACCTTATTTACTGATTAACCAATATATACCGGTATGTTAAATAACTGAAGCAACATCTCCCCAAATACTTGGCAGATATGGATAATTATCATTCTGTCTTTAATCAAAGATGGATTTATTCATTCACATTGTTTTTCGAAACACTCTAATTAACCCTCTGTGAGACAGCAGATTGTTGACTGGTGCCCGCTGTTTTTGTGGACCCACCACTGCTTGCGCTTGCAGAAAATCTGGCTTTTGTAGTAACCGGTTGCATCCAATCTCCACCACCGAGGATTTTCATACCAGATGTTCCGATTTCGTTCTTTCCCATGGTTCCCTTAACAGCTTGTACTACATAGCCTGGCATATCTCGAGAAGCAAATCCAGAAGATATTGCTTTGCCGAAATATTTATTCCATTCCTGGTTCCATTGCCCTGATGCCATCTTGGCTTTAATGAGCGCTCTCAATTTTTCCAACATAGCATTTGCATCACCACCATTGTTTGTCCACCACCATTTTGATCCAGCTTGTCCCCAGTTACCGGAACCATTCACATTTCCTGATCCTTGGCCACCTCCCCCAATAACCCAACGACCAACTCCATCAGCTCCAACGACCCATACAGCATTGCCTCCAGCGTTACCGCCAGCTCCTCCTCCAATAACCCATCGGCCAACCCCGTCTGCACCAACGACCCATTTAGCATTGCCTCCAGCATTACCACCAGCCCCTCCTGCATTACCTCCAGCCCCTCCTTTGACCCAACGGCCAACGCCATCTGCGCCAACAACCCACACAGCATTGCCCCCAGCATTACCACCAGCCCCTTCTGCATTACCTCCAGCCCCTCCTGCATTACCCCCAGCCCCTCCTTTGACCCAACGGCCAACTCCATCTGCGCCAACGACCCAAACAGCATTGCCCCCAGCATTACCACCAGCCCCTCCTGCATTACCTCCAGCCCCTCCTTTGACCCAACGGCCAACTCCATCTGCGCCAACGACCCATACAGCATTGCCTCCAGCTCCTCCTTTGACCCAACGCCCTACTCCATCTGCGCCAACGACCCATACAGCATTACCGCCAGCCCCTCCAGCATTACCGCCAGCTCCTCCAGTGACCCAACTTCCCTTGCCATCAGCACCTATTACCCACACAGCATTGCCCCCACCATTACCGCCAGCATTTCCACCGGCATTTCCGCCAGCCCCTCCTTTGACCCAACGACCTACGCCATCTGCACCAACGACCCACACAGCATTCCCTCCAGCACTTCCACCAGCTCCTCCTGAGACCCAACTTCCCTTGCCGTCAGCACCTATAACCCACACAGCATTGTCACCACTACCAGCGGCTCCACCACCGTTTCCTGCACCAGCATTTGCTTGCTGTTGTGCAAAATACCTGGCTAAAAATGCTTTCCAACCACCAGTTCCAAATTGTCCTGCTCCAGCTGAGGCAGCCCCTCCTGTTGCTGAACCACCAAATTGTCCTTCACCAGTACCAAACCATGAGCCTGCACCACCAAACCCTGCACCTCCTGCGCCAAATCCACCTTCACCGCCAAACCCTGCACCTCCCGCGCCAAATCCAACTTCACCTCCAAACCCGGCACCTCCCGCGCCAAATCCACCTTCAGCTCCGAACCCTGAACCTCCCGCGCCAAATCCACCTTCACCTCCAAATCCTGCACCCCCTGCACCAAATCCACCTTCAGCTCCTGCCCCTCCGAACATATCACCGCCCATGAAGAGTCCGCCTTCATGGTCTAGTTCATTTCCAAGCATGTTGTAATTATCAATACCAAGTTTACCCCAGTTAATATCGCCATTGCTTGCTAACATTTGTTCAACAATTGCCCAGAGTGCTGCATCTCCTGCTTTACCACCGCCACCACTTCCACCGACACCACCGAGAGATGACATTGACCCACCATCTTCTTCACTTGAATCGTCTGACGAACTTACTGTGCCAGACTCCGAACTAGTTGCAGCAGACGATCCTTTCAGTGCACCAACATGTCCTAAAGGTGTAAAGCTTTCATTCTCGTCACTGCTACTACTGCTGTCTTGTTTGGTTGTGTTCTTCGTGGCATTCATCATAGCAAGTATGACAGGTAGAGCAGCTCCATTCTGTGGTACAGCGGCGCCATTCACATACACTGTCAAATATAAACACAAATGGTTGAATTATTTGTTTATACAAGTATGTATCAGAACAATTGACATAACGCCAGTTGTCAATTAATACCCTTTAAATCAGTTTTAACGGCAAATTATAATCACATATCGTCCTATTGATCAACTTGAAAACCTTTGCCAAGCACCCTTCGACACACAAGCAGTTGGGGCGATCTCTCCTCTAGCGTTATATATCAATCGCCCACCTCCTCATATTGTTTGACGAAGGTTGCTTGGCAAAGGTTTCCAAGCTGATCTATTGGATCATGTGTTTTTTAAATTTACTGTCAAATTTGATTTATAGATGACTGATTGACAACTGGCGTAATGTCAATTGTTCTAGATGGTAATAATAGAGAGAGACACATTGGCTTTAGCATTGCTACATTTTTACATCGGAAAACTATTTGATGTCGGTAATAGAGATGGTACATTCTAAACATTTATCAATGAATATCTAAATACGTCGTGGTTTCACTTATTTAATATTTCATGCAAATTAATGAACAGTTTTTTCAAAACTGAAATGGTAAGAAGAGTTTGAAATTAACATGTTGCAACCAACTGAAGACAATGTTGACGTAGTATATGCTTTGGTGGTGTATGAACAAAGACAATTGGACTCGCGGCGCTTAAATTTCAAAGTGATTTGAAAAATATTGCTTCGTTGGTGGTGATATACGCGTAATAAAATGTCCACCTTAAGAAAATCATAGACCCGCGTTATTAAAGCTATCATACGGTAATTTTAAAGCAATTGAATAAAATGCATTTACTCATATAAAAGCTAATTGACATTACGTCAACTGTCAATCAATATTCTTTAAATCAATTTTAACGGTAAATTCTAATTAAAATTTGATACCCGCCAAAAAAACAACATAACTCAACTAGCACCAAGAAACCTTTCTTATGATTTGTGATAGTCGTGTATCCATGATTCATTTAATACGACAAGACATGAGTTCATTGTTATGACATTATATTTATAATTATAGGTTTTCAATTTAAAGTTTTAATTAGAGTATTTGACAGCTTTACATAGCAATATGTCATACAAACAAAGACATTCAAATATTTAAAAAAAAAACAACATTCCGCTAAACTAGTACATGTACAATATACAAACAATTTATCTAAAATTAATAAAACGCATGGTAAATTGTTGCGTTAAGAACATGATCATAATTAATTAGAATGTTGTTCAAACGCTTTGTTTAAACATGCGACACAGCATATGTAGCAAACTTCTAAACTTCAGAGTTAAAATTTGTTATGCAATAGAATACAATGAATCAGTGAAAGGTACCTTAGTGATACGGAGTACAGCACATTATCAAGTTTTATTTTTAATTGGATTTTGATGTAGCTAATTGTTGAACAGATAAACTACACACATTGTATCAACTTAACTAAAGTTTCTATAAATCAACTAAATTTGTAATTCTAGATAAATTACCTGTTGCGAAAGTCGAAACCACGAACAATAATCCCAGTCCCTTTGTCGTCATGGTATGTCAAGATAATATCTGAAATCAAGAAAAAATCATTACATATTTTTTATACTTTGTTCTTTTAGTAACAGCAACGTTCAAACACACGTAACAGTATTATTGAAAAGGAATAATAAACAATTGTATAAATTTGTATTACATAATAAGGTTACATAAATTTTGAGAAAAAAAACCCACAAAAATTTCTCCCAATTTATTTTTAGTATTATTTGTTACTCATTTACTCAACGGATCCAGTTATATATTTTCAATGATACAGTTACCTGTGACTTGTGACCAGCAGTTCTTTCAAAGGGTATCAACAGTATTGCCAACCAAATCACTTAAACATCAAACTTAAAAATAAAACAGAAAAAACTTATGGTTGTGTTGTTACTAAGCTAAAGTATTAGTTAATTATAATTAAAAAATATTTATATTGAAAAAAAAATAGAAAACATTAATTCCGTACTTCTGTGTATTCTTTTTGTACAATTATAACCTAAATACTAGTTAATAATTATTGAAAGTTTAACAATATTTTTATGAAGAATAAAACACATTAATTCCGTACTTCTGTATATTCCTATAGTACAATTATAATAATATAATTCACGGTGAACGTTGTTCAACGAACTCCTCTTGTCTGGACACTAAAAACTTTAACCGGTGCGATGTAAACTCCCTTTACCTTTTATGGTCCGTATGGTAAGCAATATGGCCTAAGACAGTCATATTTACATAGACACGTAGATGGTTATAGTATCACTGAGCAAGAAGATTAATGGATGTAACATTCGTTGACCAGGATGGATGTTAAATGTCCGGGGGATTATCATTTGTCAACTTTAGTTTTGGCTCATAACTAAGTAAAGCGTGGTTACGAATTAACCCTGGAGCGAAACATAAGTACGTTTACATCTTAGGCGCAGCAGCACTACCTTAAGCTAATTGAAAATAACAAAAAATGTGCAAATGTAATATATTTAGTACAATGTATTCAGAATGACCGTACATAGTTGTGATGTTATTTAATAGGGCGTTTCCAAATATGAACATATTTTGTTGGAGTGTTACCATTTATTACGTGAACCAGGTGTAAGAGTGTTCCGGGTTTTAGAAATATGAGTGGTCTATATATAAATACATGTATACGTTTTGTACAGGAATAGCCGACATTTGAACTCATTTAATGTATTCATTAATTGATGCCTTTTCACACCTTTCCATACATTCCTGACTGGTCATTGTCTCAACATATCGCTGGCTTAGAATGAGAAGGTCATATGTACTGCTTGCGAAGTTGGTACCTTATATAATAACACTATCTGCATCACAAGGCGCTTCTTATGAGCCTATATTCATGAAAATCAGAACTTGTCATCTTGAACAAAGTGAAGTTGAAACAGCTTGTTTGCTATAAGTAAAGGGTAATTTTCGAACAATGTTTCTTGTTTTCTCAAAATATGTATTTTGTACTTGCGACATCCTCATTCTAATATAAGCCAGCGATATACAGACACATTGTTGTGCAATTGTCTTTGTTTTAACTGATACTCGAAGATAGACAGACAGACGGGTGAACGGACGGGTGGGCTATTGCTGTACAGTTAGTATTTGAAATGCATGTACGAGTTGCATTCGCTAAAATGACAATAACCTCAAATCTAGATTTTCTCACAATCAGTCCATTCTGGCGAACATGTCCATCAGACTTGCGTCCTAACTGCTTATAAGCAAACATTAGTTAACGAACTCCAATTAATAAGCGAGGGGAAATAATCCGGTTCCATGCTCGTGAGACGAACCATATTATGCACCAGTCAGTTGAATCCGGGGATGAGCCTTGGTGTTTACTTTTTGGTTGTCATTCAAAAATGACATTCCAACCATTTTTCCGGCAGTACGGGGGAAGATGGAAGGTACATAAACACTGCCGTTTCCCAGGACATTCGCCACCCATCCCGGTGTGGGAGGACCGTGTATGCAACTGACTGCTTCCTTAGCGATACATTGCGGTGAGACCGCTGTTAGTGAGATCAATATAGCCAATATATTGTTAACTTTATTTAATTAGAAGCGTTTGTGTAGTGACGACAGTTCCGTCCGTAATGGTGTTGTTTTTACTAGTATAATTAGTCAACTGATATTTATGGGGCTGTTACCTATTCATATGGACTGTGTGTCCAGTTGTAAGATCTATTTACGTGTCCGTGTAGCACAATGTGTTTTGGGATGGATACCAGCCGTAAACACGATAATATGTAAACACCTTCGGTTAATGGGAAGAATTATTCCCTTTCTGACGTCCATGGCCAAAGCATTCTTAAAAGGTTACAGTACATATTATACAATATGAAACCAAGGTTGTTCAACTACAATGTAAGTGCACTGTTTGTTATGTTTTCTTTGTCACGATTTATACACAGGTGGCAGTATCAGTGTTTGGAAAATAAAATGAAAAATAGAAGAAAAAAAACGTCACTGAGCTTATACACTATCAAGATACATGAAGTATATTAGCTCAGTGACGGAATTTTTTAAATATTCTATTATTATTATTTTAATCGTTTGCGGACCAAACACTGATACTGCCACCTGTGGATTTATATATGTACTTTGTAAATGGACAAAGGTAAATGTTTTGCTGACGGTCAACAACAATCGAATATTGGAATTATCAACTGAATGTTAGTCAAGGAAATGAAAGTAGCAAGTTTATCGACAAAGTTGATCCACGTTCAATATGAGCAGACATTATAAAAAAGGTATGAGAAAATCCGACAGGGAAGGCAGCACTTAACTTAACCAGGCGGGCACATAAATCAGAAACACCACAACACAACTACCCTGAGCAAGTCGTAGAAGGAATTTTAATTATCGTTTCACTCATTTACAAGTGCTACTCGTGTTCTATCCTATACTTACAATTGACCTAAAATAAATTAGAACATGCTATATAGTTAGAGCAGCGAAATAGAAACATTTAAAAGACACACACAACCAGCCTCGAGGCAGATGAACACAGATAATTAATCCACTTTTATATATATCATGAAATATTAAACTCAACACCAATCCGAGTTCGTACAATTGTTACTCATTTTATAATATTTCTTCCTCGTCAGGTAATTATCACGTGCTCGGATGCTCGTGTTTTTGTGTCAATTATAAATATTTGCATATACGGTAGATTAAACCAGAGTCATTCGTGTTTTACATGTATGTTGAAACTAAACGATTTCGGGCGTTTCTGTCACAATGCATTTATGTGGAGTAACCAGTGGACGTTGGTTGGAGTATCGATTGCTGATTACTGGCCAGGGATACTCAGTGCCTAGGACCAGTAGTTAGTTTGAGCACACATTGATATCATGCGTGGTTTGAGTACAGTTATCAGCTCTTTATAACTTATAACGTTAATAGCTAGAAAAAAGGTATGAGAAAATCCGATAGGGAAAGTAGCACTCAACCCCATAACCAGCCGAGCACAAAAATCCGAAATACCACAACACAACTACCCTGAGCAATGCCCACACATAGGTCAACGAAACAATAAAAAATTAATACTGGGGAGTGAATGGATAAGCTTGTCCTCATATTTAGATGCTTTGAATGCATTGAGAACAAATAAAGGGATGTTCTGCATGCTGTGTTCTTATATTAGGTTTGAGCCAGGTTGCTAATATTTGGACCTCAGCGTGTAAATCAAATCACTCTATTACTTATCAGATGTCTATAAAATTAAACTTGTATCATTTATTGCTATTGAAAGCACATATTACATCTCATCACTTTACTCCTTATATTGCCGTACTCTGTAATTGAACGTGTACTCCTTATGGCAATTGCCGGAAATCGACTCGTTTATACTCTGTGTGTATATTAGCGAGCGACTCAGAAACTGTGAACTAGCATTTCATGTCTAACTAATCTGAATATTGTTCATGTATGAGTGGGTAATAATTAATTATAATACCAATTAACGGTACAAAGACACGCATGTCAGGCTAGTAAGGTTGTTGATATATGACCATGTAAACCTAGCGGCTATGTCCTAATTACCTGTCATGGTGTACCCCCTCCCGGGTATGTTACATATTTTACGCTAAATTTAGCACTATGATCTGTTCAGTGTGGTACGACACTTTCCTTATATGGTACCGCCCATGTGTTTTATTGCATAACTATGTGTGAAATAAAGATATTAACGGTATAGTAGTTATGGACTCACTGGCATGTTTAAAAAGGTATGAGGAAATCGGACAGTGAAGGCAGCACTCAACTTAACTTGCCGAGCACAGACATCAGTAACACCAAGACACAACTACACTGAGCAATACCAACACAAAAGCAAAAACATCATTGAAAGTCCATGTCCCCGCCGCAAAAATGCAGGATGACCAAATTTTACAAAGAAAATTAATTACAAAATATATATAGCTTACCTATCGAAACAGGAAATTGGTTTCTATTTTTAAATCGTAAAGCATAAAATAACAGTATATTTGGAGTGGGCGATAAATACGATTTAATACCAAAGTTGGTTCTAAACATTCTATAAAATGTACTTTATTATGTTAAAGCAAAGATCTGTAATGTAGGTCTTTGGTTAAAGGATTGACAATTTTATCACAGTTCAACGTATAAATGTAAATGTTTTAAAGAATTATACAAAATATCTGCATGTTTTCTATTTCTATTTCATACTCCCAACAATCAAAACCGATTATAACAGGGAGGCGCAAGTCAGGGTAGCAGTTTATTAAAAGTATAAAGGGGTGCAAAAGTTATATAGTACAGAGTGAAGGTGATAAAGAGAATTTACAGTGCAAATTTAAAAACAGTAAGATATTTGTATGCGGTCTAGAATTTTTGTGTCTCCAGCCTCTCTCGAAAAATTGGGAGGCTGGGACTGGACTGTATGTAAACCGGTAGAGAGTTCCAGAGTCTGATAGTTCTTGGAAAGAAAAGGAGTTTTGATGATATTGGGTACGAGATTGGGGTATTAGATTACGGAATACCGTTAGGGCCATCGTGGTTACACATTAAAATCCAGAGGGCGACAATGCGATAGTGCGATAGTACGATGGCGACAATGCGATAATACGATGGCGACAATGCGACAGTACGATGGCGACAATGCGACAACGCGATAGTACGATGGCGACAATGCGATAGTCATATCGTACTGTCGCCATCGTACTATCGCATTGTCGCCATCGTACTATCGTGTTATCGTACTGTCGTCATCGTATTATCGCATTGTCGCCATCGTACTATCGCATTGTCGCCATCGTACTATCGCACTGTCGCATTGTCGTCATCGTACTGTCGCATTGTCGTCTATCGCCTTCTGGTACACATGCGCACACCGTATTTTTTCCTAGATGGAGCCACTTTTAAAAATACTTTACAGGTCGGGATATAGTTTAGTCTTATTTGTTTTATTTTTAAATCAAAGATATTCAACTCAAACTTGGAATACTTGTTCACCATCACCACCTCCACCTTACTATGAAGGCCCATAACCCTAGCTCCCATTCTGTTGGAGTTATGCCCCCTTTATACTTGTAAAATAGCAAAAAACAAGGTTAAAGTTTTGACAAACTTATATAACAGCATTACTAACAAATATATTCAACTCAAACTTGGAATACTTGTTCACCATCACCACCTCTACCTTACTGTAAAGGCCCATAACCCTAGCATCCCTTGATTTGGAGTTATGTCCCTTTTATACTTGTAAAATGGAAAAAAAACAAGGTTAAAGTTTTTACAAACTTGAATAACTTCATTACTATCAAAGATATTTAACTCAAACTTGGAATACTTATTCGGAAGGCGATAGACGACAATGCGACAGTACGATGACGACAATGCGACAGTGCGATAGTACGATGGCGACAATGCGATAGTACAATGGCGACAATGCGACAACGCGATAGTACGATGGCGACAATGCGATAGTACGATGGCGACAGTACGATATGACTATCGCATTGTCGCCATCGTACTATCGCATTGTCGCCATCGTACTATCGCATTGTCGCCATCGTACTATCGCGTTGTCGCATTGTCGCCATCGTACTGTCGCATTGTCGCCATCGTATTATCGCATTGTCGCCATCGTACTATCGCACTATCGCATTGTCGCCCTCTGGATTTTAATGTGTAACCACGATGGCCCTAACGGTATTCCGTATTAGATAGTTCAAATTTCTGGTCGGGATAAGGTGGCTATGGTCTACATATACAAGTTGGTATTGGATTTTATAGAGGAAGATAAGGGATTGTGAGATGCGTCTGTGTTCTAAGGTGTGCCAATTTAAATTTAGTATCATGTTTGTAACGCTGCTTGTGTAACTGTAGTCATTGTGAATATATCTGGCGGCAGCCCTCTGGACGCTCTCAATTTGGTTGCATAGGTGTTTTTGCCAGGGGTGCCCGAGTATTGAACAGTACTCTACTTGAGGTCTTACATAGGTGGTGTACGCTGCCTCTTTGACCTGTTTGTTATTTGATTTTATGTTTCTTTTTATGAATCTGTGTGAGTTTTTTGCTTTTGATGTGATGTTGTTTATGTGTTTTGTCCAGTTCAAGTCTTGAGTAATTGTCACACCTAAGTATTTGGCAGAGTCAGTACTATTGAGAGGGGTGTCATGTAGGGAATACGGGTAAATGATAGGGGTCTTCTTTCTCGTTATTCTAAGGATTTCACATTTATCGGGGTTAAATTCCATGGCCCATTCACGTTCCCATTCTTCGAGTCTGTGTAAGTCGTCCTGTAATGTCTGAGTGTCAGTCAAAGAGTTAATGGCCAGGTAAACAATTGTGTCGTCTGCAAAAAGTCGTGATTTGCATTTGATGGAATCTGGTAGGTCATTTATATAAACCAGGAAAAGACAAGGTCCAAGGACTGATCCCTGCGGGACTCCAGATAACACCGGCAGACTGCTAGAGAGGTGACCATCGACCGCCACCCTTTGGGATCGATTTTGTAGGAATGACTTAATCCAATTGTTAGTTTGATCGTTTACTCCCACGGA
The DNA here is from genome assembly GCA_963678985.1 of Spisula subtruncata. Classification (NCBI taxonomy): domain Eukaryota; kingdom Metazoa; phylum Mollusca; class Bivalvia; order Venerida; family Mactridae; genus Spisula; species Spisula subtruncata. Next base: position 37,027,131 of record OY787675.1, read on the forward strand.
TTGCAGTTTGTTTGTGAGTTTGTGGTGGTCTACCTTGTCGAAAGCCTTGGAAAAATCCATGACTATGACGTCTGTCTGTTGTCCTTAAGGCTTTATCCAGTTTGTCGAAAGTTTCTTGTGCAAAGCTAGTTAGTTGTGTTTCACATGAACGTTTTGATCTGAAGCCGTGTTGTTTATTGGTGAGTATGTTATTGTTGTCGAAATAGTCCATTAAATTTGATACTATGATGTGTTCCATGAGTTTTGATGTAATGCAGGTTAGTGAAATTGGTCTGTAATTGCTGGGTTTGTGTTTTGGGCCTTTCTTGTAAACTGGGGCTATGGTTGCTTCTTTCCAATCTTGGGGAACAATGCCTGTAGAAAGTGATAGGTTAAAAATCTGGGTCAAAATGGGGGCAATTTGGGTGTGGAGCTCTTTAAGAATTCTAGGGGAGATCTTCATACATGAGTAACATGTCCTGTTTCCAGACTAGTGTGTTCCAGATGAAAACCATGCTGCTTGAAGGTGAATGAACGTTTGGAGAGTCATACCGTATAGCAGCGGTTCCGCAGTGTACACATGATCGAATCGAAAGTCGTCGCGTTATAAACATTTCAATCCTACTTTCGGTTTCGATGTTGGACGTTGGGTTTCCAATTAATTGTTTTCTTTTTAAAAATAGTATTTACAGAAAATTTAAGAATGGATTTTAAGGAAGTCGATGAGATAATATTTAAACGTGTTCTTGTGAAGATTATGAATGTGATAAAACTAACAGGTATGAGGACTTGATCGGAACCAAAACTAGAATCAATTTATTTATATTTTTTATACTTCCTTTTTAGTTTTTAGAAATTATTCCCATTGTTGAGTTGCTTCTCACACCACGTGATTATATTATGATTGATGAATTGCAATTGGAACTAATCTTGTTTGATTAACTAGATGGATATAGAATATAGCCGTATAGTGGAAGTCACATGTCTACTGATTAACTCTGTGAATATCAGTTTTTATCTGATTATAATGCACCAGTCAGTTGCATCCAAGGCCCCCAATCCCCGGGGATGGGCCGGGATTTTTTACTTTTGGGTTGTCCAAACTCTGACCTTCCACGGCCATGTGGGGGACAGCTGATGGTAAAATTCCCCGGCCCCTGAAACTAAATATTGTCCTCAGGTTATATATGTAGGTTCGAAAAAAAAATCCCAACATTTCCCCGACAGTGGGGCGGGGGAAGCTGGAAGCTAAAGACACGAACGTTTCCCAGGCTATCCACCGCCTATTCCTGGGCTATCCAGCGCCTATTCCCGGATGTGGAGGACGTGGATGCAATTGACTGGTGCATAATGTACCAGTCAATTAAACCCCTCCCGAAACCCTGGGAATTGGTGTGGGATTGCGGTGGAATAGCCTCAGAGTTTTACTTTCCAATGTTTCAGCATTGCTATGCAGGGTGGCACGAAATACCCAAATACCGCTATGCACAGCTTCCGAGCTAGACTGCAGCACCGTTTCATATGAACATCTCCGTTGTTTTTATTGATTTAAATGTATATTTTGCAGATTTTTTCAGATTTACCATCTTTCTCGATTGCACATGACTGTAGATATTTGCATATAACTTTGATAAAACTCAATATGTGAGATAAAGACTGGAAAACGAAGACCATGTCAGAGCAAAAAATTAGCGATGTCTAAATTTTGTCATAATTATTGAAAATTCAACAACAACACGTACACATATTGTTTTTATATATAGTTAAGGTTTCGGTCGTTTTTTTTAACATAAATTATGTCATATAATTTCTTAGGCCTGTGATATTTCATATTTCAGAATTGTTGCCATATCTACGAACCTGGTTTGACCCCATCATTTATCAGCCAATTGAAAAATACATAGAAAACCATGGCGAGGCACAGACTGCCGCCACAAAGTTTTTTGAGGTGTTTAGAAGTCGTTTCACATATTTTCCAAAATTGTTAGCAGCATTAAAACATACGAAACAAATTGAAGTTTATGAAATATTTATCAAGGAAATAAAGTAAGTATGATGATTGGTTATTTTAGTTAATTGTGTACTTTGCTAATTACATATTATTGAACTGTATTCCCCCCAAATATTGCATAATTTTTATAGGCATGTACACTCATTAAATGTTATAAGTACACCAACACAGTACATAGTGTTACGTACAAATAGTCGGTCGGTCGACATACCGAATGGTTTTTCAACAATAACTCTAAAACGGGTGGACCTAGGATTTTTAAATTTATAAATGGAGATTATTCATCTTCCACAGGCAACCCGACTCAATTTCAAGGTCATTTGGATCAAAGGTCAAACTCTCCGTGACCTTTGAGCACACAACAATCACTGGTCAACACCATAACAAATATAGGATCGTAGATCGTAAAACTTTACAGAGAGGTTGCTAATCATCAGATGTAGGCTCCTACTAATTTTGAGGTGGATAAGTCAAAGGTCAAGGTCACCTTAGCTACACTAGTCTATTTACTGCCATGAGACGTGTATGTTTCACAAACCTCTCTTGTACGGTCTGTTATCGTAATTCTTCCGGCTTTGTGTTTTCCTGGTGTGGGTAATGATGGACAATGTGTATGTTACATTTTGAGACTTCATACAAAAGTAATTTGTTTTGCACGTGCATTTTGCATAATTTGAAAAGTCACGGTTCACTGCTCGCAGTGGGCACATTACAATCACCGAATTATCGGATATTGCTGCTATACTACTCGCATGAAGACATGCAAAATATAAACATGAAATCACTTATAATAAAAAAGATATACGCATTACATGTTGGTGTACTTATAACATTTATCAAGTGTATTGGAGGTAAAATACTGAAGAATTTGGCCCCTACCAAACACTGTAAAATCATTTAATTTAATGGGATGAAATTGTGTGGTTTTGTTGAAAAAGACAATTTCCACGGGACCTGCTATAATTCAAGGATTTTGTATTTCAGGTAATAAATACAGTGATAAAAATTATTGTTCGATGCATTTGATCTCATGGTTGAAGGTGTACCATGAAATCCACAAAATTTAATCCCCGGTGAAAATTAATGATTTTACAGTAAGCCTATCAGAGACGTGGAATATACCTATAGCTTCTTCAAAGGACACCTTGATTGTTGGTTATAATTCAGGACTTTATAATATATATTTAAATGTTGTATGCAGCTATATACTGTAGACGGGTCAGAATTGGGAGTAAAAAATTCTTTGGGAAGTTAACGTTACCTTAGATGTTAAAACTACTTACATTTTTTTTATTCTTTTTCAATGACACTGCTATAGCTTGGCCACATTGACATGAGCCTGACCTATTGATTAGCATCATTTAACGGTCGATATATTGTCTACATTTATCACACCGATTGTATGTTTTCATAATCGGGGAATATCAAGAAGACGCTCGAAATGTAATACAAACACAAATTTGAAACACCGATAGTGCGCAATTTGCTTGCGGAAATGGATATATTCAAAGCCAGAATCTTGTAATGTATTCTTGCATAAAGGTCAGGGTCATGTCAAAATAGCCAAGCTATACCTGTGATTAAATGTGATAGAATGTGGTAAATGGGATTGTCTAATGATTATGTTGAACTGTTTAAATATAGAAAGTTCTATGAAGATAAGAGAAAACCTGACAGATGTAGACAACTATTGGAACAGATCGCGGCAGAAGAAAGAAATTTAGGAATTAGCACTGTAAGTTGAGTCCTTTGATTTATTATATAATGTTTATATACAATGTAGGTGAAACAAATTCTACTACTGTAAACTCATTTAATTTCAATGGGACACAATTTTGTCTTTTTTTTGTGAAAAAAAAAACCATTTTGTGGGGACGTAATTTCAAGGCATACATACCAGATGTCCTGCAACTCTCAAGCAGTCTATGTAGAAAACCCTATTTGTCTTACAGGATGTTGACGAAAGCGAAGAAAATGCTGTTTCCAGTGAGTGTGTTTTTCTTTTGTTTATTACCAGGTTTAAAGCCATTTTTAAACAATTTTTCAGTGACAGTTTCACTGTAACAGTTTTCCTGGACTGTAGCCTACCTTACCCGTCCACAAGAAAATAACAAGCTCTCCACATGTTGTCAAGTTTTCCGTGGAGGGGTTTGACCTGATATGACTATCTCATAAACCAAATGCACTGGACCATGACTGTGGCTGTTAGTTGTGTCCTGACTTGCTGTTTGTCAAACATTATTTGTAACATTTTTTTTTTCCGCTATTATTCATGATTTGATCGCATTTTCATAAATAAACTGGACAACATACATGTATGTCAGAAAAGAAAGTGATGTGACTGAAAAGACTCATTGGTTCTGTACTCTGCCCAGTGCACAGAACCAAGATTCTGCAAAACTTCCTCTAGGTCACCAACTGTTGACTGTTGCTTTAAAATGATAAATCTTACTATAGGTTCACATGGTGGAGGGCCTGGAGGAGATGGCCCACCAGGTCGTGGTGACGGAGATAGCAGACCTGATGGTGGATCTGGCAGGACAGGTCGGGGTGACGGAGATAGCAGGCCTGATGGTGGTAGAGCTTCACTACCTGCTTGTGGCACAACTGCTGTAGGCGCTTGTGGTATGTCCACTTTTTATATGTTTATTTGTGGCTTGTAGAGCAGGGCCATACTCAGAGACACAAAAGCACCGATGCAAATCTTGTCTTAAGGCTGTGAGGCAGGTTTTCCTTCTTAAACATACATATTTGGTATTTTCTCAAATTTTCACCAAGGCACTCAGCATAGCTATTGGCCTGAAGAGATTTATTCAGAAAAAATTACCAAGTAATCCATGGTTTCAAACAGTGAAAATATCAAATTAATTTTTCAATTATTCCAACTGCTGTACCATTTGAAGAGAGATTGAGGCATATATGATAGAATATGATGAGAGTAAAGACATAAAGTTTGTGTGATACTAGAAATATGGATGTGCTTCCCTAGCTGTTTCTGAATAGACTCCTTGGTTCTGTTATGTGCCCTTTGTAAAGTACCGGTATACACCCCAATATAAGATAATTATAGGATTCTTGCAATAAGCTTAGATATAATTATGTGGTAGATTTTGTACCCTCATATAGATATACAGTTGAGTAAGCCAAGAAATTATTTTGTGCAATTTAATTTGACGCAGTTCATGAGTGGTTGAAATTCGTGAAATTTAGTAGCCTTGTTAGACAACAGTGTTCAAAACATATATATGGACATGGGAGCAGATTAAAGAATGTGAACATATCGATGGTTTAGAACCAGAAGGTCGTAACTCCTACTTACGATCCTTATAAGACTCATACTTATTTGAAATCTGCTTCACAAGGTGCTTCTTATGAGCCTATTTTCATGAAAATCTGAAATTGTTATGTTGACCAAAATGAAGTTTTAAAAACGTGTTTTCCCATAGGTTAAGAGTGAATTACAAACAGTTTTCTCTTGTTTTCTCAATATTTCGATTTTGTAGTTACGACCCTCTGGTTCTAAGCCAGAGAATTATGTAGTCCTGAATATGCTGTGAATCGTAAAATGCAAAAGTTATTATTCTTAAAAGTAAATTGGTCAAAGCAAAATACTGGTTTAGAATCTCAAAAATGACAGAAGACTTATAACTGAAATCGACTTATGGCCGCACATTTACAGTATGTGGTGTTTTTCAGGTACTGGACAAGCTAGTGGAAAAGGAAGTTGTGGATCTAACTCAGGCAGTAGGGAGGGCCAATCAGGTAGGCCTACTAAATGACATTTATTGAATACTGTAAAATAATTGATATTTGCCAGGGATTAACTTATGCTTACTTTGTGTATGTATATTTTGCAAACTTATGAACACATTTTTAATTTATTATATTTTATTGGACCTAAGGGTAAAATAAAGGTTGCCTTTTATTATTTAACTTATGCTTACATGCTAAATCAATTATATTGGTTCCAAAGATATTGTAAAATATAGTTGATATGTGAAATCATTTTATTTTGTAGGTTCAAAAGATAATCTAAAATTGCTGAAATATTTTGTTATCAAAAAGTTGGGAAAAGTTTTGGAAGAAAGAAATGCTGACAACGAACCTTGGTGGGAAGTGATTCTGGATAATGAAGACCTTGAAGTCAGTTGGGAAGAACAAGAAGAAATAAGTATGATATGAATTTTGAAAAAAAAAATTCCATGGGTCAACAGTATTTCAGTCAAATTAAGACACCAAGTCACATTTTCTAGATTGCAATGTTATCTGGTATAAAGCATCAAGCAAGGGATACATGCCAGTACTATATTTAGCAAGACTTTTCAAGAAAAAAAGTTGCGCTTATAATTGTGTGATACCAATCGGTTCATCTGTTGTTACGAGGGAAACACTGTGTTTCAAAAATCACCTTGTATCTAGGCCCAGTAGGTCAGAAATTGAACCTGAGACCTCTCAGTCTGTAGTCAAGAAAGTTATCCATTCACTCAATCGGAAAACACACCCCATTTGATAACATTATACTACACTAGTGTAGTGTAGTATAAGAACATACATACTTGTTGTACTAACCCGGATTCATGGAAAGTCATATGATATTACTGTTTTCACCAGTTTATTATTTTTCTTCTTCAGAAAGTTCAACGCAACCAGGTCTGAAGTTTTTAACGCTTCTTAGACATCGTGATTATACTATAGAACAACTCCAGCAACTGTTTGCGAGAATGGAAATAGATAGGGCTCAACAAATCTTGCTCGACAATCAAAACAAAGGTAAGCGTTCCATCCCATTATCTATAAGATCTTTCATAAGTAGTCTTTGGAGATCAACTTATAATTATTAAAATCTTAAACATGTCTAGAAAACTCACAATCAACCTAAAATAAATTAATATAGAATCATAATGGACTGGACATGCTTTTCGGCCATCTAGATTGAAAGTTTCACATGGAGAAAATAAACCTTTTCCTACATCATCTGTTTTTACCACTTACTGTAAAATCATTTAATTTCGTTTGGACGAAATTTCGTGGTGTTGGTAAAAACAACAATTTCGTTGGGACTTGAATTCGTGGATTTTGCATTTCAGGTAATAAACAAGGGTCAAAATTAATGTTTGTGGGGGATTAAATTTCGTGGTTGGGGTGAACCACAAAATCCACGAAATTTAATCCCACACGAAAATTAATGATTTTACAGTATTTAATCACTCTTGTCACACATTGTAAAATCATTTAATTTTTATTGGTACAAAATTTCGAGGTTTCGGTAAAAAGACCATTTCAATGGGACGTTAATTCATGAATTTTGCATTTCAGGTAATAAATATGAGGGTAAAAATTACTGTTCGATGGTATTTGCTTTCATTGTTGAAGGTGAACCGCGAAATATACAAAATTTAATCCCCCACGAAAATGAATCATTTTACAGTATATAAAGTTTTAATTATTATCCTTCTTACGTTTGTAGTAATCGAAAGTAGGCATAAAGAGTCTTCGGGTACTTCGAGCAACAACCTAAATTCCAGTGAACACCAAAAAGAAACACCTGTGAAAATGAATATAACAGGTGAGGTGACTTCTACATGTGATATAGTCCTATGTTGCATAGATACATACATGACTGGTAGTCACAAAGCACTTTTAGTGAAAACTTAAATATTTTGACTTACATTAAAAAATTTATGTGCACATACCAAGAAACAAAAAGAACACAGATTTTATTTGTTAAATTTATTTTTGAAGCTCTACATGAAACCCTTCTAATGTATCGAAATATCGCAATCTTAATTTTACTATTCAACTAATACTACTAAGGAAATGTTAAGGAAGTTTTCCTTACCCCGGAGCTATGTCCAAAGCTCTAGTGCAGTGGTTCGGGCTCAGGATTTTTCACATCACGAAAAGGGTTGAACCCTAGTTGATACAGTTTCTAAAGAAAGTTTGATCACATCGACGATTTTTCTCAACATGTGGAGAGGTTGCTCAGTTCCTTGTGGAAAGGTTAAGTGAATTGGTTGCTGTATATAATTGAAAACCTGTTTAGGAAGGGTCTTGTTATAAAACCTGAATAAACAAACACAAATTAAGAATATTTCTGCAGTGTTTTGATCCTTTGTGTGTATTATTACTTTGAGTTTTTGGGCCAAGTTCAACAGTAAAATCATCAATTTAAGCATTTATCAAATTTCGCAGTTTATGGTCAAATCATCATTTGGTGGTTTCTTTAATTTTTGGTTATAAAATTTAGTATTCTAAGGGGATATAATTTCTTGATCTAGTTGAATAAACTAGATTTACGAAAATTGATCTGTGGTGAATATTATTAATTCTAGATTACCTGTTTTTAGTTCAGCTAACTGGAAAAATAAAAGTTTTTAAAATCCTTCTATCATGTGGATGATGGTAGCCTTTGTTTTGTGATTTCAGGTCCGCTTGAACTGTCTCCGGTTGTTGAGGTTGATTCTCCTTTAAGGAGGTCCAATACATCAACAGATTCAATAGAAAACAATACTTTAAGGAGGTCCAATACGTCTATTGATTCAATAGATAATAATACAGTTATTGATGAGTCCGTGAAGGGAACCACTGCAGTACAGGAGCATAGTACTGGCCGACGTGCCGTCGAGATGGATGAAGCGCCTGATACCGCCCGACTTGCCGGCGAAGGTGATGACGCGCCAAATATTTCTGACGGTAATCTACCCATCCTCAACAACTTGCAATCACCTGATAACTCCATTCAGATCAACAGAGATGGTGAAAATATTAACACAGACGAAGAAGCAGTAATAAGAAATACTGGCACTAACGTTGAAGCCAAGCCACCAAGAGACGGACCAGACTATGTCACTGGAGTGAATCCAGTACCAGCGAGTATGAGTTTACCGGATAGCGGTACTGGTAGTTTACAAAAAAACGCAGGTAGTAGCCCGTCAGAATCTGCGGCTAGGTTAGACGATGCTTCAAATGTTGCTTCCAATGTTACGTCACAATTACCAACCGTTCTAGATTCCAGTATGTCTTCATACACTGATATGAATATTTCAGAAATTACAAATGAATCGGATACTGAAAATTCAGAAAAACCTAGTAATGTTTGAGATTGAATTTGTTCAAATTTGTCGCAATTTTTTTTTTTTTTATAAAACTTAGATGATAATTTAGGAATTACTGTAAAATCATTAATATTTTGCTGTTATAGATTTTTTTTAATTTAGTAAACTGGCAATAATTTTATTCTGTGGTTTCATAAATTTGTTGAATTACAATATTAAGTATCCCTTGTTTATGTATTTTTGTTTAAGTATTTTTGCAGTCAATTATTCATAGTGATTTAATTTAACCATCTAGTTATTATAATAATCAGTCTGCTTAATTAAGGAAAATCTATCAGCAGCCAATATTAAGGATTTTATAGTTATTTATTACTGCAAAATCATTTAAATTTTGGTAAAATCGTGGATTTTGCATTTCAGGTGAGAAATGCAAGGGTCAAAATTATTGTACAATTGGATTTGACTCTGTGGTTGAAGGTGAACCACGAAAACCGCAAAATTTTATTCGCCACAAAATTTATTATTTAACTGCATAATACAATACTCATTTTTATGCCTATCTTACTATGTGTATGTGCCAATAATGGTTGTTTGACCAATTAAAAAAAATGTATTAATTGAATTTAATTCATATTGGAGCATATTAATTTTGTTTTTTATTCAGATAATAAATTACTGATTTGCCCAGGTGGTCTAGTACATGTAGTTTATGTGTCCACCTATGTCACTAAATTTTGAGCTTTTAAAAAAAAAGGCATTTTCATTAATAAGGCAGCTTTAAAGATTCTCAACATTATACCAATCTATTATCACTCATATATAGTATATTAGATCTTGTAGGCCGAAAAAGTAATACTTGTGGTTCAGGTAACATACCAGGGACAGTAGGCTGGAAAATATTTTATTTTTTTGTGTGTACATTAAATGTACTACATTTGCATACCTGCCAAGTTCTTTAAATGTAAAATAGGAGTGATAAAGCAAAATATGTCTCCAAGATGCACTGAAATGTGATTTAAAAGGGATTTAGATGCATAAAAAGGAATGTATTAATTCTAGTGGTTATAAATATAGGGTAGAAGATGATAAAATGAACAAAATTTACTTTTGTGACTTGGAAAACAGAAATTTATCAATGAAAATAGGAGTAACTTCACTTTAATAGGAGTACTTGGCAGGTATGACATTTGTATGTAATGAACATTCATATTATGTAATTTTAGGAATTTTCTGGATCAAAAACTCATTTAGTTCCCTATCAAAAAATGAGTCGTCCTGATAATCTATGAAGCTGAGAATACTGAACCATATATTGTTTCATTTCAACTTTAGGCCGACATTCTTATTTCATACTCATTGAATTATCGTCTCAATACACAGGGTGTTAGAAAAGTTTGATCTCTCAGTTTAAATTCATACTTGATTGTATAGTTTGTCGAATTTGACACGATCCTGACTTTTCAATTCGCATATACTCATAAAATTGTTTGGCCTGTACCGGTGTAACAGGCCCCGTCTTCCCCCAGTCAGTTTTATCCCCCGGGGGATAAACTGGGCGGGGGATAAAACTGACCGTAACAAGTAACAGGCCCCGTCTTCCCCCAGTCAGTTTTATCCCCGCCAGTCCTATTCTTCCCCCACCCCAGGCCTCTTCTTCCCCCACCCAAAAAATTATGATGGGGAAGATATAGACTGGTAAATTTTATCCTCTGCCTGTGTAAAGTTAATACGAAGATGGGGGAAGAAATGGCCTAGTCTATTTTATCCCCCACCTTTGTAAAATTAATATGAAGATGGGGGAAGAAATGGCCTAGTCTATTTTATCCCCCACCTTTGTAAAATTAATATGAAAATGGTGGAAGAAATGGCCTAGTCTATTTTATCCCCCCACCTGAGTATAATTAATATAAAGATGGGGGAAGAAATGGACTAGTCTATTTTATCCCCCACCTTTGTAAAATTAATATGACGTTGGGGGAAGAAATGGCCTAGTCTATTTTATCCCCCACCTATGTATAATTAATATAAAGACAGGGGAAGAAATGGCCTAGTCTATTTTATCCCCCACCTTTGTAAAATTAATATGAAAATGGTGGAAGAAATGGCCTAGTCTATTTTATCCCCCACCTGAGTATAATTAATATAAAGATGGGGGAAGAAATGGACTAGTCTATTTTATCCCCCACCTTTGTAAAATTAGTATGAAGATGGGGGAAGAAATGGCCTAGTCTATTTTATCCCCTGCCTGATTATATTTAATACAATGATTGGGGAAGAAATGGCCTAGTCCATTTTATCCCCCACCTGAGTATAGTTTATATGATGATGGGGGAGAAATGGCCTAGGCCTAGGCCATTTCTTCCCCCATCTTCATATTAATTTTACAAAGGTGGGGGATAAAATAGACTAGGCCATGTCTTCCCCATCATCATATTAACTTTACTCAGGCGGGGGATAGAATAGACTTGGCCATTTCTTCCCCCATCTTCGTATTAATTATACTAAGGTGGGGGATAAAATAGACTAGGCCATTTCTTCCCTCATCATCATATTAACTATAGTCAGGCGGGGGATAAAATAGACTAGGCCATTTGTTCCCCCTCATCATATTAACTTTACTTAGTCGGGGATAAAATAAGACCAAAATAATGGCAATAATGAACCAAATCTTGATCAAACCGTTTTAACAGATTAGTCACTTCAAGAACAAATAAACCACATTTTCAGGTTGAAACAACATTAATTTAATCAAAAGTAGCATTATAATCAGTTATACCTTAAAATATACATTGCTTAGGTGGGGGAAGAATAGGCCTTGGGTGGGGGAAGAAAAGGACTAGGGGGGATAAACCGGGCCGGCCCATTTTATCCCCCGGGGGATCAACTGGGCGGGGGATAAAACTGACTGTTACACCTAACAGGCCCCGTCTTCCCCCAGTCAGTTTTATCCCCCGGGGGATAAACTGGGCGGGGGATAAAACTGACCGTTACACCGGTTCTACTGGTTTTCAACCAGAGAGACTAGGGTTTGCTGTCAGTCCATCCCTCAAGTCAGTCAGTCAGTCAGTCAGTCAGTCAGTCAGTCAGTCAGTCAGTCAGTCAGTCAGTCAGTCAGTCAGTCAGTCAGTCAGTCAGTCAGTCAGTCAGTCAGTCAGTCAGTCAGTCAGTCAGTAAGTAAGTAAAGTCTTTATTTTACGAGGCTAACATATTTACAATAATGCCGTATCTCATAACTTATGATCTAGACAAACATTGTGGTTGCTATGGATACGGAAATGCTGAAGATAATGAATTTTTTAATACTTCAAATCTGGATCAAGCCATAACTCAAATAGTTTTCAAGATACCTTTATGAAACTTGGTATTTGGATAAGGACCAATAAGGAGATTATGCACGTCCACTTGTTTTTGATTCAAACAAAAATTGTTGTTGCCATGGCAACAGAAATATTGACAACCTGAAATCTAGGTAGGGGACTTGTTGCTTGCAATTCCTTATTACTTAGTACTATTATTATTCATTCCAATGCATTCATATATAGAGGATCTATCACGAGTTGTCAATTGATATAAATTGATATTAAACGAGTTTTGGAAATTTTATTAAGCGAGCCTTTGGCGAGCTTAATAATATTTCCTGAACGAGTTTGATATAAATATATCAATTGACAACGAGTGATAGATTCTTTTTATCATATGACACTCAAAAAGGCAAAATATGCATTGATTTATTGGAAAAAATCAATATCTTATACTACACAAGGTACGTATAACTTTATACATACTGACTATACTAACCTGGATACAAGGAAAGTCATGTGATAAAAAAGTTTGTGAACCAAACTGTTGTATACATTTGAACTTGTCTTTTTACAGTCTGATTTGTTTAAGTCTTTGTTATGTTTTTGTTCTGTTATGTTTGTGCCAAGTATGTTGCATTTATCGAAGAGTGTTTTCGAGGTTTTTTTAATGCTGAACAATATTAATTGTATTATTGTCTTTTTGTGTATAAACTAATTGTCTTTTTGTATATACACATATTGTCTTTTTAGCTCACCTGTCACATAATGACAAGATGAGCTTTTGTGATCACTCTTCGTCCGTCCATCAACAATTTGTTTGTGTACACTCTAGAGGCAACAGTTTTGATCCAATCTTCATGAAACTTGGTCAGAATGTTTTTCTTCATAAAATCTAGGCCAAGTTCAATACTGGGTCATGTGTGGTCAGAAACTAGGTCACTAGGTCAAGTCTTAGAAAAACCTTATGTTCACTCAAGAGGTCACCGTTTTGATCCAATATTCATTAAACATGGTCAGAATGTTGTTCTCCATAAAATCTAAGCCAAGTTCGAACTTGGGTCATGTGGGTCAAATGTCAAGGTTCCAGTATTCCAAGAAATGCAGGAGATTTAATAAATTTGCTGAAAATTCTGCTGGAGTAGAGTCTTAAATGCAGGAGACTCCTGCATGATGCAGGAGATCTGGCATGTATACCGATACCTGGACCAATGTGCAACAGGTGAGCGACCTAGGAGCCCTCTTGTTTGTATACACATACATTGTATTGCCTTTTTGTGTATACACATATTTTCTTTTTGTATGTACATATATAGTCATAAAGGTTGGACAAAGTCTGATGTACATGTTCCCGTAACTTCATACATGGATATATCGCTGGCTTAGAATTAGAAGGTCGCAAGTGCCACTTACGACCTTTTAAGATTCATACATATTTAGAATAAGCAACACAATGCGCTTCTTATGAGCCCACTTTCATAAAAATCTGAACTTGTCATGTTGACCAAAATGAAGTTTGTAAAAGTTTGTTTTACCATAAGTAAAGAGTAAATGTCAGAAATTATTCTCTAGATAAAATATATAGGCTTCTATGGAGTCATTGTACTGGATATGGAATTTTAGATTGTATTTTTTGCTGGAGATATGGCCCTTTGTAGGATACATACATTTTTGTCAAAAACCTTTCTAGTTAACAATCTATTTCAGGGGTCAGTGTTTGTATTGTTACAATTCATGTAATATATGTAAATATAATTATGAGATTGTGCACTATATTATATATGTATTTGGTAATGAAATCCTCTTATTTGATGTCCTATTGGGTATATGAGTTGTAATGGGGATATACTGTATTCAGCTAGTCTGTCTGTTGCAGAGGGAGTATATCGATGGTGCCGAACCAAAACCCAGTAACTCAATTTTGGTGCAAAAACTTTTTTTGCAGCATCCGCATGTGCTAGACGTCCCACGCATTTCTGTCTTGTCGCCATCTAAAGAGCCAATCGCGATACTTAGATCAATTAATCACAAATGGGCATGTTTTTAGCTCACCTGTCACAAAGTGACAGAGTGAGCTTTTGTGATCACTCTTCGTCCGTCCGTCCGTCCGTCAACAATTGGGTTGTGTCCTCTCTAGCGGTCACAATTTTGGCCTAATCTTTATGAAACTTGGTCACAATGATCATCTTAACAAAATCTAGGTCAAGTTCGAAAATGGGTCATCTGGGGTCAAAAACTAGGTCACTAGGTCAAATCAAAGGAAAACCTTGTGAACACATTAGAGGTCACAATTTGAGCCTAATCTTTATGAAACTTGATCACAATGATCATCTCTGTAAAATCTAGGTCAAGTTCGATATTGGGTCATCTGGGGTCAAAAACTAGGTCACTAGGCCAAATCATTGAAAAACCTTGTGAGCACATTAGAGGTCACAATTTGTGACTTATCTTTATGAAAATTGATCACAGTGATCATCTCTATAAAATCTAGGTCAAGTTCGATATTGGGTCATCTGGGGTCAAAAACTAGGTCACTAGGTCAAATCAAAGGAAAACCTTGTGAACACACTAGAGGTCACAATTTGAGACTAATCTTTATGAAACTTGATCACAATGATCATCTCTGAAAAAAAATCTAGGTCAAGTTTGAGATTGGGTCATCTGGGGTCAAAAACTAGGTCACTAGGCCAAATCATTGAAAAACCTTGTGAACACATTAGAGGTCACAATTTGTGACTTATCTTTATGAAAATTGATCACAATGATCATCTCTATAAAATCTAGGTCAAGTTCGATATTGGGTCATCTGGGGTCAAAAACTAGGTCACAAGGCCAAATCATTGAAAAAGCTTGTGAACACACTAAAGGTCACAATTTGAGACTAATCTTTATGAAAATTGATCACAATGATCATCTCTATAAAATCTACGTCAAGTTCGATATTGGGTCATCCGGGGTCAAAAACTAGGTCACAAGCCTTTGAAGGCCAAATCATTGAAAAAGCTTGTGAACACACTAGAGGTCACAATTTGAGCCTAATCTTTATGAACAATGATCATCACTATAAAATTTTGGTCAACTTCGATATTGGGTCATCCGGAGTCAAAACTAGGTCACGAGGCCAAATCATTGAAAAAGCTTGTGAACACACTAGAGGTCACAATTTTGACCTTATCTATATGAAACTTGATCACAATGATCATCATTATAAAATTTAGGTCAAGTTCGATATTGGGTCATCTGGGGTCAAAAACTAGGTCACGAGGCCAAATCATTGAAAAATCTTGTGAACACACTAGAGGTCACAATTTTGACTCTATCTTTATGAAACTTGGTCACAGTGTTTATCTCTATAAAATCTAGGTCAAGTTAGATACTGTGTCATTTGGGCCAAAATCTAGGTCACTAGGCCAAACAGGTGAGCGACCCAGGGCCCTTTGGACCCTCTTGTTCACTGTTCATACCATTTTAAGTTTTTAAGGTAATTCGCTACCATTGCGCGACGTCATGACTATTTTTTCGACATCGCATCGATTTATATGAAATTTTCATGGCTAAATCTATAAAATCTCAAGTTTTTGAAGATAACTTTTTTTAAAAATCAATACACTCAATATTATACTTATTTAACGTCCCACTAGTGCACGGTGACGTAAGTGCATTTCAAACGTTTTTATGAGCGTCGGGTGTAAATGTTATTTGATTATTAGATAAAAATAATCATTGGAAAGCCGAGCTCACGGCCTTTCATATGAATGTAAATTGAATAAAATATATAACACGGAGCGAGAACACTCTCCATTTTTGTTGTAGCGGAGCGCCGTATCACGCTACTTTTATAACGCCACTGGCATGACGTTAAAACAATGTTATGCAAAATTTTCGAGGTGACCCTATAATTGCATTATATTAAAACACTGCTGAAAAATTTCTCTATCGATCGACGTAAAAAACTCAAGGGGTTTGACCGCAAAATGTTGACCAAAAATCGATGTGAAATTAAAATTTACCCTATATTTTAGTCCTATTTTGTGCGACGTCGTTAATAACGTTCTTATTAATATCCCGTCGGGGCATTTCTAACTGGTTTTCCTTTTTACTTAATTCGAGAATTAACTTGTCAAGCAAATGTAATTCTTACTGTATCATTGATAATGACTAAATCAAATAGACTTTGAAAGATAAATATATTGTTTTACAAAAAAAGTAGTTTACCTTTTTATCAATGATTCAGTTACCTGTGGTGCTACCCACGAATTACATTCAATACATTTCATGTTTCAGACAAGTCTGGCTTTTTACATTATATCTCATAGAGATTTAAAATGCACACAGTTCCGCATATTCGTGCGGTCAAATGATTTTACAGAAAGCAACATTCATCGAGAATAACAACAACATATACGTATGTTTATGAATTAAAGTGCAAGTTATCAATATTATTGTAATGGGACACGGGACCCCCATTATACCACATGTATATCATTTTGAGTGGGAACGGATGGGGTGAATCGCGGGTCGATGACACAAGTTATGCGTTACGTACGTACGGACAGACAGACGGACGGACACCACCGATGCTATATGCCTCCAAAAATAAATAAATGGGACAATGAACGTTACTTACATAAACATTGAAGACATCAATTTTGGACAGTTTTTCCCGACGATTCAATTGATATAATTATAATGATATTTATTTATCTGCATCCTTTGTAACCGTTTTTCGCGACGTTTTGTTTTAAAGCATGGTGTAACATAGAGACTAGAGAGATTTGAAAAAAAGACAACTTGACAGGAATAACCATTTTTTTCAAAGTCGGAACTATATTGTTCAACAACATCTCTTTGATATTATCTTCAAAGATTCCGTTACACTACGGACCTATGTTGAGCAACAAGCTCAAAATAACGATAGCATTTTGAAGCTTCCAAAGGGTTTTTCATTTTGGGTGTTAGCCAGATACCGACATGAAAAGACTAGTACTAGCCACCCGTACGGGCCATAATATATAAGGGGTTAGACAGTTTGATCTGGGGGATAGTACATGAAGCTGAAAATGACTGATTTCAAGATGCGCCGCTGGTTCTTTCATTGCATTTAGCCAGAAACACGGGTAGTTTGTTTTACTGAGACTGTTTATGAAGTCAGTTGTAAGTAGAGACATACTTTAATATAGTTGTATTTTATCAGGCTGGAGATGGGATCTAAGTAAGACTGGTTACATGTATATGTATACCTGGATTGGGCAGGCCTTTGTTAGAAATACACGTATATAACGGAATATGTATCACAACATTGATCCAAGACAGGGGATGGGTATCACGTTGCTATAATAGTATTTAAAAAATAACTAAACTACCAATGGCAGACTTTTTCAGTGTAAAGGGAACATGAGTGAAGTTCACTGGCGTACGTATTTTGATTTTTTTACAACCACCATATTAGTTTATACAAATTTATTTCACTCTCGACACCTCATATCTTATGTTATCCATTGCCACAAGTGTATGGCAGAAGAAATGCTTGTTTTCCTCATATGCCAAACATCTAGCTAGCAAGGGCCTGGGATCGAACCCGGGGCTTCCCGCACTCGAAGCGAACGCTCAACCAATAGGCTATCGAAAATACTTTTAAACCGCCATATTGATAAGCTCAATATATTACGTAATCATTATACAATTGTGTTGTAGTTACATGCGAATATCAATTCACATAACTCCACAGTAATGTTCTCGTATACTTTTATTGCGGATATGACCTGTCACGACCAGGAATGGAATCCAGAGCGCCAGGTTATGAACTCAGGATCACCGGTTAATTCAAACAATACCAACTGGACGCATCGTTATCACGGCGGACGTGTGTGAAATTCAAACACACTATGTACGGCGTCTTTGCCTACAAATGTGACGAACAAAAGTGTATGAACGAACACTGGACGATCGCAACACTCCTGAAAACTGTAGCGCAAATAACCACCGTCAAACCGCCAGTGTGACTACATCACAACAACCGTAATCGACTGTGGATAGCAACACTGACTACAAATACGACCGGGGATATTTTTATGGCCGTTAAAATACGAGGTGCAACTACTGTTCTTGCTTGTACAAAATATATTAATCGGAATGAATGCTCACACCGGCAATTTGAGCGTACTTAGAGACATTTTGGCGTGTATAGCAGATTACACATCTCACTCAAAACTGCATTTATTATACGAGGGTGACCATTCAATGAATTCGCAGACTGGGATCATCATTTTAGTACCCAGTGCCACAGAGATATACAGACTACATCAATTTGACCTACATCCCTTCGTACACAAGTGCAGAAAATATTTCATTAAGCAACGCATTTAACAACAAAATATGGCTAGAATAAAACAAAAATATGTGACCATCACACTGCGCTATTTATAAAATTTTATATACTGACGTTATTGGCGTTTTGCCGTTTGTCTAATGGTTATAGCTTGGCCACATTGACATGAGCCTGACCTATTGATTAGCATAATTTAACAGTCGATATATTTTACAACACCGAGTGTATGTTTTCATAATCGGGGATTATCACGAAGACGCTCGAGATATAATACAAACACAAATCTGAAATACCGATATTGCACGATTTGCTTGCGGAAATTGATATATTCAAAGCAAGAACCTTGTAATATATGCTTGCATAAAGGTCAGGCTCAGGTCAAAATAGCCAGACTATAGCCCGGAATGAAATTATGACAGCGATGAGGAATTAAAATATAAATATTACACTTTAATATTGCAGTATGTCGAAATGAAAACATATCGCACCGTTCGTCTGGTTTTGCGTAAAACGCCACTAAATTTGCCTATCTGCTAAAGCATGTATTGTTTTCAAATTTCAATACCATGCTGCTCTTTAGACATAAGTTTATTAGTCATTTAAAAACAAGGCCACTGCATGTTCAGACTTCACTCTCATAAGCACATTTAGGTGTTTTGGGTGTTTTCTAACGCCCGCAAAAAAAATCAAAAGTAGCATGAATTTCTTTGTGTAAAGTCATAGATATTTTGACGATGAAGACCCAACTCGCCTTGACCAATCAGTTCTCAGTTCTCAATTCGCACTCCAGCATTCAAACTACTTCAACCTTACATGAACTATTATGATAATATCTTACAATAATCTGGTAGAAATATAGTAGTATCGATCAACTCAATCGATATTTATCATTAGTGGAACTAATTAAATGGTTACGTTACATCAGTCGAGGGTGGTAACGCGGTACTATGGCTATTTAATGGTTTATAACGTATTACTGGTTTGCATTTATGAAGATAAATTTGTATTGACTGTAGGTAATATCTCAATGTTTTTAATGGTATAAGTATTATATAGTAATTTATTATAACAAAATCAAAACGATGGTCCCGAATATTTTGAGAAACATTCGTATTTCACGACCACGACGTCATATGTAACGTCGCACAAAATAGGACTAAAATATAGCGTAAATTCTAATTTCACATCGATTTTTGGTCAACATTTTGCGGTCAAACCCCTTGAGATTTTTACGTCGATCGATAGAGAGAAATTTTCCAGCAGTGTTTTAATATAATGCAATTATAGGTTCACCTCGAAAATGTTGCATAACATTGTTTTAACGTCATGCCAGTGTCGTTATAAAAGTAGCGTGATACGGCGCTCCGCCGCAACAAAAATGGACAGCGTTCTCGCTTCGAATTATACATTTTATTTAATTAATATGCATGTGAAAGGCCGTGAGCGGGGCTTCTAAGTGACTTTTTTATAGAATAATCGAACAGTGTATACATCGGACACTACACAAAACGTTTAAACACGCTTACGTCACAGTGCACTTGTGAGACGTTAAATAAGTATAATATTGCGTGTATTACTTTTTAAAAAAAAATATCTTCAGAAACTAGACATTATATAGATTTAGCCTTGAAAATTTCAGATAAATCTAAGCGATGTCGAAAAATAATCATGACGTCGCGCAATGGTAGCGAGTTACGTTAAACTGCATGTTATGCTTATTAAAAATGCTTCATTACTCAACACAAATTTAATCATTTTAATTGTGAATGAAATTTTCTGTTCACAATTTTTCAGTGCATAATCTTAAAGTTTTTGTTCAATGACCAAGTTGTTGCAATACTGTATTTTTAAAATATGATGGTATGTAATAATTATATTTTAAAATGTTGGTTTTTTTAAACATGTTTGTCTATTTTTAAGTATAATAATAAAATTATTATAAATACAATTTCTGTATCTTGGTTTTACATGTACAGTCTGGTTAGGATAAAAATCCAGTGACGCAGTAGAACAATACACTAGTACGGTGTAAAAACAAGTACAAAGGCGTATGGTAACAGTTCAATACCATACTAAACTCTACCTGTTTAAGCAATGGTTTTAATATTTTGGGTACACATAAACAATGACTTCACTGTCAATATATCCTAACTGGACTTTAAAACAACTATTGTTGATCCATAAGGTACAGTCCTTTCAAAGTCAAATGAGAACGGTTGTAAATATACTATCGTCCTGCAGGTAAACTGTTCATCTAGGTATTACTCGGTATACCCGAGTGAATAGTATTCACTGCTATCCTTTGTAATATGATAGTTTCCTCAATCGCATTACTTATTGAATCGACCATGTCTCTCCATCTGGTCAGCAAAACCTTCGACCAATGTTTCATGAACTTCATATATGTACTTAACTGAGGCATGAATGTCAGATCTTGAAAATCAGATGATGCAAATCTGTTTCAGGCGCCTATATTCAACAAGAGTTGTTTAAACATTCAGTTCATGAAATTTACAAATGACAATAACTTCGTCCATACTGGTATAGATCTACAACAAACATGGGGTGACTAGTAAACACTTCGTATTCTATCGCTATAGAGGTCACGCCTCGACGCTTGTATAGCTAGACCAGATTTAACAGACACTCATCAAAGTCCGAAAAGCTCATCCAGTCATGCTTGGTTATGTTCGATTTGTATGTTAATTTACTATATATCATTATCTCCTGACTTTTACGAAATATGCAAGGAGTCTCAGTTTAATCTGGTTGGGCTATACATCTATACATTGGCAATTTACAGGTCAGGGAAAAGAACACAAACTACACAAGATTCAATTCTTTTTTTATTCCTGGTAGAATAGGAGCTGGCATTTTTAACACCGTGAACACTTCAACAAATTGTCAACAGTATATAATGTACTTGATCAATGCACATTTCATTCAATACACATATGTAAATGTATACTGTAAAATCAGTAATTTTTGAGGGGTATTAAATTTCATGGTTCACCTTCAACTTCGAAATCAAAATTTAATATCATCGAACAATACATTTCACCATAATATTTATTACCTGAAATGCAAAATCATGAATTAACATCCCATCGAAATGTTTTTTTTTACCAAAACCACAAAATTTCATCCCATCAAAAATAAATGATTTTACAGTAACTTGCCATCAATGCTGTTAAACAACATTATTTCAAAGTTGTACAAATCAGTAGCATGGTACGTGAATGGAATAAACTAACATTGATGGTTGACATACTTTGTTATAAATGCATAATAAATAAGTCATAGTGGAATATTAACCATCAATACAATTTTCTATATAGTTTTCCCTCTTTCAATACGGTAAGATAAACAAATTGTTAACAGCTCCTATAGTGTAATACAGTAAATCTCCTAGCAAAATATCCACATTAACTACTTGATGAAGCCAAATATCAAATTTTACACACGACTTAGTAGAAAATTTGTAAAATATGATTACTTGACAAAAAGTTGTTAATAATGAAATACACTCCCCAAGTTTTTTAAAACAAGAATTACTCGTCCCCGACAACTGATCATTTCAGACTTGTCGGGAGTCAGTCCGAAAATTCGGGTATTAACATCGGGAGAACTATAGGGGCTTTACTGTACTAGTTTCAGACCTGAATATAACAGCACACACAAGTTGATATCAGTCTTCGGTTATTAATAATTACAGATCATATAAACAGTTTGGTGCAAAGTGAACACAGCATTATGTTGAACATATAAATTCACCCGACTTAAATATAATCACCATCAACAGCTCGGAATCAACCAAGAAACAATCATAATATGAAAACAGCTTTAGGACAACATCGAGGGTATGCTGCATGGTACAGAGAGGTACAGACTGCATGTATCAAGTCGTTACTTTCATCAAACATTTGTTGTAAAATGCTTCAAGAATTTGCTTTTATTATATCCTTCAACACAACAGTGTGCCTATTCCATACTTTAGTAAAACTTCTTTCTCTATTGATACACTTATTGTCAAATGATCGTGTTTAATTATTCATTGCACAGAAAAGGGACACTAGTTCACAAGTGCAACCTTAAGAGTAACAACATTAGCTAGATGGGCAAGCAAGGCAATATTTCCCTCCTATAATATATCCAAACTATTACTATCTTATTCAGTTCTTGACTAGCCATTTTCTGATAAATTCAGTTGATGCTTTCATATCATGAGAAACTGGCAATTACCAAAGGCTAATTACAGTTTTAACCTATCAAAACACATCTGACCATGCAGCATACAGTAAAATGTCAAATGCTCCAACTCAGTGATATACAGTGAACTATGTTGTCATCACCACACCTTGTCCTGTCCTGTACAGACATGTAGTACCATACACTATATAGTTATAAACCACCCTCTAGTATCTGGTTGGAACATTGGACAACAAAGCTTTCAGATATCAACAGTAAAAAGTAGTTTTTTTCTCAACACACTATGAAACAACAGTAAGGTCTAGTAGTAATTGAAATGAAATGCAGACACAAATATTGAAAATAAAATCTGTAGCAAAATAGTGCAACATTTTCCAGAATTAATATGATCAAGTTTGGCAATGTTTCGATATTATAAGTCAATGTAATCTGTTTATAAAGAAATCAAGTCAATATTTTTCAAAGCTAGTGAACTATAAATGTGTTGTTATCAAGACGGAACTACAATTACAAGTGTATCGGGAGAGGCTTCAAGACTGAAGTCCAAAGCAAACTTATACTCTATATGTAATACAGACAATAAAGTAACTATACTTGTGGAAAAAAAAATACAAAAACAAGATATATTGAACAGTAAAAATATGATCATCCAGCACAGAGGGTTCTAGTGAATACTTCACAAATTATCCGATATTGCATTATTGCTAGAACACTTTCTAAACTTTGATCCCACTGGCAGTGCGATACTTAACATTTTAAGGCTTATACCAAGTTACAACAGTGCTGTTCAAAAACAAACGTCATTCAAGCATGCAATGGATTCTGTCAAATGTTGGGTATACATTGATTGCGAATAGACAAATTCCCCCACGTAAAGTGATCAATTTTCTGAGTTTGTTGACACAAACAGATACGGGTACTAAGTTATACAAACTGATCTATATATAATAGTAAACAACTGCGATTAACTGCTAACAGTACAAGGCAAGACATACACACAAGCAAAAATAAATCGTCTTACTAGTCCAGTTAGGATAGTTTGAGAGTGATGTAGCCGGTTACTGTGTAGGTCCCAATAAGATGACAACCATTGCCTGAACAGGTAGAGTTTAGTTTAGCATTGAAATTATATTGCAACTGTTAGTATAAGCCTTTATATTGGGTTTACACCGCAATAGTGGATTCTACTGCCATGTCACTCTATTCGTATCCTAACTGGACTATAGAAGTAAAACTTCTGTAAGCGTCTCTAGGATAGAGTCAAACACGTTCCCCCAACATGGGAACAGATTATTACACTGCAAAAGATTTCAAACAGTTGTGAAAGATGGACAAAACAACCTCCATATTTGGACAAGAAATAGAGTAAAACCTTTACAGCTATGCTTTAATAGAAAATCTTTCCATTTTGTCCATATTAGGTAAATGAAAATCTATGTTCGAGTGAGATGTTAAAATATTGAGAAAGAGCAAATTCTAACTGACAACCGATTTCAAGTAATTATGCATTGGTTGGTCTTTTTCAAAACATTTGTCAATTTTATAGAATTAAAACACAAACATGAACAATGAAAACCAACTCAAAAGAAATTTTCATAAAACACTTCTATGAACTTTTGACACAAAATTATTATGATTTGTATTTCTTCATTTATGATAATAAGTACTTTTTTAAACTCATTGTTCAGGTTAAGATTTTCAATTGAACAATAGTCAGATGGTACCAAAATGTCAAGAAATGATAAAAGTTAAAACATCAGTGTATTAAGTTTCAATACAAAGTACAGCAAACAAACTCAACAGTCATTTTATTAACATACCAAACTAGAGTTATGTTCCTTTAAATGTCAACATGACCTGTACTTAGTATTGAAATCTTAAGACATAAATTACATGTTATTACAAGACAGCAATTACATATTCTACAGCAACCTGGTGTAAAACTAGGACGCTAAAATATGTAATTACCACCTGAACAGACTATATAGTTTCAATAACAAGTCTTTTTTTTGGTACTTTCAGATCAAATTTTCACTCAAAATCCAGATTTAGACAAAGAATGAAAATTTCAATTGCAAGTTATTTCTCAGATAATGCATTTTTTCATCAGCTTAAGTCGAATCAACATTCTAATGTCACGACAACCACAGGGTTCATTTATTTAACGTTTTCAGTGCACTATTATCTAGAATCTAGACTTTTGCTGAGGAAAAAATACATGCAAGGATATTTAAACTCCTAAAATATTGGTATATACAAAGAGAATAATGTCTATGTGAATATTTAACTAGACAGAGATTTTAATGATGGATTGATTAACAACAAGAGCTTCATACAGTAATGTACACTTGTAATGTTGGTCAGAAGGTAGGTAATGTGTTACACAGTCTGAGAGCTTTACTAAGACTTTACAGTTGACCAGAGGTCAGTGTCGAGAACACATATGCTTTTAATGGTTTAATAACAAAAGTCAAATCCTTTTATTGGACAACTTATTTCTCAGTTTACAACTGTCTACATCTGACAGCTGATCAATTGCATCATAAAAGTTTTAATTTATCAATAGTAATACAAGCAATTAACTTTGCATGTTGCCTGCCCAGAAAAATATGCACATCGACAGAATATATTGAAAATTGATAAATGCCCACACATTTTCTGCTAAACATATTGTTACAATATAATTTATAATGCCAGTAAGTAGTTAAATGTCCATATAATTAAATAGTATAAAGATTTGTTTTTGAACAGTCATATATTTTCAACAAATATGATTATGGGTATAGTATGTAAAATAGGACAAATTCTCAAGATTAGTGATTAGTGTAAATCGTTTATCAGACTTATAACAGTTTCCAACAAAAGAAATCACTAAACAAAATTTTAACTGCTTTCACGATAGAAATTGTAAGTTTTCAATCTTATGTAACAGCCCCTTAATAAATAATATCCCTTAAATAAACCCCCCTAGGATCACCAAACAATCCAGAAACAATATCAAACCTGTACAGAATTCATTATCTACATTATAACACAGCAGGATATTATAACTCGGCAAATTTGACACCAGCCTGACCTATTGATTAGCATAATTTAACAGTCAATTTATTGTCAACTATTACAACACCGATTGTATGTTTTCATAATCGGGAGTATCACGAAGACGCTCAAGATGTAATACAAACACAGATCTGAGATACCGATATTGCATGATTTGCTTGCGGAAATTGATACATTCAAAGCAAGAACCTTGTAATATATTCTTGCATAAAGATCAGGCTCATGTCAAAATAGCCAAGCTATACTAGTAATTTACCACACCTAGTTAAGTAATCATGTTCAGATATACATGTACAATCAAATGTCAACTAGACATCAAATAATGAATACAGTTGCCTACTGTTTTATTCAAGGTATTATGACCTGTCCAGATTTACTGATTGTTTAGTTTCTGACAAGGTCATCAATAAAAGCATTTTTAAAGAGTTTTTCAATTCATTTGTTTTTATAAAGGGTCAAGCATGGGTAAATTTCAACATATAATGTAGTCTAAAACATGTTCTGAATGCAATAATTTTTTAAGGCAAGTACTTGCTTGTAGTCTACAAAGCAACTGTGGATTATGCATCAGTACATTCTACATGACGCTGGATACTTTATAGGGAATCTTGGGAAAGAAATACAAAAGGAAAACGTGAATGAACATGATTGGAAAAACTTGAAAATTAATAAATCTGGTCTTTTGACGGACCGGACAAACCACATATTTTTCAGTTGTTATCCATTGTTACACAATAATATACATATATCATTGTAAGTTGTAACTTCACAGGCAAAACATGTTCTTGCACAATAAATATTAAGAATGAAAACAGAAATAATGTGGTTACCATAGAAACAAATATCAAGATATATTTATCTAGAAATACCTCAGATAAAATACTAGTATTTTGAAACATGCCATTTATTACGCATATTTCAAGGCGACAACAAATTGGCCCTAGCAAGTCTTAGTCAACTTGAAATTGTTAGGATTTATAAATGGCATGTTCCAAAAGCAGTACACATTCACCTACGCATACATCAGTGTAACTTGAAAGTCAGTATACAATAATTCTTCTAACAAATGCAATTCAACCAGAAAGCTCACAAAATGTGCAGTGTGCACATATATTAAAACTTCTCTCAATAGTTCTAAGTAATATTGTAAGAATTATAACTTTAATCTAGTGGAGGGTGTTTTAACCAGCGAAAATCAACAATTTTACGAGTACTGCACAGAATAGATAACTCAAAATCTCCAGAAAGGCGACATTAGTTTACTGATGTAATGTGCAGCTACCTTGAAATTCAGTTGATATTGACAGGTCAAAAAACCGTCCATTATATCTTTCAAAAGACCTTCCTCAGTCACCGAGAACAGTCAACAAATGGAAAGCAACATTTTTACAACTATTCCAACAATATCAATTTATATATAATGATATACTTGTAATAGGGAAATCAAGGTTCGGTCAGTATAATGTTTTATGTCATTCAGTAAGATATTAAGATGCCAGTCAATATTGATACGATACCAGTTTAGTAATTTTATAACATTTGGTATCACAATGTAATAGACAGGAGGCGTGTGTTAAGTGAGAAGTGAATTTCGCAATAAACCTTTTAACATAGGTAACCAGTTGTAAGAATGATTTCTACGGTTAAAGTAACGAATGGTTTAAAGTTCATTCAGTATTATAAATGTTAAGTGAAATCACTTCATTGTTGTGTACATTATGTTTTATATGCCAGACTTAATGCCACTCTACCAGAAATGCCTACCACTGTGACCCCAGTGGTAGGAATACTGACATGAAATAAATATATATATGGCAGTTCTAATCCTCAACAAAGGGCCTAAAAAACAGTACCCTCCTTTTTTGTAAAAATAACAAAATAGTAATTAACAAGTATCAAAAATATATTCTTAAACTGGCCATGAATCGAGCATCCTTAAAATGACCATCCTTTTGTTCGAGTTCTCAAATTAACAAATCTCCAACACCCCTTTTAAGTTATTCAACGCGGGCCTTCTATCCGTATAATGTAAAATCCTCAACTCGACGCCCGCTATCCCTCAATTAACTCTTTGTGAAAGAATCCTCGCAACACCTTAAATGTAACAAGAGAATTTCTTTCACAAAGAATTAAATATTGAATTTTCATTCTCAACAACAATCTCATAATGTATGATGTGAATAAAAAATCCTCTTCATAATGATAAACACAGTCACATCGTTTTAATTTCCATTCATAGCACGTCGTCCACCGCCCGGTCGTTCTTGTTGCATCGGTGGTCCTTGCATGGCCTGGTTGAGCAATGCACGGATCCTCCTCTGAGCAGATTGACTGGCATAAAAATGTCCATATATAGAAACTGGTACTTCCTCATTATCAGGGAATGATTTAGTATCTGGGGTTTTCACGATAGCTTGTGTAACACGCTGCATTTCTTTAACCTGGGAACGAGATAAAAATACATTCATTATAACAAGATTCATCACAATTGCTCATTTTTCATGCTACCAGTCTGCGCCGTATCGCCATTGGAATAATATCACTAAATCCATCCATCTTCAGCAAAGCGAGAAATGTTTACTGATTAGTGTTGATGCGAGCTTCAAAATAATTGAATGTCGAGTCAAAAATTGGGCTCAACTTTCATCCAATTTTCAATGATATCCCTAGAAAAGAATCAATTCCACGCGAATCCTTTGAAAGATGGGACCCTATGAATACACCCAAAATGCTCTTTATCACACATTACGGCATTCATGAAATAAGATTGTTGTTTGTCCTTAGTATACAGCAAATTACGATAAAATACCATATGTGGAAACAAACCTTTTGTTATATGCTTCAATTAGACAACCTTGAGATATGGAAAATCTCAAGGTCAACACATAAAGCAATATTCAAAGATATCAGTAAAAAGACCCAATGCGACAGAAAGAATCCACTGTTACAGGCTACAGTGATGGTTCACTTATTCAACTATGCTATGCTTTTTCATTTCAACATTGAACAAACACCACCAATACAACATGAACAATTAGCAGAATGCTAAAACACCAAACCTCAAATTGAATTACAAATCCAAGTTGTAAGGGATTAAGATGTCGCTTGTCCTTAGTATACAGTATATTACCTAATACACCATATGTGGAAACAAACCTTTTATTGTATGCTTCAATTAGACAACCTAGTGACATTAGATCTCAAGGTCAACACATAAAGCAAGAATTCAATGACAACATTAAATAGAATATTATCATGAATATCTATAGAACGGCAAGCAAACTTGTGAACAAACATAACTTTCCTGCCCCAACACCTTTTTGAACAAGGGAAGCATGTCAATATAGTTTGGAAATTTATAAGATGTTGCTTGTCCTTAGTATACAGTATATCATCAAACACACCATATGTGGAAACAAACCTTTTGATGTATGCTTCAATTAGACAACCTAGTGACATTAGAACTCTAGGTCAACACATAAAGCAAGAATCCAATGACGGATAAAAATAAACGAAAACAATGAGAGTCCCAAACATACAAGTACAACTGTATCACAAAAATATCAAACGAATGCAGAGCATATATCAGGCAAGCATGTATTTAAACTTTGGATGAATTCAAGATCATGATATGTCGCTTGTCCTTAGTATACAGTATACTACCTAATACACCATATGTGGAAACAAACCTTTTATTGTATGCTTCAATTAGACAACCTTGACGCACAGAAAATATCAAGGTCAACACATAAAGCAAGAAGAAAACTAAAACATTTTGACACAAACACATGTCTCCTACTAAGAGGGTAATCTGGCAATATATTAATTTTTGGTCTGTATACCTGTCTCCATAGCAATAAACGTTTGAGTATTTAAATAATGTCATGTAAGTATTAAGTATTTTTGAATAAAAAATTGCTATTGCTTGTCCTTAGTATACAGTGCACTACCTAATACACCATATGTGGAAACAAACCTTTCAATGTATGCCACATTTAGACAACCTAGAAACAGGGAATATTTCTAGATCAACACATGTGGCAAATGTACATGTTTTAATTACAGTAGAATTTCTAGTAGTAATTTAAAATTGAGGCAAATGCATCTACAAAGGATATACCCATACGCCATTTTGCTTGGACCTTAAAAACTGTACAAAGGTGTTTTTAAAGGAGCTTGAGCTGAAACTTTAGAGGCTTCCAAGTTCTACAAAACTTTCTGCAAAATATACTAACGTGTTGTCCTCCTTTTCCAATTATTCTGCCAATCATTGGCTTAGGCACAGTAATCTCAGCGCGGAAGTGGAAATCTTCTAAATTTGGAACCATAGTCTCCGTTTTGATCTTTTCAGCAATATAAAATTGTGCCTGAAAATAAAAGAACATTTGGAATTTATTATCAACTTTTTTGTTAAAAATGCTGAGCATAGCCATTATTTGCCAGTCAGCTTTCTGCTGAACTAAGTCCAATTCTTTGAAGCAGTTTAGAAACTTTTAATACTGGTTATCAGAAATCACATCCAAATTAGGTTTTATCAACACATACTGTCAGTACGGCTACCATGACCTCATCATTAACCAGTGTACAGTAACCAACTTCGATTTGTGAGAATACAATAAATTAAATGTAATATCATTTATTTAAATTATTTTCAATGGTCACAAAATTTGTACTAAATATTGATTTCACTAAATACTGGTTATCAGAAATCACATCCAAATTAAGGTTTTATCAACACATACTGTCAGTACGGCTACCATGACCTCATCATTAACCAGTGTACAGTAACCAACTTCGATTTGTGAGAATACAATAAATTAAATGTAATATCATTTATTTAAATTATTTTCAATGGTCACAAAATTTGTACTAAATATTGATTTCACTAAATACTGGTTATCAGAAATCACATCCAAATTAAGGTTTTATCAACACATACTTGTCAGTACGGCTACCATGACATCATCATTAACCAGTGTCTAGTTTATTAGATCATTCATTAAAAGAAGTGATATTGATGCAGATTAGTGACCATTGACCAATCGATAATTGACTCAACAGGCTGCACGAAAAACATTTTTGAACTCTAGTTCTTCGGACCATACTTTGTCAAGAAATTTATAGTCCAAAAGATTTTATTATAGTCTGAGGCGAAAAAATATTAACTAATTAAAAGCATTATTTACATTATTAATATGCCTTAACTCGAACCAATGACATACTGAATATTCAATTTTCAGAACGCTGGTAATCAGAAATCACATCCAAATTAAGGTTTTATCAACACATACTTGTCAGTACGGCTACCATGACCTCATCATATACCAGTCTACTATACAGCCTACTAAATCATTGTGGTTTTTCTTCATTTCTTTTTAACTTTGATAATTCTTTTAATTGCTTTCCCTGAATGTTCTTAGTATTTATGTCCTTGTTAAGCAGAAAAGAGGACCCGCATATATCAACTGTCATGCCTATCACAGGACTTTTCTCTCAGATTTTTATGTGACTCTCAATACACACAAAACAATCAGAGATTTGTGACTTCTAGAACATAGAATAATGAAGTAAACACTGGTTATCAGAAATCACATCCAAATTAAGGTTTTATCAACACATACTTTCAGTACGGCTACCATAACCTCATCATATACCAGTGTCTCACACGTAATGCAAGAAAATAACTTGGGAGAAGTCCCCCAAAAGTTGAAGGTCATTAACTAACCTGTCTAAGATGATAGCAAACAATCTTAAATTTTATCCAATTTTTTTATATAATTTTACATAAGAAAATTTGCCTTTGGTAAGTCCTTTTTTTTAAGTGGACAACATAGCTCAGACTGGGGCGGTAAGTATTTCATCATACCATGTAAGACTGTGTTTACCCATCATCATAGCTATTTGGCAAAATCTCTTATTTATATGCTCAACAGGGCTTGACGCTAACACTGGTTGGAGGCCAGTAGAAAATCAACCAGGACCAGTGCAAGTCTTGAAGGGCCAGTAACTGCATTGGTTACAAATTTTATGCTTCTTTTCTGTTGGAACAGTGTCCACCCCTGCTCAACCTGGGTTATTTTTTATATGAATGAATATAAATACATACACCAATTTGCATAGCTCAGACTGGGGCGGTAAGTATTTCATCACTATGTGTAAGACTGTGTTTACCCATCATCATAGCTCAATCTCTGATTTATATGGCATGAATTAAGATGTTGTTTTAAATACAGACATACACAAATTAATATAGCTCAGACTGGGGCGGTAAGTATTTCATCACACCGTGTAAGACTGTGTTTACCCATCATCATAGCATAATTTATAAGGCATGTTCAAGTTAAGCTTTGTTTTTAAAATGAAGGCACATCTATAAGTTATTGTGTCAGTTCTTGTAGCTCAGACTGGGGCGGTAAGTATTTCATCACACCATGTAAGACGTGTGTTTACCCATCATCATAGCTACAAGAAGAACATAATTCATTGCTCTAAATCAAAGACCTGTGCCCTAACTAATATTAATCAAATTTTGTTATATGTCATCAAGTCACTTTTTACAGTGTTACACTAATTGCTCAGTCGCAAAATATGATACAGCCACATTATCGTGCATTAACAACCAATTAAGGGTCAAGTAGTCATTGTCACTCAAAATTTTTAAATATTAATCAAAGACACCAAAGTGTAAATGTGGCTACCCGACCAAAGCAGGTTTAGGTTATCATGATTTTGGTTTTCAACAAACCATCAGGATTCTTAAACCCGTTCATTCACGGACTTACCTTCCATTGTGCTTCAGGATTGCCAGTTACAATAACTTTACGTTGTTCTTCATTCCTATGAGGTGGACGACCTTGTCGCTCATTATTGTCACCACTACCACCTCCACCACCACCACCTTGGTTCTGGTCGAGTATCTGTCAATATACATATATATGAATTAATAATTAAGCTTACAATTTTCCAATTAGGATAGCTTAAATTTCATAGAATTGGTGAAGAAATTAAATATGTACGACTAATTTTGTTTTTTAAGTGATGCAAAATTCAACTAGGTCTGTAGTCCAATCACATAGTATTGTAACATTGATATGTCACTAATCCTGTTTACCTTGAGAACATCTCTATGTCAACAAGCAATATTTATCTCTTGGAGTACCTCAATAGCCTCAGTACATTCGATTAACAAGCAGTTTCCAGAAGAAAATCAGCATACATATTATAGTAACAAATAGGTTATATCCAGCAAGAAATTATGCATTCATGTTTAATCAAGTCACAGTGGAAGAAACAAACCATAAAACCCTTTTCATGAGCATGCATTATTATATTCTGTCTCAAACATACTTACAACTTTCAAGGAGAAATCATAAGACAGCTTTAGCCTAAACTTACCTTAATTCTGGCGTTGGACAATCTCATGATATTTTTAATATTAACTCCCTTAGTTCCTATTACTGCACCAACAGTGGACTCTGGGATATATAGATAGGTGACCTCAAGTTGTTGAGGGGGTTGAGGAGGGGCAGCACCATATAGACCTGGACCTCCGTGTCCACCATGTCCCTGGTACATACCAGGACCCTGAAACATAACAAACAGATCATAATCAGAAGTCAGCACTTGTCATTGTCATTTAAATGTAGTTTTGGGTGCCTTTCATGCTCTGTTAAAATAGACCTACTCCAGTTCTCCACTAATCTGTAGGTACAAATAGATTTTTACCGTTATAATCCTTGTGACTCATGAATATTCATATCTGGACAATAGAGCTCGGGTCAGTTGTGTTCGCATATGAATACCAAACCAGTCTAACTAGGCCAGTTTTGGTTGTACCTACATGTGAATTAAGGGGAAAACCACCTTGCAGAGAGTTCTGGATATCAACTATTACTATTGAATGCTGCCTTCTCAGTCTGATTTTAGAACTTGTTGAAATCGCACATAAACAATGCAACCAAATTCAGATGTCTTAGTCATAACCAATTCATACTTTGTTGAAATCTTTGTAAAAAATCAAGGTTCTTTTATAAAACTACCACAAGGCAACTTCCCTGCAAAACATACTAAATATAGCTCAGACTGGGGCGGTAAGACTTTCATCACACCAAGTAAGACCGTGTTTACCCATCATCATAGCAAAAAAAATGCAAATTTTTTGCTCAAATTAAGTTTTTTATATGGAAACTTACAAAATTATTTGTTGCTCAGACTGGGGCGGTAAGACTTTCATCAGCAAAAGTAAGACCGTGTTTACCCATCATCATAACAAAATAACAAATATTGAATCAAAAACTCAAACTGTGGGTTTATTTTAATTAAGACGCACAAACTGACGTAGCTCAGACTGGGGCGGTAAGTATTTCATCACATCAAGTAAGACTGTGTTTACCCATCATCATAGCTACTTGATAGCAAAACATAACATTATTTTATTTATTTACACCACTAACAGGACAAAATGAATGGCCAATTAGTCAAACTGGGCTGATTAATAAGCCTATTCTATTATAAATTTCCCTTCTATAGCACACTGCAGGGACCATCAACAGTCATCCTATACTAAAATTCTGAACATGCAGTTTCCCCTGAATTTCAATTTACACGACAGTATTTTTTTCCCCTTTTGCAGAAGTTATTTTTGCCATTATTTGAGTGTTTGTCAAACTTACCATATTATAAGGTCCACCAGGTTGGTAAGGACCACTTCTTTGTCCAGGGAATCCCATAGGGCCCATTGGGCCACCAGGTCCCATACCACCATAAACACCCATATTGTTCTGGAACATGAAATATAAATCTTTGCTTAAAGCCAGCACAAGCACATCACAAGTAATTTGAGAATTGTTAAAGAAACCCTTAACTCACAGTCTGTTTCTAGGATTTTAGACTACTACTTGCCCGACCCGGTAAAGCAGAATAATTTTCCTACATACTCTAACCACAATTACTGCAGAATTACTTGCCCGACTCGGCAAAGCAGAAGTTTTCCTACAAACTCTATCCATAATTACTGCAGAATTACATTCCCGACTCTGCAAAGCAGAATAGTTTTCCTACATACTCTATCCATAATTACTGCAGAATTTACTTGCCTGAATCAACATTTACTTGTCCCGGACAACTGGGCAAACAATATTATTTATTTAGTATTATCTTCTAATTAAGTTGAATTAAAACTAACCTGGAAGTTTTGTTGATCAAGTTCAGCACATTTTCTCATTTTATCAAAAAGTAGTTCTGCACTTTTTTTACAATTATCTAGAGGTCCAGTTACAGTGACTACTCTATCAGTGAAATATGTGGCATCTTGTGCACTGAAAGAAAAATAATAGTACATGTCTCCAGATCTACAGATTTGAAGCCGCAATTTGGCTTGAATAAAATATTATATGATTATTGTACAGGGGAGATTTTCACTGGACAAACGATATAGCTCAGACTGGGGCGGTAAGTATTTCATCACACCGTGTAAGACTGTGTTTACCCATCATCATAGCTATCAAATAAACATCAAATTCTTCAGATTTATATGCTCAACCAAAATATTGTACAATATTGTAGACGAGGATTTTCATTCAACTTTTATGGACAATCGACCAATATAGCTCAGACTGGGGCGGTAAGACTTTCATCACATCATGTAAGACTTTGTTTACCCATCATCATAGCTAAACAAGATGCCAAAATGTCACAAAATACGCCCGTCTTGGTTGTTCTAGTGAAAAAAATATTGATTATGAAATAAAAGCCCATATTATGTCAAAATATTTTTGAACAATCATCTTGAAACTTATCTTGGCCTAGATATTACACCCATGAGCATCGTCATCAAGTTGAAGACGATCGGACGAAAACTGTTTGAGCTAGAGTACAGACAAGGCCAATTTCACATTTTTTTGGTAAAAGAAGGACCATAACCTAAGAAGGCCTGCACCGATTTGGCCTATAATCAAACTTGGCCTAGATATTACACCCATAAGCATTGTCAGCAAGTTTGAAGACGATCGGGTGAAAACTGAATGAGCTAGAGTACAGACAAGGCCAATTTCACATTTTTTTGGTAAAAGAAGGACCATAACCCAAGAAGGCCTGCACCGATTTGGCCTATAATCGAACTTGGCCTAGATATTATGCCCATAAGCATTGTCGGCAAGTTTAAAGACGATCGGACGAAAACCGTTTGAGCTAGAGTACAGACAAGGCCAATTTCACATTTTTTTGGTAAAAGAAGGACCATAACCCAATAAGGCCTGCACCGATTTGGCCTATAATCGAACTTGGCCTAGATATTATGCCCATAAGCATTGTCACCAAGTTTGAAGACGATCGGACAAAAACTGTCAGAGTGAGAGTACGCCGCCCGCCCGCCAAGGGTGTTCACATAATACGTCCCGTTTTTCAACGGGCGTATAATAAAAAGTTCTGGATTAACATGCTCAAAATACTGTATGATTATTGTCAAGGGAAAGGATTTTCTTTGAACTTTGGCGACAATCAAACAACGTAGCTCAGACTGGGGCGGTAAGTATTTCATCACACCATGTAAGAATTTGTTTACCCATCATCATAGCTACTTTAAAGCAAAACAAATCATTATACCACCAACAGGACAAAATGAACAACCAATGATCGATTTATAAGCTTTTTCTTTTATAAATGAACACCACTGGCATTTTCGCTTTTATAGCATCAACAGGCATCTTCCTTTAAGAACATTCTTTACATCATGCAGTTTCCCTAAAATCAAATTAACTTCAATCTTTTTCTTAAACTTATATGCTAAACCTTGAAGAATATAAATATTTTTAATTAAAGACGCACACACATATCAATGTAGTTTACACTGGGGCAGTAAGAATCTCCTAATTTCTATGCTCAACCAACATATTGTACGATATTGCAGAGTGGAGAGGATTTTCATTCAACTTCATGGATACAATCGACCAACAAAGCTCAGACTGGGGCGGTAAGTATTTCATCACATGTAAGACTTTGTTTACCAAACATCATAGCCGAAATATGAGGTTCTCGAAATATGCTCAACTTAGAATATTTATGAAGCAACGCACATCATAGCCAAAATAGTAAATTCTCGAAAATATGCTACACCTAGAATATTTACAAAGTAATACGCAAATTATTTTAGCTCAGACTGGGGCGGTAAGTATTTCATCACACCATGTAAGACTTGGTTTACCCATCATCATAGCAGAAATAGTAAATTCTCGAAAATATGCTACACCTAGAATATTTACAAAGTAATACGCAAATTATTGTAGCTCAGACTGGGGCGGTAAGGCCTAAAAAAAAAATAGGTGTGTTTGGGGTTGCCCGACCGACCGTGTATTTAAACTGCCGACCGAAACATTTTTTTGAACTTCCGAAAAAAGAAAAAAATCCGAAAAATTTTCGTTTTTCGACGTGAATGTGACGACAACGATATATTATTTATTCGTTAGCGGATACCGGAAGCGGATATTATTTCTACCGTAACCGTTAGCAACAGTTAAGATGGCGGCGTCCAGTTGCCTTTTGGCGATTAAATTGGATCCGTGCAGCCATCGATGCGGCTGCAGCGAGATCAAATTATTAAAGTACGATACAACGCTAATTTCTGTCTTTCGTGAGTTACATGGTGCACCAACGAGCCGCGTGGAGACAAAATGTTCAGTAAGTATAGAGCGAAACAAAGTTTCCACGGTCCGGATGCGGACCCTGTTTTTGTCGCATTTTTTGCCTTTATGCAGCTGGATAAATGCCTTCTGGAAATGAGTTTGGACACGGAGTTTGATCTAATATCGCTATTAAAGCAATCAAAATTATAAACAAATGCACAAAGTTGTAGGTAGATCTATGCACAAAGTTGTACACGAGTATAAATATAGAATCGAAAGTAGAAACTGGAGTCACATTGGTTTAATATCACATTTAAGGCTCAACTATTTGAAATGCATACATGTATATTTGTCAGTGTATCAATGATTTATAGCTGGATGTAAAAGATTCTAAGTGTGGATGTCATCTACAAAAAAAAACGACATTTGAAGTTGCACTAGCAGCAGCATATTATTAATTATAAAACATTGGGGCTCAGTACATACTTGCTTTGAGGCCGAATAACTGAGTTTGTACACTTGAGCAGCTGTCCTCATACCCCTGCTCAATATTATGTCAGAGGGTGGCGTCTGTCCCAGGCCCCTGCTTTATGGTTTTAATCGATTTAAAGCTATCCTTACCATTTATACCGTATAAACAAGTAGTATTTAGTAATTTACCAGTATGTACCAATAAAATGAATTCAACACAAAACATTACCCCATCACCCTTGTGTACTTTTTAATATTTATAATATATTTGATCTGATCTCTATTTATATTAAAGTATGTGTAGGAGGGATTAGTTTTCAACTTCTGGTGTTAAGTTTAAGCTTGTGTTCTGTTTTAGACACGTCTGGGTAAAGAAGCTACTGAGTTGTTCTCAGTTAGTATAGAAATGACGATTGGTGATTTAAAACATTTCTACGAAGATATCAAATCTATCTACTTCAAATGCTGTGGTGAAGATACTAGTAGTCCGGAAAGTCCAGCCAAAACATCGGCAAAAGACACAGTCAACGCCTTCAACATTCTAATGGCTGGTCAAAAGGTTCACCCTAATAAAAGAAGGTAATTGTTTTATAGGTTCTGAGATGCATGGCAAAGTTTGAAATTTAAATAAACTTTTAATATTTTAATATAAAAGTTGTAAATCAAACGGACACTGGTGTGCATAGTAAAAAAACGAGACTTTAAAAAGGGT
The DNA here is from genome assembly GCA_963678985.1 of Spisula subtruncata. Classification (NCBI taxonomy): domain Eukaryota; kingdom Metazoa; phylum Mollusca; class Bivalvia; order Venerida; family Mactridae; genus Spisula; species Spisula subtruncata. Next base: position 37,065,873 of record OY787675.1, read on the forward strand.
CAATCCAACAGTCAAAATAATTCCACAGGAATGTTCCTATGGTGACCCTCTACCGAATTCCTATTTTTAATGTTGATTCGTTAAAAAACATGGCTGCCAGTGGCGTTGCTTATTGTCTCTATATGTCGTGACTATACAGAAAACTTGGAAAATCTTCTTCCTCAAAACCACTGGGCTGATCAATTTATAATTACTTTCACAGAAATGTTCATTGGGTGACCTCCCAAATTCCTGCAAGCCAAGATGCTTTGTTACAAAACATGGCTGCCAGGGGCAGGGCTTGTACATGTTTACATATGTAGATAGACATGGTACTCAGGTGAACGATCTACTGCCCTCTTGTTAATACATTTATTTTATTAAAAGTAAAACTTGCCATCTGACAGTATTTTCATGTCTTCTGCATGTTTTGTAGAATTAACAACCGCAAGGATGAACTGTACAACAGTGTTGTGGACCAGATGGTAGGCCGGGATCTCCAGTTCCACAAAACAGTGGTGCAGGATGAGGGCACTTACATTACACAGGTATTTCATATATTTTATACACAGTATGTGCCTGGGGAGACATTTTTAATAGCTACTGTTGTCTACACTGGGGACTATAGGAATGTCATCCATCAGTCTGTCCGTCCGTCCTTCTGAGGTAGGGTACTATTGGGCGCTTTGCCACACAACAATCTTATTGTTTGTCTATTGGCCGGTCTGTCTGTCTGAACATCACAGAATTTGTATCACACATAAATAAATATGTTATTTATGATATAGTTAATATTAGTATATCCCTCAAAAAATGAGGGTATATACGTTTGCTCTTGTCCGTCTCTACATCCTGAAATGTTTGCGTGGCTCGCTGCACATTTTCATTTGACCTAACTTCACACAGTTGGGATGAGTTGTTGTGCACATGGATTTTCATTTTTTATATCTCACCAGTCACACCAGATTGTAAGGAAAAACTGTGTTTTATTTGACGAGGCGGTATTGGGGCACATGTCTAGTACATGTAAAAACTTATACCTGTATATGTATTTAATAGGATTAATAAGTATGTCTTGTTTCTTTTGTAGGTTATAGCAAATGCCCTCTGGTACATTACGAACCAACACAACACTATAAATGATGCTGCGAGGCGATGGAAGGACGTTCTTCCAGTTCCTGCTGAGTTTGAAGATTTCAAGGGCTACAACGACTTAAAACGTAAAAAACTTAAAAGCCAACCGCTTGACAAAGTGCAGCTTAAATCACATGCTGAAGCTATATATAGTATATTGTGTAGACCAATATTTGATAGCAGTCACAAGTGGCGTGATTACAAAACTGTTATTGAAAGTCTTGCCCAATGTTTGACTCAGTACACTGTGATGTTGGGTGTACGGCTTGATGACCAGCAAAAACGTCACAGTGAAATGAATCCACCCAGAACTGTCATGGAAGATATTTCAATTGACTTTAGAAATGAAACTTCAAATGTCAAGGAGAAATATAAACTTTTTGATAAAGAAGTATATGATGCGGAGTACCTTACTCCTGTAGTTTTTGATGAAACAAAGCATCTCAATAAACCGTTTGTAGATCGTTCCGATAAGCACAGGTTTTTTAAAGGTCTTGCATTATCCTGGCCAATTGATTTGTTCTCCTATTGTCCTGGTGGTTCTGTTAGCATGATTTATTTTGTAGCTAAAGTACCTGCAGACAGATCTGCCAATGATATTCAGTTGCAACCTATGAAGGTGGTATCGAAGATACATTCCATGTTGCCTGAATATCACACCCGAGCACAGAAGCGTTTTTTCAAACAGAAATTGGCAGTGATTTCGTCCATCAAACCAGCTGTTGTCGACTTCATATACAAGGAGTTAGCAATGGATGCATCCGCTGCCGCTCACCCCGATACACAAGAGCGTCTCAATATGATTTCTTTGGGGGAACCTGGTCTAGCTGCTGACTTGCGGGAACTAAATCCTGGCAGACCAGGGGGAAATTTTGATCCTTTCTTCGATAAACTTGCAGAACAAGTTGAGAACATTACGGCAGCAGATGAACGTCGACATGGAACAGCACACCTTAGTACCTGGATTTCTTTAGATGATCTCATCCAGCGAACTGCAGCTGCATGCCATGAAGGAGCACTTATTCCATCAAAGTCATTAGTGCGACTGCAGTTCACGCCACGTAATATTTACACACATAGCGCGCTGAACTTTACACAAAAAATTCCTGTCCAATACAAAATACAAAGACGGCAGATGCGCGTAAATCATCCAGATCAGCATTATTGCGCAGCACAATTTAAGTATCTTAAATCAAGAGCAGTGGAATTGGGTGCTAATGGACTAATGATCTGCTGTGATGACAAGGCTAAAGTGCCGATTGGGGATCCTGGCATTCCAGTGTCTACAGGAGTGCGAGGTAAGAAAACTCTTGCCCCAGTAGCCGAAACTCTCGTCGCATGTGATCATGATATGACAAAGAGCAGCGTTACTCCTTCAGTCTATCTAGGGTGCCAGACCCCAAAAGAAGTCGAGAAATCATTTGTCAGAGGACAAGTATATGTTATTGTTAACGATTCTGTTCTTCAGCAGTCCTCACCATTTCGACACTGCTGCACTATGTACCATCTTAAAACAGCAGGAAATACCGCCTGTCCTTATGAAATTTTCCGATGGTGGAACTGACCAACGTAACACATTGGAGTCCGTAAAATGCGCCACCATCTGCTTGTTCAAGGAACTGAATCTCGACATGATAGTGTTAGCGAGATGCGCTCCAGGTAACAGCTGGGTGAACCCTGCAGAGAGGGTGATGAGTATCCTCAATCTTGGCCTACAAAATTGCGCCCTAGAACGTCATGATGATGGAGACGAGTTCAAAAAGTATAATAGTATGGCGGCTATCAGGACAGCAATTGCTGAAAAGCCAGAGTTGAAAGGGCCATGGGAGGCATCCATCCAACCTGTTCAATCAATAATTGAGTCTAGGTTCCAAAGGCTCAAGCTTAAAGATGTGCCACTCAAAACTCTTCCCCCAGTTTCGTCAAATGAAATTGATTTACTCCAACGCCACATCAGAGAGCTGTTTCCGGGGATGGACCTCCAGAAGTTGCAGAAGGTCCATACCAAAAAGATAGACACATACCAACAGTGGTTACAACAACACTGCCAAGAAAGGCATTACACATTCCAAGTAAGAAAATGTTCGGATGAAACATGTTGTCTGCCACCAAAACTAGAAAGGGTGAAGTTAGAGTGGTTACCCGACCCAGTTCTAGATGCTACATCTGAACACTTTTTACCATACAGTGAAGTAAAAGGTCAGACTACCACTGAAACAGATCGACCCACCTATTGCAAGCCATCCACTGGGGCAAAGGCGCAGAAGGGCAAGAGGACTGGTAATCTCCGTAGTGCAACAGCTGTTCAACCCTTAGCCATGGAACCGACTTCTGAAGGGAGCAATCTCCAGAGTGCAACTGGTGCCGAACCTTTAGCCACAGACCCAACTCCAAGAGCTTTGTGCAGTTCCACCACTGCTTCCCTTTACACAGCCCAAAATGCTCGCTATACAGTTGAATGCTGCGAATGCAGAAAACCACGCATCTTGTACTCAAAAAATAAATTGACCGAACGCCAAACTATGAAGCTTGTAGTTGCACTTAGTGAAGCAGATTACTGTTGTGGTGACCATTTGTCTGTACCAAATATTGTTCATGTGAGATTAGGCATAACCTGTAGAGATGTTGTTGAATTGTCATATTACAGCTCTGATCTTGGTAGGAAAGATATCTGTTGCCATTGCGGTGGTCCGGAAGCAGAAATCTCACAAGAACTCAAACAAAAGTATAAGACTGTCCTTCCCATATGTAATGAGTGCACAGGCACAGGGTTTGAAACTGTATGTCAGAGACCATTTGGTAAATCAAAGTGAATACATGTTATGTGTCAGGACGATAATGTAGTATAATTTTGATGCATACAAATTAAACAGGTTTTATATACATACATATATGTCTTAACCTATGAAAATAGTTTATTGTAAAAATATGCATTGTATACTTGTACTAGTCTAGGTTGTACAACATTCAAAGACATGTATGGACAAAGTAGTCTTCGTTTTAATCAAACTACATGTAGTTGTTGTTATAATTTTCATGTATTTTGAATGTTATTCAATGCCAAACTAGTCATTCAACATCAAACTAGTCATTGTTTATGTATTTATGTTTTATATGTCAAATGCCGAACTAGTCATTGTTTGAACCTTTGTGTATTTTTAATCTTTTAAGGCAAATGCCGAGCTAGTCATTGCTTGAACCTTTGTGTATTTTCAATCTTTAAGGCAAATGCCGAGCTAGTCATTGCTTGAACCTTTGTGTATTTTCAATCTTTTAAGTCAAATGCCTTGTTATTGCTTGAACCTTTGTGTATTTTCAATTTTTATGTCAAAGGCGAATGCCGAACTAGTCATTGTTTGAACTTTTGCGTATTTTCAATATTTTAAGTCGAATGCCTAGTCATTGCTTGAACCTTTGTGTATTTTCAATGTTTATGTTGAATGCCGAGCTAATCATTGCTTGAACCTTTGTGTATTTTTGATGTTTAAGTCAAATGCCAAACTAGTCATTGTTTGAATCTCAATATATGTTTAATGCTTTAATATGTCCAAACTATTAACCATCTAGTCATTGATTTAATATACATATAGTTAATGTTTATTGTTATACGTGTTCTTGTTTTATTAAAAATTCAACATGAGACATGTCTTTGTATCTTTCTAGTTTCAAAATATCTCTACAACAGTTATTCTGATCTTGACAGGGATCGAACCCTTGTGGACTCGACTAAGAAGATGTTGATGCTCTGACATATATGTCAGATTCTTCTGTACATATTAGATCTGTGACTTAAAATTGCCAAAAGTGCACACAATAATATGGTATTTGCATGTAGTCATGCTTCCTGGTTTCTAAAACAGAATAAACAAGATGCTGTTTTAGATAATCAGTACAGTATGAACGTCTCGATTGAATTTTGTATGTATAATATACAAAAAAAAAAAAAAAAAAAAAATCCCTACCTACCGACCCAATTTTTTTTCGGGCGGTCACCCCAAACACACCTATTTTTTTTTTAGGCCTAAGTATTTCATCATACTAAGTAAGACCTTGTTTACCCATCATCATAGCTTACAAAATAGCAAATAGTATCTGCATATCGAGCCAGGCTAATTCGCAAATAAACATCTGATTTATTAAGATTTTTAGATGCATACAAAAATAAATGTTGCCTAGTCTCGGGCAGAAAGACTTTCACCACATAAAAACGGTAAAACCTATCATCTTCAACTTATATCTGTCAATATCTATCCTTTAACTTCAGGACTAAACCAATACCTGTGATGTATGTACAGTACTATAATATAGCTCAGACTGGGGCGGTAAGTATTTCATCACATCATGTAAGACCGTGTTTACCCATCATCATAGCTAAATACATCCCTGTACATCACTTTAAAATTTCACAGGATAATTACACACAGGCCTGTATTCTACAACCATTTTAAAGAAGCCCGATTTCCTACCCTGTCCATCAGAGCCTCAGAAGGATATGTCAGACTTGACAATTGTGACAACTTATTATGGCAACTCATAATATTGAGTGTGCAATTCTAAGCTTTCTTGTAGCCTTTACACTGCGAAACTTGATTGAGCCGTCTCGTCTTTTACAACATCAACTTACTGAGAGTTGATGAGCCATAACTGTTCTAACTATTGAAGTTATACAGTACTTAACCAAAATATTACAAATTGAACTGAACATTGTGAACAATGATATGGACAGCTAATGCTTACCTTGAGACAACGATGTGTGTGCCAGACTGTTCCATGAATGCTTTTATTACTGAACCACCTTTACCAATGATTCTACCACAAATATTGTTTGGACATAAAATCTTCATAGGGTGATCTCTGAAAATATACGATAGAAATGTTATGAAATGTTTTGTTTAGCCAACATCTGTTTTATTCGTAAACAATTAAGGATTACGTGGAACAAACAACCAACATCAAATGTGCGGTGTTTCATTTTGGTTTTGAAAACTATGAGTCTCTTTCCATTGAACCTAGAAAATCAATGAGTCCCACTATGTAAAAATACAGTATTTTCAAAATTTAATGAGTCCCCAGCAGAGACTCGGGATCGATCCAAAATGAATCACTGGATGTGTTAATGTTGTTTAATAAAACCTATGTTTCGACTATGGACACAAATCCTTCATCATTCTTCTTTTTATACATATAATTATGAAGCATATAATCCAGATTCAGTATTACAATAAACACATGCTATTCAGAACAAAATGTTTGTAAAACATGTACACACAAGCCTGATGGTCGCCAAATAGTCAAAAATGGTAAATGTCAGTGACCTTGACATTTGACCTTCTAACCTCAAAATCAATAGGGGTAATAAACTGTTGCTAGCTAACAACCAAGTACCTAGGGTAAAGCGGGAATTTTGGAACGGAAACAATTTGGTCTACCAACAGACATGTGCAAAGCAATATACACCATCATCAAACATGGGGGGGGGGGGACAATTTTTTCCCAACTTTTATCAATCTGACACTCAACACCCCATGCTTAGCAGCTTTCCATAGCAACCAGAGTATTCATCGCAACCAGAGTATTCTATCAACTGTCCAGACAAATGAACTTAATTGTGGAGTCAAAATCATTCAAAAACCTCAAGTATTACAAATATTGTTCTCAATTGATCCTTAAAATGTATTTGTTTTATGTGTATATACCTGTCATTGCCGAGTTGATCTTGTGGGCCTTTTCTGTAAAACAAGGAACATAAACAACTCAACATAAAACTAGAGAAAACAACTGCAAACTACATAAAAATCAACATAAACAACAAAATACATCCTAACACACAATTAACATTAGGAAGTTTTTAAGATCGGGTACTGTTTTATAAAAGCATTTATGAAGTGTATTAGTTTTGATCAGACCAGGAGTAGTGTAGGAATAAACAAATAATTCAAAGGGGGCTTCATTGGCATATATATAGGGCTACAAGACCTAAGGTACAGGTAGAACATACTCAAAACTCAATTTCCAAAATGCTGTAGTACTCAAATTCTAACAACACTTGAAACACTCCCACATAATCAACAAAAATTTAAAACAAATTTTATTAGTAGAACATCCATCTATTTGCAAGCATCTATCAGGCAGAGGTCTGGAATATATGAGCAAGACACGGACAAGTCTAAGTCAAATGGATGAGATATGCACATGATATAAACAGTTTGTAGTATCATTTCTATTCCAAAGGGATGCAACTCATTCATAACCAGAGATACATGAGAACATAAACTCGAACAAAACTCCAACAAATATGGAAATAAATAACATTGAACTAACTGATCATGGCACACACTTAAGACACAAGATTTGAGATTGCGCAATACCTACCCTTTAACAAGTGATTGGGCTTCTGCCTGAACAATTTTCATGATTTCTATACTAGCATTCAAACAGCTATCAGGGTTGCCTTTGATGGTAATAACCTGAAAATAACGTAGCAATAAATCAACACTTTCTTTTGGCTATCCTCTCCATTTTGATTTGAATTTAACAAAACGTCAGTTAAATTGTGACTTGTATAATGCTACATAATACAAATATTCTTGTACTTGAAGCCTCTTTAAGATGCAGCTCAGACTGGGGCGGTAAGTATTTCATCACATCATGTAAGACTGTGTTTACCCATCATCATAGCTAAATCTTTTGATTTATATGGCATGTATTAAGTTGTTGTTTTAAAATAAAGACATATATACAAGTTATTGTAGCTCAGACTGGGGCGGTAAGTATTTCATCACATCATGTAAGACCATGTTTACCCATCATCATAGCTAAATCTACTGATTTATATGGCATGTATTAAAAGTTATTGTTTTAAATAAAGACATATACATGTTATTGTAGCTCAGACTGGGGCGGTAAGTATTTCATCACACCATGTAAGACCTTGTTTACCCATCATCATAGCTCCTTGATAGTAAATATTATCTAGCTTTTAACATAGGCCAGTCCAAATGAGTCTAGAAAATTTTAGAGTCAGGAGTAATTTTGGCTCACTTTTGAAGGCTAGTGAAAGCCAAAGCCCATCAGTTCAAGATTGACATTCGGAAAACTTCACTCTTCACGATTGCAATGTTTAACTGATTCATATATTATGGCTTAGAATTAGTGCCACTTACGACCTTTTAAGATTCATGCATATTTAGAATAAGCATCACAAGGCGCTTCTTATGAGCCCATTTTCATAAAAATCTGAACTTGTCATGTTGACCAAAATGAGGTTGTAAAAGTTTGTTTTACCATAAGCTAGGAGTAAATGTCAAACAGTTTTACCGTGTTTTCTCAAAATATCGATTTGAAAGTTACGACCTTCTAATTCTAAGCCATCGATATGTAAGCGATATATTTCTAATAACTCGATGTATATCAGTGAATAAGGGTAGTTGTCTTGGGGAACTTGTTTAAAATAATAGATATTGGATATTTTTAATGTACAGTATTGCTTGTCCTTAGTATACAGTGCACTACCAAATACACCATATGTGGAAACAAACCTTTCAATGTATGCTTCAATTAGACAACCTCAACACAGAAGAAATATTGAGGTCAACACATAAAGCAAGTTAACAGAAAAAGGCTCGAACCCAATTTGAGTATGAACAAAATGCCACAAAGGTCAAATAGACATGCGAGCTTGACAGAAAACTTACCAATGAACATTAGGGCTGTAACGGTATACCGCGGTACACGAAACACCGCAGACTTCAGTCCCACACGGTTCACGGTACAAGACTTCTAAATTTCGGTACGGTTCGGTATAAGCTTTTTTATGAGCAAAATAATATTCAGACAACGAAAATATCTGCAGCCTAATGATTATGTACAATTACCATGTATCAGTCGTTTTAATTGTATTAAAATTTGCTTAGTAGTTGATAGACACATCAAAATTGTTGTTATAGAAGCAACACATTCATTGTCATTTAAAACATGTTCAGTATTTAAACTGCTGTTAGTGAATATTGTATCATACCGAAATATACCGAACCGTTAGAAAAATTGACGGTACGTATCATACCGTAAGGTGAGCGTACCGTTACACCCCTAATGAACATCTAGTCCTACACTATAAAAACATCGAAATTATACAGGGGAAAACGATGTTGCTTGTCCTTAGTATACAGTATATCATGAAACACACCATATGTGGAAACAAACCTTTTGATGTATGCTTCAATTAGACAACCTAGTGACAATAGATCTCTAGGTCAACACATAAAGCAATAGTAAATTTTTAATATAACTTAAGTTTACTATTGGCAAGTTGATAAGTAAAATGTGTATAAATTTGTTATCGCTTGTCCTTAGTATACCGTATACTACCTAAGATACCATATGTGGAAACAAACCTTTTATTGTATGCTTCAATTAGACAACCTCGACACAGAAAATATTGAGGTCAACACATAAAGCAATTGTAATATGACACAATAGATAATTATTAAATATGTAAAATGTATATAAATTCGATATAATATTGCTTGTCCTTAGTATACAGTATACTACCAAGTACACCATATGTGGAAACAAACCTTTTGATGTATGCCACATTTAGACAACCTAGAAACAGAGAATATCTCCAGGTCAACACAAGTGGCAAACATGTTTTTTTGTAATTGTTTAATTGGCGCTTCAATGCCGCTTCTCAACTAGCACAGATTCATTTACAAACCAGTTTTCCTTACTAGTAATTAATTACTCTTCCACATGAAACCAGAAACATGGAGGAACATCAGCATTGTTACAGTTCAGAGCTACAGATAAGCTGTGAATTGGGGTAATTACCCAATTAATTTTCTTAAAAATCCAATAGATTTTGAGAGGAGGGAGTAAGAAAAAGCAATGCAAATCTGAAATACCCAAAAGGAAAAGGATGATATAGTGAAAAACATTACTTCAACTTCAACATTTATTGGTGATATGTAGGCCTCCGGCCCATACACAATAACATAATATAATACAGTTATTACATATAAACAGACAAAGACAACACATGAAGAGGAATTACTTGTACAATACATACTTAAATCAACATCTATGATATGAAATGTAAATTAGTCAGCTTCAACTTAAGTCAACATCAATAGTCATTTTGCTCGTTACACAGTTACAAATTAGGAATATAAATCAATATCAATAGTAGTTAGACAGGTAATATATTATTGGATAAAAGAAACAATTACAAACTCTGCGGACGTACATGTCCTAAGTAAATATTTCTAAATAATTCGATCTACGTTTTAGGGCATAGAACAAATACATTGCTAGGTTTCTAATTGTTTCTTCTCTTCTTGTGGACATTAGTTGACAAAATTTATCACAAGTTGGATTGCATGTATATAAAACTGGAAAATATTTCACTCGAAGATCATTATAACATGGGCAAAATAACGTAAAATGCATTTCATCCTCAATCACACTTTCACAATAAAAGCAATGTCTGAATTCTCTAGGAATATTATAGTATCTTCCTTGTTCAACCATAAGACTATGCGAAGAACTTCTAAAAGCAGATAGGCATTTACGAAATTTTGCCTATCTGCTTTTAGAAGTTCTTCGCATAGTCTTATGGTTACATTAAAGATCATTTACCCAATGAGTTTGATTAAATACCCAAATAAATTTTGTCAAAACACAATCAAAATTGAAACTTGGGGGTAAAATACCAAATTGACTAAAACCTTATATGCAGCTCTGATTGTTGGGATCATGGAAGGTTATAACCTGCCTGGAGTGGGAATTATGCCTTGGTTACAAATTCAGCACATTTATCACTGCTAATTAAGATGCACATCATGTAAAACTTACGGTTTCAGGAGACATGGACATCTCTGATCTGTGAATATCAACCCTGGCTCTACTCTGTGTGGTTATATTATGAATTGTCTGCCCTTGGCGACCTATTATAGCACCAATGAATTCACTACCAACAACAATCCTACAAAACCAGATACAAAGTATACATGAAAGCATGATTACATTCTTGAACCGAAATTAAGTCAGAAACTAGGTTTTGACACAAAAACATGCATCTTCCGTATAGGACCACATCAAACTTGACCTATATAAAGATCAGGTCAAAATAGTGAACTCTGGTGTCCACAATAGGTTTTTCTATGATTTGACCATGTGACCTATTGAACTCTGTTTTATTATGATGATCAATGCATGGGTGAAAGTCCAAAATTTTCAAAATACTGAAAACTGCTCGTCAATATACTGAACTACATGACTTTCATATAAATTACATAGTGCATGTTTTTCTCAAAATACTGAAATCAGTATTAATACTGAAAACTTTCACCCATGTCAATGAGACCATGACTGTTTCATAAAGAAACAAGACTGCGTTCAATAAACGCTTATGCCCCCGTGGAAGCCATTTCAATAAGTCTAAGTCCAAAATTGGGTCAAGGTGGAGGTCAAAATGGAGTCAGGTGACACAGGCGTGTGAAGAGTGGTCATATACAACATTCATGCAAATTTGAAAGCTTTGTAGCAAGCCATGTTAATGCTAGAAGAAACGGTCAATTTGGGATAACCAGGCTGGAGGGACGAACGGACGGACAGGTGAATCACTATATGCCTCCCGATCTATCGATACAGGGGCATAAAAATTGTGTCACATCTTAAGACGTACTTTACTTGTAAGGAAAGTGAACGGACGAACAGTTATCACAAAAGATTGACAAGAATTACCTTTTAGAAAAGAATACTCCTCCACGGGTCCTGGAATGCCAACTGATCAAGATAAATATTACAGATAAATAATTATCCCTATATTATATTCTCACCTCAGAGGCAATTCCTGCGTCCGAGCATTCTGACCACCTTGATTAGCTGGACCTCTTTCAGATGGTCCTCTGTCCATGTTGGGATAATTTGGTCTAGGTCTGCGCTGCGTCTTATTACTAGCAAAGTCAACCTGAAACACGAGATCTTCGTATAACTTACATAGCCTAATGGCAGTCACAACACATTTTTTATAAATGTTTTAAATAGCTGTCTCACAGTTTTGTAAATAATATAAAGCCCACTGAATATCCAAGAATAAATTCTAATACAACAAATAAATTTTGTCATTATTAATCAATGAAACTCCAGATAATATTATTGCTGCAGTTAACTTAAGGTTTCTCAGATTTTATGAATTTCTATCAATATTTAAAGCTGGATTTGAACAGATTATACTATGTACACTGAATTTCCTGGACAGAACACTTATCACTCTGGAAAACCAGCTATGATGGTAACTTGTTAACATTGTACATGTATTTGTATTTTTTTTGTGTGTTTACCTTTATGGATGATCCCTGAAAGTCTATGCCATTTAAACTGTCTACAGCCCTGCAAGTAGATGAAGAGAATTATTTTGATGTTCTTCGACCACATAATCTAGACGCAAATGTTCAGGGGCATACTACTTTTTCTTAACAAAATGCCACATATAAAGCAGGTATTATCACAATATCTCATTCTTGACTTGCGAGGTGGAAACAGAATTTAAGTTTTAAGGAATAATGACCTTGACCCCACTATTCCCAATTACAATCCAAAGCAGCATCTCATTCTTAGAATGATCTATGAGTAATTTAGTGGAAACTACCAGATGACGCCATTCAACTCACCCTTTCTACAACATACCACAATCTAACAATCAGGATTTTGCAAAATTAAAAGCTGGCTGAACACTTACATTTGAGCAGCATTAGGGTTCTCAAAGGTCACGTAAACTAAGCCTTCAGCACCCACTGAAAAAAAAACAAGGGTCGGAATGAAAACATAATACCCACTTGTCTTGTACAATAAACACAGCTTTCAGGGGACCTAGATATTGACAAGACTTACAAAAAATTCGAACCAAGAATTCACTATGAATATAGCTCAGACTGGGGCGGTAAGTATTTCATCAGACAAAGTAAGACTTCGTTTACCCATCATCATAGCTAAATAACATATATTGAAATTATATACTCAAACTATGTGGGGTTTTTTAAATTAAGACACAAACTGACGTAGCTCAGACTGGGGCGGTAAAATATTTCATCACACAAAGTAAGACCGTGTTTACCCATCATCATAGCTATTTCAGTTTCACTGTCAGGAAAATGGTTAGTCCTCCAATACTGACTGACTGAAAAATTTTGATTTCGGAATTGACAGAAACTGATGTATTTTCTATCAGACAAAGAACATTCATCAATTTTATGTAAAATTTACCAATTCTAACAAACTGACATGCTTAAATATTTTTCATGGAGCCTGCTACTTAATAGCAATTTATTTTCCGCTTGTCAAGCAGGCCAGGCCAGTCCAAGTGTCTAGCTCTTGTCAGGGGATGACAAACTATTTTTGTTCACTGGTCTGACAGTAAAGAAGCGTTAAATTTGTGAAGAAAACAGCTACTGGACCTTCGTGATTTATACAGGTCTTTCAACATTTTCACTGGCTCAGGGCCAGGGGACCAGTATTAGTGTCAAGCCCTGTAGGTCAGATAACACATTTAAATTGCAAGGTTAATACTGCTTCTGTTACAGAGGCATTTGAAACAAATACTCGTCATTCACCAACCAGCATCAACAATCTAACTGTGAGCCTAACCCGGTATGCACTTACCTAATTCACACTTCTGAACGATTCCGTATGAACGAACTAATTCTTGTATCTCTTCAATACCAATGTGATTTGGGAAATTACGAATTTGTACTTTGTTGGAGCGTCTATAAGAAAAAATAAATTTAATTAAAATCTGTGGTTTTGAACCTGACAAAAAATACACTCAATTTATTTTTACCGGTGATTTATAATGCAGCAATTTAAGATATTACACTAACAATTTCACGACAGGTTTTTTGAGCCCTTTACTAAACTGGATGGCCTGATCAAGTCAGTGAAAAACCAGGTGTATCGATTCCATCAGCCATGGACGTATTCAACAAAACTTTCAATAACCAACAGGCCCATAACCAGACTGAGGATCACAGAGACATGTCTTGATGAAAATCAGAGAAATTAAAATAATAAGCATTTGTTTAAAAAAAAGTCTTAGCCTCTGAGCCTGATACACCATAGAAAATATTTGCACATTTTTGTCTCTGGGTACGTACACGGCCCTGCCAGATTTAGTGAACATTACTTGGAAAGAGAACGAGTGTCATTTTGTACTTGCATTAAAGAAATATTTCTCACCGTCTCCTTCCGACTGATGGTTCTACTTGCATGTTATCAGACCAAGGAAAGTGATGACCTGAAATAAAAACAGAAATCCCCAATTTACATAAAAATGACAAAAAAGAGAACCACTCCAACTTGGTTAGATTAGTGAAAGGTTCTCCTTTATCAAATAAAAAATACAGGATTTTCTGTCAGTATTTATCAAATAATTGTCAGTCATGAACACAGGACTGACAAGTTTTTGCAGCGTCTTGTTGTCTTGACATTTTGCAACTTGGCCAGAAAAATGAGAACACGTGCAAACCTCGTTTCCTTGGGCCTCACAATGTGAAAACGCCGATTAAAATGTTGTGCACATCGGGACTCAAATTATGAGAAGTTACATCGATTCAATGAAAGATTCCAAGCGAATGCCATTCTCATCTCATTAGTGTATCGCCTGTTCCCACCCACGTGAGAAAAACGTGGAGCCGCCATCTTGAATTTATCGCCGGGTCTAGTCTGCGATAATAATTCAAGTTTTAAGGGTTGAAGTACAAAAGCAACCATTTAAAGAAATTATCCAATAGTTAATACTGCAAATAACTAACCGTTTAGCTTTTCTATAGCTCTGTCAAAGCTTGCTTGATCTTCGCAATCGACGAAAGCGTAGCTCCTCTTGATCAGAATGTGACCGGTCTCAACTCCGTGATCGCCGAAAAGAGTGCGTAGAGCGTCCTCTGGACAATTTGGCTTGAGATTTCCCACATAGATTCTAAACAATACATCTTGTTCTATTGAATAATATAACATAAAATATAATTATTTTAAGTGTTGTCACTGGATATTATACACATAATCGTCAAATCTATACCCGCACTATATTAACCCTGGATATATTTGCGCAAGAATATTGGAACAACTGATTAGTATTCGTAGGTGTGTTCACTTAATTTATCGGGTAGAAGTAAACATATACGTAGGACTATTTAATCGTCATAACCTTTAAATACATATTTGCTCTCATAAAATCACGAAATACGAATATACAACAAAATATGTTGCATGTTCAAGCACTGTATTACACGTGCATCGCGTTGCAAATATTACCACCCCCTATACGGATTAGTTTAAACCCATTGAATTATTTCCACTGCAGGATTTGCCTAAAATCATAATCAAAGCACTGAAGGCACTGAAATTCTTGGGGTTTGAAATATTGAAAACGTCAATTTACTGCAGAACTTTCTCAATCACTAACCGATTACTTCAGTCTTCTGCTTCCAATGCGGATGTTCTAACACCCGGTCGTGGTCTAGGTATATGCTCAAATTACATGGACCCATCAATAATTTCGTGAACTAGATTTCTAATTCACCAGTGTCATAACGCTTTGAAACAGCTAATTGAAAGTTTGCATGGTCAAAGATAATTTATTTACCAATAAATTCAGCATGAAAAAACGATTGCTGACGTCTCGATTTATGATGTCATAGCAACATTCGAACGTCATGTCATGGGCGTTCGTAATAAAAACTGGCGTCGCCTAGTAGGACCGGGTAACGTTTTGTGTCAATGATTTATACAGTACTCAGGAAATATGTCTTCTACATTCAAGAAAATTTGCATGCAGTTTATGGGGAATCTTGGCAATCGAATAGATTCTAGTGCATTTTCATTGTTGAAGAATTGCTTTAATGACAATAGAGCAGCATACAAAGATGATAAGCATATTCGCCGGCCATTTTCCATTATATACAATCTGCGGTCGGTAAAGTGTATTGACCATAGTATTTTGCGGCATACATGTAATAACTTGTAATTAATGTGTTGCTTCGAAAGCCTACTGTTATTAGAAACTTTTGCAGCAATAATTAAATTTCAGTTGCTATCGGTTATGAAAAGAACGCACACAAAACTTCAAATGTATCAGATTCTGTTATACCATAATAATTCGCCAACCCACAGCATCAGTGTTGTTTCGGACACAATTTAGTACCTGTATATATAACTGTTACCGCACCCATCATATAACCTAGAATAGGACATTAGCAAATTCTGGCCATTTCCAAAAACTCAAAAATGGACAGCATGGTTAGCAATACAAGCCCCGAGAGGAGTTGGGTGCGTCGTAAATGGAAATTTGCGGGAGATGTCACGTGACGGCATAAAGCACGTGACCCGGTTATGGGTCGAGCAATGGAATAAATGCAAACCGAGCACGGGGTGTTACTTTAAAAGGACTAATAGTGTGCTAGGCTATTTATATTCGCAACATAAAATTAGTTCACGAAATTATTGATGGGCCCTCGTATATAGGTTAGAAACCACCAAATAAATTTGCTCTTTAGCTCAATGTAAACAGGGCACTCAATAAAGTATCCCTGATGTAAATGGCCCGTAGTAGGTCCCAATTTTCAACATTTTTTTAGTCTATGGCCACCTGGACCACATATATCATTGTAAAGAGGGGCCTTTAAGCTTCAAAATAATACAATGAAAAAGGGGGTGGGGTCATGTATCTTCTAAGAAAGTTTTTGTCCTTCAAATATTGTCAATCCGTTTTCACACATGTCCGGACAGGTCAGTTCTTGGTTTTACCCTAGTCAACTTTCACTTTGGTATCAATAACAAAATAGCGAAATAATAAAAATATTACAGTTTTACTACATCACATGTATATTTGCCTACCAGTTAAACTCAATTTCATCATTCAACTCCACATTTGTCAAGAACTATCTCCATTTACAGACAAACCAAGGTTTTTTAAGGACTACTCCGACGACCCAAACAAATAAAAATAGACTAAACGGTTCTTTAATCGCACCTGGCATAAAATATGCCTGACTATTGATTCGTGGACCCACTTACCATTATTTGTCGAAAATAATCACATAAATCCAGGAGCTCTTATAATATATTTATAGATAAGATCCTGATAGATCCAAAATGAAGCTCTATGTTGTACATGTCTCTAGATACCCAGCAAAAAAAATATGGGACCCAGCTAGGAGGGCACCAACTGGGTTTCTATATGGGTCCAACATGGGCACCCCATGAGGGGCCCACAAATGATTTGCAACAGGGCACCATAAGGGGCCAATGTGAGCTTGCAATATGGGCCCTATATGGGTCCCTTGGTTCCTTCAGAAACGGGACCCATATGGGCAGCCTATATTCGTATGAGCATTTTCAGTCCAGATCTATTGTTAATCAGAAATTGTATTTTTCACCAAAAACCACTCTATCCTCTGCTTTGCGACCACTGTGATTATATAGTGTCCTTGCAGGAAGGAGCAGTTGAACAGCTCCTTGTTTATTCAAGGCGTTCTATAGTATGCATTTAAAAGTGAGGGATTAACAAGCTATATATCACATTTACATCTAAAGTTTCCAGGCAACTATAAGGTAGAATTTAGAAAAATGCACATATGTCAATTTACGTATGAAACACTATTATTACAATTCATTTGATTTTATTACCATTTATAACAAACATTTTTACATGTATACAGAATAAACCAATTATGCAATCAGCAAAAGCTAGTACCGTCGTGTTCATTTGGGATTTTGTCAGGTTGTTAATGAGAAATAAAGAAAAACATATTGATACAAATAAAGTTAAGAAAGTAAATATAATAGCGAGAAGAAGATTGATATTAAATTTACTCATATTTCTATTCAAGGGAGGTAATACTTTATTGTTCTATATTGGCTTGCCCAGGAATAGCAAATGTCAACATTACAGTTGAATTTCATACGTAAGATACCACTTTCATTAACGTCACGACGTTATGTCTACTCTATAGATTTCAATATTTTTTAGGAATTGTGGGAACCAGATGTGTTTGCGATCAATGAGACGAACACCAGTCCCAAAACAAACCTGGAAGAACAGGCCCTTATACCGGAATTTAGTGACATTTCTCAAACAATGATTAGCAAATATGAGTTATTAATGTTCCAGAGGTAAAAAAATCATTAACCTGCGGCTATATTTGTATGCAACAAGAAAAATTTCCATGTAGGGGCACGTGACCTGTTCTGGATGGTTTACCATTTCAAAAAAAAATTACGAAAAAATAAGCATTTTTTAAGAATGTCATGAACCAGACTAACACCATTCTTTTATTTTTTTTCTATTTATTTCTATTTGTATATTTTAAAATAAAGTAATGTACGTAAATAACCATAATTATTTCTTTTACCCCTTTAAGAAATTAAAAATAAGAAAAAAATGTGTTTCGATATGTGTTTTGGCGTGCACCTGTAGTCTGGATTACCTCCCCTAGGTCACTACGCTAACTAGGTCAGGACGCGGCTGCACGAAACACCCAAATATACCAAAATCTTACCCAATTAGTAACGTTTTTACCCAAATACTTATATTTAACTAACAATATGGGGTTGATTAACTATATTACGCATTTTAATGACCAGTGATGACTAAATAAACGTAAACTAGCAAGCTTTTCGGTAAGACTCGGCCCAGAATCATTTCGAACCGGCGTTGCCATAATATTTGCACTTCGTGAGAATCGCTTTATTTTACATTCTGACGCTCTGCGTGCACCCATACCCAAATGTTCACAACTATGAACGTTTTTTACGCAAATACTTGTATTTAATAAACTATTTGTCGTAAATAAACTATGTTACACATTTGAATTACTAATAATGAAAATAACGACATTTTTAGGTAAATTATACTAAATAAATATATCCAAACACACATAAGCCCACTAAATCAGAGAGGTTTGTAAAATTCCGCATTTTTCGGCGGGGATTTGGACTTTTTAATTGTTTCTTTGACTTACGTGAAGGCATTGCTCATTGTACATGTGTTGTGATGTTACTGATGCGAGTCTTTGCTCAGCTGGTAAAGTGTGCTGCCTCCCCTGTCCGATTTCCTCATACCTTTTTATCAAGCCTTATTAACACTTTAAAAAGTTCTAGTTGCTAAAATTATAAAAAAATGTCTCTCACAATACTGGTCTGTAAAACAATTGGCCGCAGGAACTATTTAACTTGTAAATAATTATTTGATAACTTTATTGTGAGAAGCTGTTAAGTAAAAGTTACAACCATTTTTTAAATATTTTTCATGGCGTTCTTTTGCGACTTGTCAATTTACAGTGATGTTCATTATTTGAAATTATGGTTATCTTGATTTGGTTTGAATTTAATAAAACTCTCCGCAACACCAATGTCAAATTTGAAGCAAATCCATTCATAAAAGCTGAGTAACCCTGAAAAATATATGTGTTGCGGTTCGGAGTATGAGTAACGGTATGCAAATATTCCGCCTATTTCTTGTTGTACAGCCACGTTCATTAGTTTAATTAGTTTAGTTTAATTAATCGTATTTTATTGCACGATTTTTAACAAGATTTGCAAAGGATTTGCAAAGGATTTGCATTACTTGTATGGTCTAATATATCATTTAATACAGAATGCATTCTGTATCAAAATGTAGTATTTAACAAATTTCTTGTGCTGATCACTTCATACTTAATGTGTTCTAAAAGTGCAAAAAGGGCTTCTTTTGAAGTAATTGTGTTGCCTACACATTGACAGAAAAATGATGGACCGTATTTGTGTTTATATCAGACTCCTGAAAGTAGATCATGGTGGAAGACGGAACTAAATGAGAAATAGAGTTATTGGGTCAGGCCGTAAATTGTAATTAACACGACGATGGTACTACATCGTATGTCCGTAATTAGAAATATTGTACAATTTGAAATCAAATGAATACTTAGAAAATACAATTCACAGGTATTTCCCACCAGAAATAGTAATCACTTGTCCATGTATGTCATCATTAATACCCTAAGAGAGGTTTACCATATATGGCGCGGAATCGCTTGTCAGGCCGTGTAGGTCACACCACACGGATATTTCCTGTCATATAACACGGAATTCCTGCTTTGGGGCTCATCATAAATACTTTCACAATCATGTTACTCAACATGGCTTCATTACCCAGTAACATATTACTTCTTTACTGGTAATACTCGCGCTATTTGACATGACTTCATTTCTTAGTACTTTCACACTAACTTTAGCAGTCTTCACATCGAACCTATTTTTTTCAGAAAGTATGTCAAAAGAGATTATTCTCATTGAGCCAATATAAATGGATTACAAGGGTGCCTATAAATATCAACATCGTTCTACTTCCGTACAAGTTTGACATATTATAGGATCATCGTTATTTTGTTATTTCCTTGTGAATTTGGGTCATCCAAGCTGTATTTTTGTAACGGGAAATTGGGCTTTTAATCATTTTTTTGGGTTGTGTGTGGGCATTTCTCCGTCTAGTTGTGTTGTGGTATTACTGATTGCTGTACTCGGCTGGTTAAGTTGAGTGCTGCATACCCTGTCCGATTTCTTCATTTCTTTTTTATGCAAGGGGCTTATGTTTTACCAGCATGGTACATATCTGTTCAAGGCTACAGTGATTTTTCTTGAAAAAACAAACAGCCTGTGCCTATGAATTTGGGAAAATTTAGCTCCAAATTGGCAAAATTGGGAATCTTTAAAAAGATTGTTTTGAGTTTCAATTGTTCATATTTGGCTTTTCTCTACTGATTACACTCAACTGACCAGTAGCAAAGACATTGGCCAGTTTAAAAATCTACTGTTTTGATTACCATTACCAATAAGTTGCTTTATAACTGTGGGAACACTAGGGGAAAGTATGCTTTCTTTTTGAAACAAATATTTGGGAAACAATGGAGGTTGTTTTGCAAGGGAAAGTGCCGTTGAAAGGCTGTAAAGGTATTCCAGAAAAACCACTGCAGTCTAATACTCACCGACACTTTCTCTCACTGCGGGCTCTTCACTTTCTTCCGGTTGGGACGTATCGTCTGAAAGAAACAAAACACAACTCGATACATACGTGGCGTTATAAAAACATAACACAACCTGCTACATGCATGACGTTATAAAAACAAAACACAACCTGATACAAACGTGGCGTTATAAAAAACAAAACACAACCTGATACATGCATGACGTTATAAAAAAACAAAAAAACCCTGCTACATACGTGGCGTAATAAAAACATAACACAACCCGATACATGCATGACGTTATAAAAAAACACAACATGACACATGCATGACGTTTTAAAAAAACATAACACAACCCGATACATGCATGACGTTATAAAAAACAAAACACAATCCGATACATGCATTACGTTATAAAAAAACACAACATGACACATGCATGACGTTTTAAAAAAACATAACACAACCCGATACATGCATGACGTTATAAAAAAACACAACATGACACATGCATGACGTTTTAAAAAAACATAACACAACCCGATACATGCATGGCGTTATAAAAAACATAACACAACCCGATACATGCATGACGTTATTAAAAACAAAACACAACCTGATACATGCATGACGTTATAAAAACAAAACACAACCTGATACATGCATGGCGTTATAAAAACAAAACACAACCTGATACATGCATGACGTTATAAAAAACAAAACACAATCCGATACATGCATGACGTTATAAAAAACACACAACCTGATACATCATGACGTTATAAAAAAAACACAACATGACACATGCATGACGTTATAAAAAAACATAACACAACCCGATACATGCATGGCGTTATTAAAAACATAACACAACCCGATACATGCATGACGTTATAAAAAACAAAACACAACCCGATACATGCATGACGTTATAAAAAACACAACACAACCTGATACATGCATGACGTTATATAAAAACATAACACAACCCGATACGTGTATGACGTTATAAAAAACATAACCCGATACATGCATGACGTTATAAAAAACACAACACAACCTGATACATGCATGACGTTATATAAAAACATAACACAACCCGATACGTGTATGACGTTATAAAAAACATAACCCGATACATGCATGACGTTACAAAAAACATAACACAACCCGATACATGCATGACGTTATAAAAAACATAACACAACCCGATACATGCATGACGTTATATAAAAACATAACACAACCCGATACATGCATGACGTTACAAAAAACAAAATACAACCTGATACATACCATTCTGATCACCTCGGTTTTTATCCAATGGAAAATACCTCTGACATAACAAGGCGACATTTTGAACTACTTTCAGTCACATGATTCGAAAATGGCAGCTCCCCCAGTTACGTTTATATAACATGTACACGTACATACGGCAACAAATATGTTAAATTTTAAACTTGAGAAAGAGGACGACAGCTGCTAAATTCTAGAATTGAAAACAAGAATACAATTATAGTTGTATAAACTAGGAAAGAACGCTACGAAATAAAAGTTCGCACAACGTCACGTTTACGTTGACGCCAAATAAACGTAATATCATTATGACGTCATGTGATAAACAAGACGTAAATTTCATTCATAATCCGTGCTAGATTTTAGTTTTCTACAAAGATATTTGACATTTTCTTCGCGATACGTCCTGCTATGCCGTAGGAATAAGAAAATTGATCAGAACATATAAAATAACCATCGTATTGACAGATACATAAGGTGTTATTTTCACGCGGATGTAGCTGACTTAAGTAGTGAGGGCGAAGTTCCGGCGAACGATATTGGTGTATTTCTACACTTATTTACGAGGTGTATTTACCGGAGACAAACGGAAATGGCCGAGCTTTTACGATTGGATACATACATGACGTTATAAAAACAAAACACAAACTGACACATGCATGACGTTATAAAAAACAAAACACAAACTGATACATGCAAGACGTTACAAAAAACGTAACACAACTCGATACGCACGTGGCGTTATAAAAAACAAAACACAACCCGATACATACATGACGTTATAAAAACATAACACAATCTGATACATGCATGACGTCATAAAAACATAACACAACCCGATACATGCATGGCGTTATAACAACAAAACACAACCTGATACATGCATGACGTTATAAAAAACAAAACACAACCTGATACATGCATGACGTTATATAAAACAAAACACAACCATTTACATGCATGACGTTATATAAACAAAACACAACCCGATACTTTCTCATGCAACTACCATGGTAACTGCCTTATAACACATGACCTGAGATAAGTATGTGTTCTCAGGTCAATAGCCCGAGAACACTTTTTGGCTCCGCCCACAAATAACGGACTATTTTGCAATATGGCATTCCGTCTTAAATTGTCATAAATATCATTGAAAACAACAGAATAATGCATTTAATAGCTATTATTTATTCAACGTTTAGGTTTACAACCCAGATAAACAATGCTTCTTCGCCAGGTAGGGCTACGCCACAGTAATTGTTCTTGAATTCATACGGGTCGCCCACGGATCGATCGTTTTGAAAGGCCCTGAAATAAACCAACAAGCACAGATAAATACACTGGCTAAGCATCGTCAAAGATAAATAAACATTAAAATAGTCATAGCTAACCACTCTCCAGTATAGGGGTCCTATAAAAAATCCAGATTACCGAAAGGTATGGGACGATACGAGGACCTTATAAACTCATATCAAATCAAAAACTCTCCAGTATATCCAGTTTTCTGACCTAAAGGAATTGTTAATCTCATTTTCACGACTCGCTAAGGTTGACCTACAAATAGAAAACCATGAAACACCGAGCTTTTTTATGAATCAAAACATTGTTACATTTAGTACACAACCCTACAATTTACACAAAAAATAGAACAAACTTTGTTAGACTCTTCAACAAACCAATGTCTTACTAACCATTGTGTATTTCCATCTGTTTTCATCAGCATTCTGTCGTGATTAAGTTGATCTTTTCTATCTTGTTGAAAACTGTTCTCCAAGCATGTCTAAACTGTTCATTCTTGAAGTTATTTCCATTTCACAGGATACAATTTTGCACTGTCCGTTGCCACACACAATCCGGTATTTAAATCAATCCGTATTTTGTCATTGTGTGAAGCATAACATAAGAAAGTTGGACATAATTAGCGACCTTCTCCACACACACTACGTCATTGATGACGTTTTATTGATACATCATCCAGAAGAAAAACATCAAAATTCATGAGCGGAATTTTATTCTACTTTTACGACACGATGTTCTTAGTTTGGTAATACTTATAATTTGCTTAGATTTCTCGTTTTGACTAAAAACTGAAATATATCTTATTTATTTTTTTAATATTTTTGTTAATTAGACAGCGTAGAATTGAGAACTATATTTTGTGTACGGAAGCAAATGAAGTTGTGTTAATCGGCGGGCGGTCTCAGAACGATAGACAACTCCAGTTTAAAATTAAAAAATATGCCTCTAAATTGTGCCCCGTTGTTGGTTTCATGAGAAATAGAAACTCGGGTCCCTGTCCGGCTCGAACAATGTTATCAGGCTTGGCGATATCGCCCGGGATGACTCGGTAAACCTCGCCACCCGAACGATATCACCTCGCCTGATAACATTGTTCTCACCGGACAGGGACCCGAGTTTCTCTATATACATGACGTTATAAAAGCAAAACACAACCTGATACATGTATGACGTTATAAAACATAACATAACCTGATACATGCATGACGTTATAAAAACAAAACACAACCCGATACATATACATAAATGACGTTTTTGAAGATAGATTTAATTAATTTGGTGTGCTGCATATTGTCAAAACTTAATTAGGCCAATATATTTCAACATGCGTTACTTCAAAAATGTAATACGAAGTACACTATGTATCATGTATCATATATGCCACAGGCTTAGAATGAGGTCTACTTACGACCTTATAAGACACAAACATACTTTTTGTATTTGAAATCTTTAAGTGATCTTATTTTCAAGAAAATCTGAATTAGTCATTTTGACCAAACTGAAGTCCAAAATGTTGTTCTTATCCTGTTTAAAAGACGGTAAAAGACGGTAAACAAATACCCCACCCACCTGTTGACGTCATTTATTTGCTGCGCGGCTCGTGGATAAAATGAACATTCCACACTATTGGATAAAATAAGTGCGGTAAAAATTATATGCGTGCACTTATTTCATTTGTTTGTATGTTCTGATTGGAATCTGTAATAGTTTTTCATTCATATGATGCCGAAATGCATCATAATCCGTTATTTAATGCTTAATCTCACACATAAGTGGTAATAACGTTGCCATTCAACAAGACGTGAACATGTGAGTGGTAGTAATGCAATTATTTGGTAAAAATTAGCCTTATCACCAGCAGATATTTCTGTTTTTATGTGACATTCTATCAGTTGATATATTAAACAAACAGTTTTCAGCGATTATTATAAAATTATATGTATGAGCTTAAATATAGACCACTGACCGAGCACTGGTTCCATCATAATCAATTTTGGTTCTGTTTGATCCGTATCTTCACCGCACCTGATTTATTCTATAATCAGTGTCAATGTGGACCCTTTGTTTATAATATCGTGGAAGAAGACTTGGTCATTATTTTAAGGTGTTATTTTATAGAATTTTATTATCTGTGTGTGTTTTAACTTGGAAAATGTAGTCTTTGTGACCGAGCACTGGTCCACTCAGTCTATTCTTGGTTAATGTCACCCACCCACATTGGTCAACAACATTAATACCGAGTAATAGGAACGATGCCAACTCCTTAATTACGCTCAGTAATACAATGGAACACACCCTACAATGATGGTAATTTCAAGACTTGTCAAATAAACAGATATTTAATTAAATGATTCTAGGAGTGACAAAATACACACGCGCAATCATACAATGTCAGAACGCACGTACGAATAAACAAAGTCAGTGATCAAGAATGTTCTAGCTTTGAGATACATTTATCAACCTTGTGACTAGGTCAGCACTAACAAAAGGAACATTTATTGAAAACATATATCATCATACATTCAATAAGAAGGGAGTGCGAGTTACACCGAGTCTGAGTCCTCTCTATTGTATAATTATTGTAAAATAAATAAAAAAAAACGATTATTGCACTCAATAAACAACACTGAACCATTGTACATGATTATTATATTCATTTAATATAAAATGTACACTCAATTACTTTTCTGATAAAGATGTGGACATCTAGACGTATGTGAGGTTCAATTACTGTTAACGGTTAAATGTACAACGGGTTTAATCAAAGGCAAGTGTGAATACTACTAGTACAATGTATGGTGATCCCAGAAACTATTGAGAATTTTTCAGGTGTTTCCAAATTGGTGTAAATGTTTTATTTAAAAAACAAACAACTGTTAATTTGAACAAGACAGGTATCTAAGTTCATTGTATGTAATGATTTTAGTACAGATAATGCAATGGTTGTCATGGCAACAGGAATTTACGTAAAATTTGCTAGTTTTGCATACAATGCCTTATTCAGGGCCATTATTTAACATGGAAGTATTAAGAGATAGTTCATAATTGACACTGGAAGCAACTTGTTGACAAAAAAGCTAACTAACTGGAGCTGCAAATTGTACCTGAGGTAAAGCAAATTACTGCCACCCAATATGGGGGTTGCGTTTGAAAAATCATTAAGGAAAGTTTTAAAATGAATTGTTGGGAACGGTTTTGTTGTTGTGTTTTATTCTTATTAGGTTCATATATGATAAAAAATAATAAAATTGTAAGGAACTTCATAAGTTGGCCTTAGTGTGGCAATATACGCGTAATGACCCCAAAATAAGTATATTTTTGGTATATTTTCTTACAAAATAATAAGATTTTCCGAATTGTTCGTGTTTTTAATCATGTAAAAAGTGCTAAAACCTTATTAATGCCATGTTCAAATATATAACAAAGTATTTTGGATTCAACATCCCCTTTTTAGCGCAAATGAAAATGCCTTTTACATCCCTACCCCCTTTCTTCATTTTTAGGCATTTTTTCCAACTATTCCACTGGGGACCTTTATAACCTTTCACACAAAAACATTTCAAACATAACTCACTAATTCTATGTTATACGAATATGCTAAGGTTAGATATATTAAATAATGTACAAATTAATCATATTTTCCATATTCAAATGTGTGCAATAATGCTAAGTTTGATTCTCAATAATTTCTGGGAACACTGTATTGATTTATCATTAATACACATGATTTATTTAGTCTGATTTATATTATATCAAAATTCATTTGAGACAATCCCTCGGATTTTAACAGATGTCCATATAGGTGCAAGTGTGCACATCTCTAATAAGCCACTTTCAGTCCCACAAATAAATGTGACCATAGATTTTGATGATATTTTGTACACATACGTTTGATAAAAAATACAAAATCTCTCGCATGACTAACCATTTATATTTTTTCACGTACTTTTGATTTTTGAATGAATTGCTTTTTAGTCAATCCCATAAAACCTTAGCTCGCACTATTCATAGAACATAATAATAGTAACGCTATGATCATATTTAAACACACTTAGGCTTTGAAAATTGACCAAATTGAAAAAGGCTCCGTGCATCTTTGCGACATGCTGTTGTGTAGTTGAAGTTCACATTTTCACATTTCCTTGCGCATTTTGTGGATGTCCATGTGAGTATTATAATTCTGTTACCGGTAGTGTCTTTTTCGTGTGTTATGTTATTGTGGCATCTTTAAAGGTTGTACTGCTGTTACGAAACTGCTAAGCGAGAGGTACATTTTCTGACCAGTATTATTTATCTGTTTGTATGTTTTGGTATTGTCCTAAGAAGAACCATGCAGCCTCACAAATGATTGATGACGGTAGTAAACAAATAGGAAAATTATTAAATGGACAGGGGTACTATAGGGACAGAAAACATGAGACTCCAAAAGCACACATGTAGCACGCCTGTCATAGAAGTGCATGTGAGGCCCACGTGGTGTCCAAAATTACAGTGTCTATGTTCATTCTACACATTATTTTTTAAGATATAACCTTGTGACCTTATTATTGACCAACATACCCCTTACTCAAACTCAGCACATTCTTTTATTTGACCTAGTGACTGAACGAATATGACAGGGAACGAATATGATATAGGACGAATCCGATAGGGAACGAATATGATAGAGGGCGAATATGATACGGACTAAAATAACAGGGACGAATATTAAAGGGAGCGAATATGATTTGGGACCGATATAAAAGTGGACGAATATAATACGCAACGAATAGAATAGGACCAAACATGATAGGGGAAGAATAAGATAGGAGATGAATATGATTGGGGACAAATTGTGAATGTGAAGAAAAAGACTAATACTGAGAATTTACGACGTTTCGTTTATTTTTCAATATTGAAACATATATATCTATATGGATGGTACTGACGCTTAGTATTAAATATATTCCTAGTTTTCAAGTATTCATATTGATATACGAATTAAGGGCTGGGGTACATGTTGCACCAAACATACGCTGTGCACCAAAGAAACAAAAAGGGCACACAAAAACCAAAGGTCACAGGCAACTTGTAATACTCGTACGCACACTAGTTGTTTAAATATAGAAATTAATATGTGCAATTGAAATATGTTTATAAACAATATTATATGTAAGCAGGTAACTGACCTCAATAATTGAGTTATTTAACAAACACGTCATATCACGATGCAAATAAATCCCATGAACACCCAGAACTAGCGTCAGGAATCATATTTAAATACTTTGTTTTTTGTCAACATTGTCTTTCATACGATATCGAATTAGCGGAGCAGACGATATTGGATACGCATTTGGTACATTATACTTGCGTCATACTACTGACAGAGTTTCGGCGCAAACGAAATAATCTCTCTCGTTTCACGCAGATTCACTAAAAAACAAGGTCAAAGCAGTAGTCATTTAATATCTGTGACGTCAGAGATTTGTAAATGCGTGAAATAGCTGAGCCACTATCGTACAACCAATATTCCCGACGGACGCTTCATAGTTCATTCTTTCAGCGTTTGTTGCCATTAGGATCACTTCGGCCTTAATGCATTATTTCATTTATCGGAAAGAAACGGAAACGACCGATCTTTCACGACTGTGTTTGTTGCCAGTCAGCAGACGACACATTTCGCAATGTAAAAGGATGCTCAAATGTCAAGTCGTAAATATATTTTTAGACACGTCTAGTAGAATATGTATTAGATAAACACACCATGCCATAGTATTTAATTTGGCACTATCGGTCAGACGATACCGAGCTTATTGATCGAAGCATTTCCAATACTATTTAATTGTACATTTTTTTGTTATCATATTAAAAAGGTAATAACACACAGTTTTGGAGCATGAATGTACCGTCACACAAGGTCCAAGGCAGACATTTTGTCTGTGACACACGCGACTATATATTATTCATATTCTTATCCATATTAAACGTATTTAATCCAAGGTCATTTGCATGGAAAATACTGTCAAGACAAAAAGTCAACTTCATGACAACATTTATGTACATGACAACAATACTCATACCTACCAAGCTAATGAGATCCAAAAATAGGAGTGATAAAGCAACTCATGTCACAAAATGTACTTAACTGTGATTTAAAAGGAATTTAGATGCATAAACAAGGAATTTATTATTCAAGTAAATATGGGACAGAAGGGCATACAATGAATCAAGTGTACCTTTGCTCAAAGTTAGGTTCACTTGGAAAACCATAAATTAACAATGAAAATAGGATTAACTCGACTTTAATAGGAGTACTTGGCCATTATGACAATACTACATCCAAACAAGAAAACAGGACAGGCAACATCCAACATAATTTTTTTGTTATTTATTTTATGGCAATTAATAGAGTAAATGGCAGCTAAGCTATATACAACTTAGTTACGGCTCGCCACATTTAAAGAATAATACAAAACATTAATAAAAATGGAAAGTAGAAAAAGCTACAACATGCATGTGTACGACATCATAATTATACATTTTTGTATACTATACAAAAGCAAACATAGTCATTACATCAACTGACTACTAATCTTCATAAGCAACAATGATTATATATACCTAACACTATACCTTTTACTAACAATAACGACTACAACATATTGGAAACAGTACCATACAGATATGCAATATTATTACACACGTATTCATAGTTCAATTCGTGTCTGAATATTTATTCTACATACGTTCATAGTAAGTATTGACGCAGACACTACGTCATAGATGTCTGTTAATGTTATATAATAGTTTAATACATACATGCCTTTATTCAACAGGACGCATTTTATACCGTTTCCTTAATGCTAAATACTGATTTCTGTGCTCGATTGGTTACGTTGAGTGCTGCCATCTCAGTCCGATTTACTCACTTCTTTTTTATATCTTGATTCTACAATCACTGAGCGAAATTTTTTACTTTTTCTTCATCATATCAGAATTGTTATGTTGAATATTTACACTGTTTCCTGACTGTCAAATATGATTTCATTAATAATATATTCGATTCTACAAGTACTGAGCGTTATCAGTACAAAAGTACCTGTTTTCATAAATACTACGTGCTTCTTATTCGCCATATCAAAATTGTTATGTCGAATATTTTCATTAATCAAAAGCATTCTTACGGTTCAACAAAACACTCACATGATGACTAAGTAGGAGCTAATAAATACAATGGGACAATACCATATTCATGTACCGGTATGTGTGCTTACCATTGGCTGGCCACCACCTACTGTATATTATATATGTAATTGAAATACTTAAAAGTTTAAAGTGACTTTGCATCTGTGATACAAGTAAATGCATTGCTCAGTGTAGTTGCTAGGAATATGTAATATTATTTCCCACCACATCCCAACCTTGTCCATTATTTTAACTAGGTCAAGTCGTAGTTGTGCCTCTTTAGATTGCATAACGTTAGGTCACTGTCCTTAGTGTTTTAACCTAGGTCAGGTCCCGGAGTTGTTGTGCCTCATTTGGTCGCCGTTTTGGCATGGGCTTCTGTGGGCATTGGTCAGGGTAGTTGTGTCGTGGTATTTCTGATTTCTGTGCTCGGCTGGTTAGGTTGAGTGCTACCTTCCCTGTCGGATTTTCTTATACCTTTTTTACACCAGGGATGGTACATCAACTAAGCACGGTATGGTGTTTGTCGTTAGCTAAATCTGCAACAGCTTAGGTACAGTGATTATGGTAACGCCAATAACACATGTGGCTACTGTAACATTGTCAACAACAATTAATATATTGCTGCAAGAACAATGGTAATAACAAGTAAAAGATTGAAACAGTAAAATGACGACAATAACCTTTCGGTTGCAACATAGTAACAATGACAACATACTGAAAAGGTAGCAACAATATGCGTAAAGCTACCGTAGTACCAGGTTATAACAAGAACACCATTATATAGCTATAGAAACAATGACAACATCACTCATAAAAAAGCTACAACAGCTGCCACAACAATGGAAACCAAGACACATGCTGTAGAAAGATGATTACCGATTCAGTCAATTAAGGCAGCACTTAATAGACAAAACATAGCAAGAAAGAGTTGAAAGGGGAAACAGCAGAAATCAAAAGCCAAAGACAACCAGCACATGAACATGATAAGAACACAATCATTCTACAACAACTCAAGAGCATGTACAGTAACAATGACATATGCCAACATGAGTACCATTAAAAGGTAATTGGGTCATGAGATCAAACAATGAAATACTATATTAAAATTTAACATTACGTGTTGGTACCGTTAGAAGGTTAAACAAATGTCGTAGGAGCAGGTACACTATGTAAAGCCAACAGTTATATTAATATGTCGAACCGTTCAACAAATGGGAAATTAGGTTGCAGTTCATAAGTCATTTAAATTTGGCAACAGCAACACCAAAACACAAGGTGAACAACTTTATATAGAAGAAAGACATACGAGAAAAAGTTTATTGTTGAGATAAGAGCGACGTTCACAACTAGATCGGACTGTACCAAGGAAATAATTTATACAAATCGCTAAGTCAGCTCAAATTTGGAGTTAGCAAAACAAAATACCAGGTGAACAATTTATACAGAAGAAAGACATAATAGAACAAAAGTTTATTGTGGAGATAAGAGCGACGTCCACAACTAGATCGGACTGTACCAAGGAAACAATCTATACAAGTTGCTGACTCGCCAAAGGATAACGTCGCCACATAAATAGCACGGTTATAGCGATATATTTTTTGAACTTGTTATCGAAAAAACGACACTGAGACTATTTCCCAATCGCTTGTTGCAATGACGTCAATAGCAACTTATAAAAAAGTAGCATGTGATATGTCATCAATAAAACTTGAAGTCGAGACGATATGTGTACGGTTAAGCAAGCACTTTCCCGCCAATATTGAGAGTTTACTTGGTCAACAGCGTAACTTAGCACACAGAAACAAAGAATGTTCTCGTGCTATTTATATCTCCTATTAGCGCCGTTAATAGACCAGCCTTTCTGAGGCATGTTTGCTTTTAGCTGGAGTATTGGCTGTTCAGAACTAAATTTTCCGCTGGCGGCCCGTTGATCGATTAAACGCGTAAGACTGTTACTAAGAATAGAATCGTGAGTCGCGAATATTGGAAAATGTTCCAGTCGCCCACGCACATTTTGAGCTCAGCGTGATACAAGCGTAACAGTACTCTTCTATATGAGCTAGCTACACTGCTATAAGCGTATAGAACTCAAAACATGTTATCAATGCAAAACTATGAACCATTTATTTCAAAGGACTGCGAGCGATTAAAGGTAAACAAATAGCAATTTAATCTTGACGTCTCAGCATTATGTTCCAGGAGACATTGCAGAAATCAGGTTTGATTGAAACCACGTGCGAGGTCGATGACAACAGTGACAACAGTTTTGTCATGTGTTGAAAAAAAGGTATGAGAAAATCCGACAGGAAGGTAGCACTGAACCCAACCAGTCGAGCACAGAAATCAGAAACACCACGGCACAACTACCCTGAGCAGTGCCCACAGAAACACATGCCAAAACGGCGACCAAATGAGGTTTGAAGTTCAAACCTGACGTGCAATGTGAAAGACTTATTAATACGAATTGAATAGGCACCTAATACATACAGGAGCATACAATGAATAACCTTGATTTTTAGTCAAAATAGAACGTAAATAAAACGTATTTTATTCTATTTGCTTTGCCCTCATCTCTACACAAAAGGAAATCCAATGGGGCTTGTGAGACACTGAGGTTTAAAACACATTTGCATACAAACATTTGTTAGAACATGGTGACATAAAGAAAGGTGACATAACTCAATGGTTTAAACAGATAACATTGTGGTAATAATTGCAATAACTCATAAATAGGTGCAATAAAGAAAGGCGACATAAATCAATGGTTTAAACAGATAACATTGTGGTAATAGTTGCAATTACTCCGAAACAGGTGCAATAAAGAAATGCGACATTACTCAATGGTTTGAACAGATAGCGCTGTGATAATAGTTGCAATAACTCCTAAACAGGTACAATAAAGAAGGGGGACATACCCAATGGTTATAGCAAATAACGCTCAGGTAACAGTTGCAGTAACTTTTAAATATGTCCAATAAAAAAGAAGGGGGACATAACTCAATTGCTGTAACAAATAACGATGCGGTAATAGTTGCAGTTACTCCTAACCAGATGCCATAAAGAATAGTGATAATAGTTGCAATTACTCCTAAACAGGTGCAATAAAGAAAGGCGACATAACTCAGTGGTTTAAACAGATACCATTGTGATAATAGTTGCAATAACTTGATTGGGGATATAACTCAATAGTTGGAACAGATAACGCTGTGGTACGAGGGTCATTCAATATATTCGTAGACATTCGTTCTCATTTTATAATATTTATGTTTAAATATTTATTTATTATATCATTATAAACATTGATCTATTACCTATCGTAGGTACAAATTTATCTTTGATTATGCAACACATTCGCAAGTCATCAGCCGTTATATTACCATAGTAACGCGCTACCACCCCCGACTGACGTAAAGTACCCTTTTCACAAATTCAACGAGTTATAAATCCCGAATTGATTAATTTACATTCCCATATGTTTGCAAGCTTATTGCAAGATATTATCGGAATATTTGGTGAAATAATTAAGTTGATTTCACGTTTGAGTATGAATTGAGAAGAATTTTATCAATGCCCGTCACGTTTTCATTTACGTCAAAATGCCTATGAATTTACGCTAGGAAATTCGTGCAACTATTAAACCGAGCACTTGACTTCGAAATACACAGCAAACACACATAAGCTGACAATGACAACAGACGGAGAACATGCAGTATTCGGTGACCCTGTGTTTTAGTGGCAAAATCAAATTTCTGAAAAGCAGCATTGTATTAAAAATGATACAGGAATCGAACGAAAATTGCAAACGTAAGGACGTTTGAGGAAACGACAGTCAAAATGTGCAAGGCGTTTCAATTTAGCATACAACCATTGAGTCTAGTATATTTCTTAACTTTGAAATCATTAAAATGCTGTGGTAGATCTATTTAATAATATACAACTTACTTATTTATGTTAAATTCCACATGGATGACTTAATTCAATTTCATGTTTACTATTTGAGAAATAGCAAAATGTCAGAATATATTTGCGTTGTGTGGTGGTTGCAGTAAGGTGATAGTTTTGTTTTAGCCATATTTTCTTTAAAAATTCGCCGTTTCATGCAAAATTTTCTGCACTTGTGTCAGAAAGGCTGTAGTATAGTGTGATATAATTAGTTATTCTCTGGGACAATGTTTATTAAAATGACGAGCCCAGTCCACGAATTTATTGAATGACCCTCGTAATAGTTGCAGTTACTCCTAAACAGGTGCAATTAAGAAAGGAGACGTAGCGCAATGGTTTAAAACTTTAAACAGATCACGCTGTGGTAATAGTTGCAATAACTGCTAACCAGGTGCAATAGAGATGGGCGACATACCCCAATGGTTTAAACTTAATACAGACCACGTTGTGGGTAGTACAACATATACATGTAGTTGCAAAAAGTCCATTACATAAAACATGTATAGAGGATCTATCACGAGTTGTCAATTGCTATAGACTTATATTAAACGAGTTTGGGAAATTTTATTAAGCGAGCGTATGACGAGCGTAATAATGTTTCCTTAACGAGTTTAATATAAGTTTATATCAATTGACAACGAGTATTGGATTCTTTATATCACAGGACTCTTATAACATGGAAAAAGCTCACATTTCAGCTGAAAAAAGACTCCGCTGTTTAAACGACGCTACACGCAACGTCATTTTCAGCGCATAATGACGTCATTTGGGAGATTAAATGACGTCATTTAAAAGTTATACTACACTTGTTACGTATAGAGTTATACGTACTTGTTATACTAACCTAGACACAAGGAAATTCATGTGATATATTACATATATTTGAAATTTTGACATTCTGGCAATTGTGAACTATTCATCTTGAATTGTCGGGGCTACCTTAAAACACACCTGTGCACATAGTTAGATGTATTCATATTATTTTTCTCCTCTGAAAATCGTAAATTAATCATTTCAAGCAGTTTAATTTAATAACAATAAAATGACATTTTCCGCCATGACATTCATGAATTGATAAGTCATATGTATTTCTATTTGCGTAGACCACCATCATCAGACAAATTGTCAAGCATTTTTAAAATAGATTTTTACCTTTATCATTTCATTTCATCTCTTGTACGTGCACAATTGACAATTCATAGTTACAAAAAAGGTATGAGAAAATCCGACAGGGAAGGTAGCACTCAACCCAACCAGCCGAGCATAGAAATCAGAAACACCACGACACAACTACCCTGAGAAGTGCGCACAGAAACCCATGCCAAAACGGCGACCAAATGAGGCACAACAACCACGGGGCGTGACCTAGGTTAAAACACTAAGGACAGTGACCTAACGTTATGCGACCTAAAGAGGCACAGCTACGAAGTGACCTAGTTAAAATATGGGCAAGGTAAGAATGGGGTGGGAATTATATTACATATTCCTAGCAACTACAATGAGCAATGCCCACACATAAGCCAAAGAAACAACCAAAAATCCCCGCCGATAAAATGCAGGATAAACCACATTTACAAAGACATTATATAGTAGCGGTTATTGCCGAATGAAACGAAGCCAATACTCGACCAAGTTCCACAAGGCCCACTGTACGGCGAACCAACCACACAAACCCATGCCAAAACGGCGACTAAATAAGACACAACCACCCATTGACCTAGTTAAAAACACCAAGGACAAGATTGTTCAGTCGCAAGATATGATCATATTCAATTTCATCTACTTTTTCCAGTTCCCCTTTCCAAAATCTCTCTATCGTACCACACTTCTTTCTTTTCTCTAATCGCTCTTACCGTAGTTTTCTTTTCCCAAAACGTCCTCTTATCGGATTATGGCATTTCCTAAATCTCCTCTGATCGGATTTCTTTTTTCCCAAATCTCTTATATGACTTCTCTCCAATCGGACTTCTTTCTTTCCACTAAAACTCTCTTATCTGACTTCTGACTTCCCTAAAAGATATTCTCTCTTTCCCAAAATGTCTCATCCGAATGATCTCGTACACCGAATCTCCTTTTATCTGACTTCTCTCTTTTCCATAATCTCTTTCTCAGCCTCTCTCTTTTTAAAATATCTATATTTTTCTCGATTATTTTCTTATTGGTCTCTTTCCCCTTTTCCCTACCGTATTGTTTCTATTTAAAAATGCTTTGATCTCTTATTTCCAAATCTCTCATCTCATCAGACTTTCTTTTCCAAAATGTGTCTCGTTTAGCAAAACCTTTTTCCCAAATAACTCAGAATTATTCCCTTTTTCTCTCACTAAAAAAATCAAATCGTACATCTACATTCTCTAAACTTCTGTCGGACTACTTTATTACTAAAACCGTTCTCACGTGAAGCATCTCTTTACCAAACTATCTCTCACTGCAACCATCTCTTTTACAAACCACCAATAGAGCAAACTAACATAACTATTGCTTTACCAAATTAATATCTAAACACTTCAATAATACCTCGTTGCGCAACATATAAATGCAGATCGTATGTTTCAATATGTGTTACAATTTGGAGTACCTGAGGCTGCCAGCATCTCTATATGTTATTTGATCGTAAACAGTCTGCGGGATTTTATCTAATTGAATTCTTTGATGCATTGCATCGGCGTTAAATTTCAAAATCCGATT
Organism: Spisula subtruncata; assembly: GCA_963678985.1. Lineage (NCBI taxonomy): Eukaryota > Metazoa > Mollusca > Bivalvia > Venerida > Mactridae > Spisula > Spisula subtruncata. The sequence goes on from OY787675.1 coordinate 37,103,369, forward strand.
CTGATTTGAAATCTGTAATTAAATAAACCAACCTCCAAGGGGTATACTGTGTTAATTGCGGGGGCGTCAGCGTTCACTTGTTTCTGGATTGGTTGCAATTCAGCGAACTCTTTATTTGCAGCACTTCGTAGTAGTTGCACAGTACATGTATATATCTCCATGCACAAGGTTAGATATCAAAATACATTTGTCCATAACAAGAGCTGAAGGTGATGGCTACTTCCAGATACAAAGTCCAAAAGTAAATGTCACACGTTTTGGGGTTTGATGTACTTTAAACTTTAATTACCGCCAACTCGTCATGGTTGGTTTTTCATACATGTCAAGCTAATTAAGTCAAAACATATGAGCAATAAAGATAATATACTAATATCTCAATATGTACCTAATTAAAGGGATTCTGATGCATAAACAAGGAAGGTATTAATTCTAGATGATATAAATATGGGACAGAAAATCATCAAATGAATCAAATGCCGCTTTGTATAATGGTAGGTGAGCTTGGAAACCAAAATTTAGCAATAAAAATAGGAGTAACTCCACTTTAATAAGAGTACTTGGCAGATATTTGTTTAGCAAAAGTATTCTTTGCCCAAAGAGCATTTTGATCACACTGTTCATCGCATATTGCTTTCTTTATATTGCTAGAAGTATTATTATCTTTGTACATAGTACTGTGACCGAGAACATTTTATAACTTTTATAAGTAATAGGAAGTCAAATCGTGCACCATGACACACAGGTAACTGCATCATTGATTCTGACTATGTATGTATATATCATGCCAAATAAACTTATGTTATTAGCTATGCTATGCTATGCTACAGACTAAAACGAAAAAAATGTATTTTAACTAGCATTTCCTTTTTTCGTTATCAATGATACAGTTACCTGTGTCAAGACCACCTGAAATGTTATAATAAATAACTCATATTGATGTGAAATTAGAATGACTTTAATGTACGTCTACAGTGCCAAACGATACTGACATATCGACCAGATATCCATAGCCTTAGGAAAGCGCAACCGAGCGCCTTCATTCAGTTACCTCCCGCACAACTAAAAATAGAAGGCATGGTTTGCCTCCAATGGAAAGCATAACGTACCGCTTTGCTTGGACAACGGACACAAGGGTAGGTATCAACGTTCACATAAACAGCCGACCGCAAAAATGCACAAAGGACTAAACCCCCCCCCCGAAAAATCCACATACAGAAGCACACATTAAAAAATGCTCAACACAAATCTAAACACGAAAATAAAAAGGAATAACGCTACCAACGTTCATTTAAGTTTACCCTCCTTCGGAACCTTACTTCACACTAGAAAATATCAATGTAGGGCATGCATAAAGTACCATGTGTGCAAGACCGTAATTTTTATTTACTTGGTGAATAAAAGTGAGCAGGTAAAATAAACTTCTGCTTTCCCTAAATCGATGTAATGGTCAGTGATTTCTGTTTATATTGACATTGCAGAATATCGCGTTAGAGTTATACCACCTTTTATCATTTTTCTTTCCATAATACTACAATACGTTTTATCATCCACGAAATTAAATACGCCTCGAATATTGATGATTTTAAGTAAATCCTTTTTTAGGAAACATCCCCATTTCCCACAACAAGAGAAACTGCTCCAAATGCCCTCAAGATCCGTAAACATCCTAAACATAGAAATGTCATCATGTAAACATCCATGAAGAAATGCCATGCATGCTAGAGGAATGACCGATCAGACATGACACTGTACGTAATCACCTCAGTTTACATTCGAAACTCCTCGGCACTGATCCGAAAAGGAGAGTTGTACGAAATGTTCCGATTGCTCTGTTTATTGTTAACAAGGCTTCCATATTAGCAATGTGGTAAACAACCTCTAGCAAACCATATAAAATATATTACTAGTATATGTGTTTACGTACACCCATTATATTAATTGGGAATACTTTACGACAATGTTTACCTTCTTACTAAACAAAAAAACATATACACACCATAAACAACACATGTGTAGCAGTATTACTTTGAATTTTGAATAAACCATATTATCGGGAATATTGTGAACGAACTTCATTATCATCCTGTATATTAAAATACGACGTCAACATGAACGTGAATACTGACGTTCTTCATTATTGTTTTGGGCTCGTGACTTACAGTTTGGCGTTTTTCATACATTTTTTAAAAGTAATTCAATCTAACATTTGGAAATTGATTTTTAAACAAATATGGTAAATATGGTAAAAGTTCCCAGTAATACATATAGAACAGTGCAAGAAAGTCAAACGCTTTGGGCATGCTCTTACCTACGTGGTGAAGTTTAGTGAAATTAGATATTTGTTGTATTTTTATATAATGTGTCCAGCACTTTAACAGTAATAAGTACATGAATGTTAAAGACCTAAGGCACCGTTAAAAGTACACGAATGTCAAAGACCTAAGATACCGTTAAAAGTACATGAATGTTAAAGACCTAATGCACCGTTAAAAGTACATGAATGTAAAAGACGTAATGCGCCGTTAAAAGTACATGAATATCAAAGACCGTTAAAAGTACAAAATGCGAAAGACCTAAAGCACCGCTAAAAGTTCATACATGTCAAAAACCTAAGGCACCGTTAAAAGTACATGAATGTCAAAGACCAAATGCACCGTTAAAAGTACATGAATGTCAAAGACCTAAGGCACCGTTAAAAGTACATGAATGTCAAAGACCTAAGGCACCGTTAAAAGTACATGAATGTCAAAGACATAAGGCACCGTTAAAAGTACATGAATGTCAAAGACCTAATGCACCGCTAAAAGTACATGAATGTCAAAGACCTAATGCACCGTTAAAAGTGCATGAATGTCAAAGACCTAATGTACCGTTAAAAGAACATGAATGTAAAAGACGTAATGCGCCGTTAAAAGTACATGAATGCGAAAGATTTAAAGCGCCGTTAAAAGTTCATAATGTCAAAAACCTAAGGCACCGTTAAAAGTACATGAATGTCAAAGATCCAAGACACCGTTAAAAGTACACGAATATCAAAGAACTAAAGCACCGTTAAAAGTACACGCTAAAGACCTAAGGCACCGTTGAAGTACAAGAATGTAAAAGATTTAAGGCTCCTTAAAAGGACATGAATATCAAAGATTTAAGGCTCCGTAAAAGTACATGAATGTCAAAGACCTAATGCACCGTTAAAAATGCATGCATGTCAAAGACCTAAGGCACCGTTAAAGGAACATGAATGTCAAAGATTTCAGGCTCCTTAAAAGTACATGAATGTCAAAGACCTAAGGCACGTTAAAAGTACATGCATGTCAAAAACCTAAGGCACCGTTTAATGTACATGCATGTCAAAGACCTAAGGCACCGTTTAAAGTACATGCATGTCAAAGATCTAAGACACCGTTAAAAGTACATAAATGTCAAAGACCTAAGGCACCGTTAAAAGTACATGAAGGTCAAAGATCTAAGGCTCCTTAAAAGAACATGAATGTCAAAGACCTAAGGCACCGTTAAAAGTACATGTATTTCACAGATCTAAGACACCGTTAAAAGTACATGAATGTCAAAGACCTAATGCACCGTTAAAAGTACATGAATGTCAAAGACCTAATGCACCGTTAAAAGTACATGAATGTCAAAGATCTAAGGCACCGTTAAAAGTACATGCATGTCAAAGACCTAAGGCACCGTTAAAAGTACATGCATGTCAAAGACCTAAGGCACCGTTAAAAGTACATGCATGTCAAAGACCTAAGGCACCGTTAAAAGTACATGAATGTGAAAGACCTAATGCACAAATAAATTATTTTATGGTGATGATTGTATTCAAAAGTCTCTTCACGTAATAATAATAATTACACGATAACAACATTAAGTTCGCCCTATTTTACACTATATAATAATTATTTTGTCGCTGGATTGATTTGACGGTCTGTGTCATGGTGTTTGGTAAATAGGTCAACTCGCAGTAACGCATCATTCCGTCCACTTGGGGTCTTTTTTCTCTCATTTATTATTTATGAAACTAGGTCATCCATGCTCTTTACAGCGGGGACCTGAGGAACTAGGTCGGGTAATAGTTGCGTTTCACCGCTTTTTTGGTATTTCTTTGTGAAACAAGGTCATCCTGCTTTTTACAGCAGTGGCTTTTTTCGCAAGGTTGTGCGTGGGTATTGCTCCGTGTAAATGTGTTCTGTTGTAGCTGCTTTCTGTGCCGGATTGGTCGAGTGATACCTTCCCTGTCCGATTTATTAACGCATACAATTGTTTTCTTGTAAACAACATTTAATGAATCGTGAATGCAGCTACACAGTTAGATGTACGAGTTGTAATGCTTTATGATCGCCGTAACATGTGCTTTCTAGCAGCCATATTGAAATAAATTCAGTTATTGACTCTTCACAAGCTGTGTCATTTGTTAATATATTCAATAAACAACAACCTTCAAAATATTTGTTTCTCCAGTCGCATTTCCTGATTTTTTTAATTTTAGACGTATTCATTAGATGTTATTTGATTGTTCTTACTACTGAAACTGATTTCCGTTATTTTACGTCATTTTGCTGCTGTTGTGTCTGCATGTGCCTACATGGTAATGCCATTTATCAATGAACACCAATGCCATACCCGTGCTACAATAACAAAAGCAAACCTGCTACCCGTGTCACAAAGACAAAAAATAATCTGGTACCTGCTCCGCATGACCAGAACGCCAAAGAAGCAATCGCGCCTCGACAATATGGCAACCACTCTACATTAGGCCATACCAAATCTCTCTTATGTTTAGCCGAAGGTCTGACTTTCTGAAACCTAGCTAACTATTCACAAAAACAAACAAAGCAGATTTAAAAAAACATTGTTTGACTTGCATCAGTGTAGTTGCATACCTGAATGACATAAACAGAAACGGAGTCTGACATTGACAAGCCAGTTAATACATTCTTAGTAACGTAACTGTTGGCACCAGTTTGAAAATTCAAATGAAATACAACTTTACCAGAGAAAAATAACTGTACAGCATGGAAAGCGAGGCAATTTATGTTTTTGGAATGCTTTTAAATTTGACAATTGACTCCAAAACGTAGGCGCACGACGATGCTTAACATTAAACCCGATTGATATGGCCTTAACACAACGTAATTAACTTCGGTTTGTCATTCCATTGTTATCAAAACAACCACAGAACACTAACCTGTGGCCGGCCATAGTGTTCGTGCATTACGCACATTGCCTGGCGGTGCATCCCCAACGCTCAGAAATTAAATCACACAGTTGAACGTGAATACCAGTAAAGCATTTAAAGATTTAATGAACTTAAAACCTCGGTTAATATCTTAGTTTAATATCTTATTACTATAACATTGCCGCACTGAGTTCAGAAAGGTAGGCGTTCTACAATTACACACGTGTTGAATACCATTTAATAAACACCGCGTTTTCTAAGAACATTGTTTCATTTATAATCGTCTGTACATAAAATTGGCTTAGAATTAGAATTTATTTTGAGAAAACAAGAACAAACCGTCCGAAAATTATTCATGACAAGTTCTGAGTTTCATACAAATCGGCTCATATCAAGCGTCCTGCGATGCTGATTTTAAATATGTATCAGTCTTATAAGGTCGTAAGGACCTTCACATTCTAAGCCATATTCTCGTAAATGACCTGGCATCTTAGTGTGAAACTGACATATATTGACACAGCTTTAAACAGAACAAAACAGAATTATAATTATTAGCTATATGAAGTGTCATGCAAAGGGCAAATTCTTAAGAGAAAGGTATATTGTGGTTAATTTGCTTAGAAGTCTCAAATAACTCAGATTATTATAACATTTGGTGCTAAATATGGCATTATAAAAAAACTTTTGGATTTAGAAATGTAGGATTGTGGTATCACGACATAGTTCAAATGTGTATAATTACAATAACAAATAATGTGGTAAAGGTACTGAGTTACGAATTGACGTTGGCATTATTGTAGCGAGATCTAATACTTGGATATAATTTGAAAACAAAAATAAGGTAAAAGTTCGCAGTAATACATAAAGAACAGTGCAACAATGTCAAACGCTTTGGGCTGACTCTAACCTACGTGATAAAGTTTTGTGAAATTAGATATTTGTAGTAAAATGTGTCAGGAACTTTAGCAGATAAATGTACATGAATGTCAAAGACTTAAGGCACCAGCAAATTGACATCGATAATTAGTGCCACAAGTAAATTGACTTTATTGTGATATTTGTAATCAGAAGCCTCTTGACATTATTATAATTACACACTAACACATTATGATCGTCATATTCCGCAATATAAGAATAGTTATGTCGCTGGATGTTGTGGTTTTGGGCATGGTGTTTGGTAGCTAGGTCAAGTCGCAGTAACGCCTCATTTTGTCCATTTGGGGGTTCCGTTGCGGGGATAATTTTTGCGAATCTAGGCCATCCTGCTCTATACAGTGGGGACTTTGGAAACTAGGCCGAGTCTAAGTTGTGTGTCATTCGGTCACAAAGGGTCACTGGTGCTTGGTATTTCTTTGTTTGGAAACTAGGACATCCCGCTTTTTTTAACTCGGGGGCTATTTTCACAAGATTGTGTGTGGGCATTGCTCCGTGTAATTGTGTTATGCTGTGTTGTTGCTGTTTTGTGTGCTGTGTTGGTTAGGTGATGCCTTCCCTGTCAGATTTCCTCCAATCTCTGTTGTACAGTTTCGTATATACTGAAAGAGATACCGATGCCGTTGATCTTGTTATTACAATAAACATGGACGTTTTAAACGTATACAATTGGCAAACAAGTGTTTGCTTGTCATAATTGGAATGTAATTGTTTTCTTGTTCACGACATTTAATGATTCACGAATGCAGCTACATTGCTGCTACAAAATTAGATGTACACGTTGTAATGCTTTAACCAACTTGACACCAGCGGTTGCATGTTACAGTTGTTTCATTTGTGAGTTCCGATTTGTTTAATTTTCGTTGGACGTTGTAATTGTTTTTTGTTCCCATGTGCGTTTTTGTTCTTTTAGTACATTTCTTTTACTGTAGGGGGTATCTCTACGCTTAGTATCGTATTTCTATGCATAAATTAACAAAAATGTCATACTGTTTAATGTAAGCTCGAATATCGATAACAGTAATTCAAACTTAAATAAAAAAAAAAAAATTTTTTCAAAGCTAAGTAATTGTTTCTCGCTCATAATTTGTTCCCTGTCTTATTCGTTCACAATATTTGTACCCTTTCCTGTTCGATTTAATACATACATAAATATCATTGAAACTTATAGACGTTGTATAATATCGTACAGCAAATGGCTTATGGAATTTGCCATGTGTTTAAAAAACAACTACTTTCAAAATATTTGATTCTCTAGTCGCATTTTCTTAGTTTTTATTTTGTTTTAATATTTTATACGCGTTTACTAGCTGATATTTGATTATTCTTAATACTGAAACTGATTTATGTTAATTAATGTCGTTTTGCTGCTGTTGTGTCTGCATGGTAATGTTATTTATCAATGAACACAAATGTCATACCCGTGCTACAATAACAAAAACAAATCTGCTACCTGTGACACAATGACAAAAAGATAATCTGGCACCTGCGCTACATGATCAGAACGCCAATCTAGCAACCGCGTCACGACAATAATGGCACCCACTCCACCTAAACATTACGTAATTTACTTAGGTTTGCAGTTCCATTATTATCAACACAACCACAGAACCTATGGCCAACCACATTGTTCGTGAATGACGCACATTGCCTGACGATGCACACACAACGCCCAGAAATTAAAGCAAACTATTGAAGCTAACGTGAATACCAGTATAACATTTTAAGATTTATTGAACTTAAAACCTCAAGGCGGTTAATATCATAGCGTTTAATATCTATATAACCATAACCTTGCCGCACTGAGTAAAAAAGGTAGGCGTTCTACATGCATACACGTGTTGGATACCAGCGTTTTCTCAGAACATTGTTTCATTTCAAACCGTCTGTACATATAACTGGCTTAGAATTAGAAGGTTGTAAGTACACAATCGATATTTTGAGAAAACAACTGTCCGAAAAATATGTTTGTGATTTTGGTAAAACAACCTATGTAAACATCAAGTTTGTCAACATGACAAGTTCCGAGTTTCATAAAAATAGGCTCAAAAGAAGCGCCTCGTGATGCTGGTTTTAAATATGTATCAGTCTTATAAGGTCGTAGGGACCTTCTCATTCTAAGCCATATTCTCGTAACTGACCTGGCATCTCAGTGTAAAACTTGCATACATTGACACAGCGTTAAACATGCAAACATACAAACGTCATCTTGAACCTTTGAACATATGTAAAAGTTGGATCATGTTAAGTATTTTGGTAATTAAAAGAGCGGATCAAGCAAAGTGTGTCATTTAGCCTTTTAAAAATTCTTAATACGTATCGTTTAATTTTAAAATAGCATTTGATTTGGCGCGAATATACATCTGGAACAGAAGAAAACAGAACAAAACACAACAGAATTAACAGAATTATAATTATTAGCTACATAGTGTCATTGAAAGGGCAAATTCTTAAGAGAACGGTATATTGTGGTTAATTTGCTTAGAACACGCGAAACCTGGAATTTCTTTTTTCATTTCCAAGTCTCAAATAACTCAGATTATTATAACATTTGGTGCTAAATATGGAATTATAAAACCTCCTGTATTTAGAAACGTAGGGTTGTGGTATCACGACAAAGTTCAAATGTATATAATTACAATAACAAATAATGTGGTAAGGCTTTAAAGGTACCGAGTTACGAATTGACGTTGGCATTGTTGTAGCAAGATCTGATATTTGGATATGATTTGAAAACAAAAATAAGGTAAAAGTTCGCAGTAATACATAAAGATCAGTGCAAGAATGTCAAACGCGTTAGGCATGCTCTAACCTACGTGATGAAGTTTTGTAAAATTTGATATTTGTAGTAAAATGTGTCAGGAACTTTAGCAGATGAATGTACATGAATGTCAAAGACCTAAGGCACCAGCAAATTGACATCGATAATTCGTGCCACAAGTAAATTGACTTTTTTGTGATAATTGTCATCAGAAGCCTTTTGACATATTTATAATTGCACACTAGCACATTATGATCGACATATTTTCCGCAATATAAGAATTGTTTTGTCGCTGGATGTTGTGGTTTTGGGCATGGTGTTTGGTAACAAGGTCAAGTTATAAATGTAATAATGTAAGCTCGAATATCGATAACAGTGATTCAGACTTAAATAATTTATTTTTTCTCGCTCACAATTCGTTCCTGTCATATTCGTTCACAGTATTTGTACCCTTTCCTGTTCGTATTTAATGCATACATAATTATCATAGACACTTATAGACGTTGTATAATATTGTACAGCTAATGGCTTATGGAATTTGCCATTTGTTAATGTAGGGTTAACGGTTGCTTTTTCGTGTTACATGTATTGTCAGGGCGAGGGCACCAACACTCCCGAGGGACTCTGCAGATGTAATAGCACGAAAAAGCATGCGTAAACGCTATTATAGCATAAAAACAACACTTTATCAGTATGTTTTTCAAAATTATGACATTTTGGCGGGACATTTTGGGCGACGTTGGGAAACAAACGCGACGTCGCTTAGCAAACGTTACGTCACAACCAAGTTTTTGTTATGAGCGTCGACGTCCGGTATCGACAAATACCAAGAAAACAGTGACATTTAGGGTTTGTTTACGTTTATTATTTTACTATTATAGAAAATTGATTAGTAGTTACAATTCGAATGTGAATTACAGTTCATACCTCGTATAACGCTGTAAATCATTTATTTTCGTCGACTGGGTCCTGAAATGAGCATACTTACAACTGAACACCAACAGCGCGTGCGCGCGAGAATCTTTACAATAACGTACCTTTTTTCCCCGTTTAAGTATGAGCAAAATCACCGTTTTTATGCTATAATATCTTCAAAAACAACTACCTTCAAAATAATTGATTCTCTAGTCGCATTTTCTTATTTTTTATTTTTTATATTTTATACGTATTTACTAGTTGGTATTTGATATTTCTTATGTCTGTTATTTAAGGTCGTTTTGCTGCTGTTGTACCAGCACATGCCTTCATGGTAATGCCATTTATCAATGAACACAAATTCCATACCCGTGCTACAATAACAAAAACAAGTCTGCTACCTGTGCCACAACGACAAAAAGATAATCTGGCACCTGCGCTACATGATCAGAACGACAATCTAGCAACCGCGCCACGACAATATGGCACCCACTCCACCTTAACACTACGTAATTTACTTAGGTTTGCCGTTCCATTATTATCAACACAACCACAGATCCAATGGACAACCACATTGTTTGTGAATGACGCACATTGCCTGACGATGCACACACAACGCTCAGAAATTAAAGCAAACTATTGAAGCTAACGTGCATACCAGTATAACATTTTAAGATTTATTGAACTTAAAGCCTCAAGGCGGTTAATACCACAGCATTTAATATCTATATTATCACAACCTTGCCGCACTGGGTTCAGAAAGGTAGGTGTTCTACAATTATACACGTGCTGGATACCATTTAATAAATACTAGCGTTGTCTCAGAACATTGTTTCATTTAAGATCGTCTGTACATATAACTGTCTTAGAATTAGAAGGTCGCAAGTACACAATCGATATTTTGAGAAAACAACTGTCCGAAAAATATGTTTTGGATTTGGTGAAACAACCTGTTTTAACTTCAAGTTGGTCGACATGAAAAGTTCCGAGTTTCATAAATATAGGCTCAAAGAAGCGCCTCGTGATGCTGGTTTAAAATATGTATCAGTCTTATAAGGTCCTAAGGACCTTCTCATTCTAAGCCATATTCTCGTAACTGACCTGGCATCTTAGTGTAAAACTGTCACATTCAAACATACACACGACATCTTCAATCTTTGAACAAGTGTAAAAGTTAGAACATGTTAGTATTTTGGTAATTAAAAGGATTAAACGAGCGGATTAAGCAAAGTGAGTCATATTAGCCATTTAAAAATTCTTGATACGTATAGTTTAATTAAAATATCCTTTGATTTGGGGCGAACATACATCTAAAACAGAACAAAAAAGAACAAAACAGAACTGAATTATAATTATTATCTACATGAAGTGTCATGCAAAGGGCAAATTCTTAAGAGAACGGTATATTGTGGTTAATTTGCTTAGAACACGCGAAACCAGAAACTTTTTCATTTCCAAGTCTCAAATAACTCAGAATATTATAACATTTGGTGCTAAATATGGAATTATAAAACCGTCTGTATTTAGAAACGTAGGGTTGTGGTATCACGGCATAGTTCAAATGTATATAATTACAATAACAAATAATGTGGTAATGCTTTAAAGGTACTGAATTACGTATTGACGTGTTGCGAAAATAAATTCTCATATTTTTTATGTTGTTGTTTATACAATGTTTATATATATCCTTTAAACTAGCACGCTGATATTTTAAATATACGTTGCGAAAAGTCGACATTTTTTTACGGGTTTATTTTCATGTAAACAGTTCGTGTTTTATATCAAAAACAAAGATTATGAGTTCTAATAATCTATAAGACTAAAGCTTCTGCTCGACATTTGTTCATATTCGAGGAAAACGAGTTACACAACGAACCTGTAACCTCATTGATGTTTATGCTGTAGTTTGTTTATGTTACAGATTCATCTCGTAGTAATCAATATAACCCGCAAAGCATGCTGGGAGGAAACTTTGACCTTTCTACGAAAAATACCGTAGCCTCGATACGAAGTTTTGCTAAAGTTTTTTATTTGTAATAACTGTTAATAAAGCATCTGTCAGTGACTTTCTATTACATAAATATTTGACAGGGTAGGAAAATTATGTCATCATGTGGGGAGCGGTGGCCTAGAGGTAGGGCGCGCTCTTCGGGATCGAGAGGTCCCGGGTTCGATCCTCCTCTGGACCACTGGTTAAAATCTCTGAGCAAGACCCACAGCTCCACTCCACCATGGTGTAAAATGGTACCTGTAAGGGCAGTGTCTATTCCTGGGCGCCGCAGATCGATGTTGGCTGCCACACCACAGGAGAGAAATAGTCTCCCCAGGGAGACACGAGTGTAGGTTTCCATATGTAGCCCAATGACCAGGGGAGTTATAATGTCAAAGGGTGCTTGAGCGGCCTAACAGCTGAAAAGAGCCCTAGAAAATTGGTAACTTAACTTTTTTTTTATCTTTGCTCACTTTTGAGCTACGGTGCCTTTAGGTAATGCGGTTGTTTCATAATTTAGAATTGCAAGATCGCATGACAAACATATTGCTTGAAACATTATATTAAAACTAAAAATATCAGTAAAATGACACTATAATAGACTAGTACTCAATGACGCCCAACTAAAAAGCCAGTAACCATTTGTTTCATTTATTGAAAAGTAGTGTGAGGGTGATTCATAAGTAATGCTACTAGCCCGAGCATGTGTACTTAATGCCTTTTGTAACCAGATAAATATAAATCAGTTTGTAGAATTCTTTAGTGGAATAAGAAATACTTCAATATGGTAAGATTGCACCTTGTAAAATACGGAACGCAAGATAGACAAGACTATGGCGTGCAAAAAGACGCATAAATAAGGGAAAAGTTCACCAGAAAAAACTGCGTCCAGATAACGCTTATGCCCCGGTGCAAATCTTAATATAACAAATAGCAGGGGCCATACTTCTGTTCAAATGTTTGATAGTGTTACATGGATTTGATGGTGTCATGTGTCGATGATGGTAAAATGTATGCCAAGTTGAAAGCAATACATTAATGGACTTCAAACATATTTGAGTTTCAAGATTTTGTAACGGACGAACGGGCATTTGTATCGCTATTTGATCCCGCATCAGTAGCAGCTGGGGCACAAAATGACACGAACAAAGATTACAATAACCCTTGTATTGTGAAAAACACGATGTCAAAGCATCCCTTGTAAAAAGAGATAAACAAATGAGACAAGCATGTTATGTAAAACAAGTAGTTAGGCATTGTAAGCAATACAGAAGTTCCCAACCTGGGTTTCAGGCTTTCAATGTTTCCAAAAAAATATTGTGGTCGAAACAATCATAGTTTTTGTCCAAATAAAAATCAGTAGACGTGCATAATATTCTTATTAGTCCATATCCACATACCAAGTCTCATAAACCTAGATTGGAGACTGTTTGAGCAGTATCAAGATTTATTGACGGACGGACTGACTGATGGTTTGACGGGCGTGCGGTAAACCTATAATCCTCGGTTGAAAACAGAGAGCGGACCAATACATTATGCAAGAATAATATTCGTAAATAAAAGATTTATACATTGCTTGCACAAATAATGCAAGAGCATGCCCTTCAAAACGAAAGACATATAAATTGGACATGAACATTCGGACATAGTATGCAAGAACAATCATATCAAAAAGAGATGAATAAATAAGGCAAAAACATGCCTTGTAAATACTAGTGAGTGATTAATAAATAAATGCAAGATTAGGCCGTGTAAACACTAAAACATGCATTATGCAAGAGCAAGACTGGTAAATATAAGACGCATTTATAATATATTATATAAACACAAGGCGATGCCTGGCAATATATCAGTGAGGTAAGATATAATTCAGTTTTGAAAACCTGATATATTATTAGTGGACCGTTTATTAACCGCATATATTGCTATTTCTATATATTGAATGAATATTGTGTATAATAAATAGTGATAAAGAAATGAATAAACGAACATTAAAACTGACACATTCATAAATGAGACATAATCAGGACATTCAAAATAAGACACGATGGTAAATACCAGGCAACATATCATAAAAAGTGCATCGTCGGATACCCACAGTCGTACGGAGCAGAGCGGAGGCAACGACTGTGGGTATCCGACGATGAAAAAGTAAGGTAGGATATAAAATATGTGTTGAAACTCGCAGTATTAATTCGCAGTGAACCGTTTTAATAACCGCATACTTTTATATTTCCATTTTTATTTAATAATATTTAAATGAATGTGTGTTTAAATCTATATATAGATAGTAAATCAATTAAACGAACAAACATTATAACTGACGTATTCATAACTTTATGAGACATTATCAGGCCTTTCATTATTTTCAAGTCGAGTGAAAAGTGTGTAAAAAATCTTGATTCATTTGTTTTGAAATATAACTACAACAAACAGAGCACGAATAAATGAATATTTTTTCAAACGTCAAAAGTTAAAATGCCAAAAGGTGCTTGAGAGGCCAAACAGCTGAAAATAGCCCTAGAAAAATGGTAACTTAACTTTTAAACGTTTGCCGCATCAATTAGTAAAAATATTAACAAAATCCAGAAGACGAGACCAGAAAAGATCGAAAACACGACCTCACATCACAAATACCACCCGCAAGACTATACTCAGCAGATACAGTGCGCATATACTTATGAAAGAAACGAATCATTCATATGCTTGGTCAAGAAAATGGCAGAAGGGACAGAACGAAATTAAACTGTGTCACAAACTTCCACAGTAGCCAAAAAAAACGATGCCCAAAAGCGACTTAACGTTTAAGAACCAATGCAGAATGTGTAACTCTAGGGCTGCATAACTAGTTTTGATAGAACTTTATCAACAGCTAGAAACTATGTTATAATACTTTCATGTTATTTGTGATTTAAATTTTGACATAAACTGTCCTATTCACAAGGCAGCGGAAAGCGAAGAAGATCGAAAGAAACCAGGAGGACAAACGATGGATAGTTCGAGAAGAGATGGACACACTTGGAAGGGAGCTGAAAAACAAACTGGAGAAAGTCACACCTTTCTTATGTGTCTGATTGTGCACTGCAATTGTGGTATGTGATTAACGTTTTTTTTGTGCTAAACTGTTTAAGTTAGTGTTGCCTTCGCTGTCCGATATTCTATTATTTTTTATTTGTCAAAAGTTCACGAAGATGAGTAAGTAATAGGATAAATACTGGTCCTACTCTTGCAGAATGTACGAGTGATTTAAAGAAAATCTTTCAGTCAATTTGATCTCAAAACCACGCAAAGTTTTTATATACGCACAATCACGGCAATTCTACTAAACACGAAGTTATCATTTAAAAAATAGATAACATCTGTAACTATATCAATTTATGTGCAACAAAGATATTGATTATTACGTTACTATGGCAACGTATGACAGAATATATACGCATTGAAAAGCAGGTTGGATATGGAATAATAAAAACACACCACAACTTAAGTATGATATATAAATATATAACCCTGATTTGCCACTGAGCGTACATTTCTATAAATTTATAAACTTACTCAGTGAAAAATGACCCTAAACACCTTAAGTGGAACTCACGGTGTACTGAACTGACTCTTATACTAACATTTGAAAAAGACATTTACAAAATAAGAGAATAATTCACATCTGTTCATTTTAAAAAAATAATATGGTACAGGTACAATATAAAGAAACATCGTATATATACGTAGTAAGATAAAGTCATTTTTCATATTTTATCATTCAATTTTATATTTAGAAATATGGACGAAACATAAAAATAGACCTCAATTCATAAAGCACATCTGCGACTAATGTCAAGGACTTGTTCAGCTGTTACATCATTCAGTTTTATCAAAAGGTGAAACTCTATGAAACTTTTATGGACTTTAACACACCCTAGCTGTTTAAGTCACTGCTTCCGTGGATTTAACATGCTCATATCAAGGACTAGCCGGAGCAAAAATATATTATCAATTCTCACCGACAAGATAAATATTAATTGAACCAGCCAAGCAGGGAAAACCTGAACAAACACCACATAAAACAACTACACGGCAAAATGTCCACTCATAACCTACAAAGAAATTGAAATGTGCCCAAATCTCAGCTGCAAAAGTCCTAATGTTTCATAAAAATAAGCATAAACGGTGACCTCATATATAAAAAGATAAATACATATAAATATAGTAACTATTCCAGCTATATAATTCTTCATGTTGTGATTACAGTGTGAGGTTGAGTAATACATTTGGTGTGCGGGTATAACAGTTTAAAGCATGTCAATCATAACCGATTGTTCTCTCTACCAACTGCGCAAGTCGGACTGTCTTTAACTTTTTCCAGTCTTTACTTTGATCGTTGACTTCATTTTTCTGCCAAAAAAACAAACATATTCCGAGAACTACAAAATAGTAGTTACGCACAAGAGTGGAGTAAAATGGTCACCGAAAATAAATTTAATTTCGTTTTTATTGTAAACAAAGGTTAGTGTTTTCACCGTTGGGCTATATACTAAATTAATTTATTACGCATTCGCACAAGTGATCTTGATTTATATTCTACAATAAAATAATGAAGCAATTTCATGATTGTTTTAATTCATTTAATACAACTGTTGATTGAACCAGCATACTAAGTATTACTTAGAAATACACGTCAACACATTGTGTATAAAAAAAGATATAAGGAAATCGGACAGGTAAGGCAACACTCAACTTAACCAGCCGAGCAAAGAAAACAACAACAATACTACAAAAAATGCTCGGAGCAATGTCTACATACAACCCAAGAAAATGATCAAGAGCCCAAGTCCCCGTAGCAAAGAATCAGGATGACCCGATTTTACAAAGAAATTACAAAATGGAGTCGATCCCTGGAGACTTAATGAAACGCAGCCAACGCCCAACCGACTTCCCCGCTCCAGAGCGACCTAGTTTCACAAATATATGCCAAAATTGTGACCCAAGCTACCAAATGAGGCATGTCTACGAGGTTACCTAGTTTATACACCATATTGTGTTTTAAAAAAGCAGCATTCCCTTCTAAGTTCAACGGTGCTTAACTTTCATTGCTTAATAACGAGAGATTATGATTGTCCAAGACAAACCCAACCTTCCCCATCAAATAAGTTGACAACAGGTCAGCATAAAAATGGAAACTGATGTATCTTCTTCCGTACCATAGTTGGAGGTAAATAACTTATAAAAATAGATGTCCAGATGTCAAAAGGTTTTAATATTAATGGTAGGACATCAAAATCGATTTAAAATACCTTATTCTAATCAAGAATTTAAAATAGTATATTTGTAATGTCACCAAGACGACCATATTTACATGAACGGACAGGAGGAGTAAGACCCAACCAACACAAAAGAGCATGAAAATACATAAAGAGAAAAATAAGAAGAATAAAACAAATACAAATCACAATGAAGTTAAGAGGCACCATCTTATGGATTTAAGTTACATTTCATGTGTATTCATGTGTAGTGAAAGGTAAGGGTGCAACGATGTATCGTATCATATCGTATCGCGATACGTAGCCCACGATAAAATACGTATCGTGACATAAAGCAGATCACGATATGATTTGTACCTAAAGTGATATTAGAATAATATTGTAAATGTCTGACAATTATAAGAAAAATTTAAAAACTAATGCAAAATATTGTTCACTGTTGTTTCAATAAGCTCAGTGTACAATTTCTTCGAGTGGAATTAAAATGATTAAGTAAAATAGTTCATATTAATAAGTAAAATGTAAACTATATTCCGAAAAGTATCAACACTTTATAGGGGAAATTAGGTATGTCTGTATCGCGATATGTATCGTATCGTCACCCTTATATCGCGATACGTATCGTATCGTTAAGTGACCGTATCGTTACACCCCTAGTGAAAGGTAAGCATATTAAGGATTTAAGCCTATTTAAATGCTGTTTTTTTACATTTTATAAAATTCAATCCCTAAGTTGGTGCACTATTATTAATGTGCTATAGTATAGTAATTATGTACGTAAAGACTTGATTAAACATTTGGTAACCCAATCTTTCACATGGGCCTCAAGATGGTTGATCACATATGCCCAAATAAATACAAATGTATATCTATAATCTGTGTAAAGATCTTACATACATATAATATTATACCACAAGAACCACAGAAAAAGGACCGAATTATTTGAATTCCATTTCAAAGAATTTGTCTCAACCAAGACATCGATGTACTGTTCAACAACGTAACATATTCAAGACGCCTTTGTCGAGCGTGCGCGTTCCTTTCCCTGTTTCCTGTCTTACTGTCGCTGTTTAATTATTATATTCGGTCACCTAGTTTCTGCCAATAAAAATATTTGTACGTCTTTCCAGATTTAATTATTTGAAGCAATTTAAGTGTAAAGCAATAAACTACGTTACTAAATTACATATTTATTGCAAAGAAATGACGACATCCTGATATGCAAAAATTCACAATTCGTTCAAATCAGCTCATTGTAGATAGAAATGCACGTACTTCTTGCAATAGGAAAGCGGACATGATATATACGTGAAATCCCTCATTCGGTCAGGGAAGGCAGCAGAGCTGTCGATTCTGATCAGCTAAAATACATGACATACAGCCCCGATAGCTTGATGATTCAACCAGACAATTTAAGAGCAAACACAAGACCATTGACGTAATTGTGGTGAAAATATCAACTTTGTGATTTGATTTAAAATTATACAATGCATATAAACTAAATTAGATCCAAACTACATGTATAACTAAAATAGTTTTCATATACTCTCGAAGTTTTTATTTGTACTTGATCCGTTTCGTTTTTCTTATTCATTTCTGTGGTAGTGCTTTTGATCTATTATATTTCTATCTTTACGTAAGATTTGGGAGCGGTGGTCTGGAGGCAGGGCACGTGCTACAGGATTGAGAGGTCCCGGGTTCAACCCATTTCGAAAAATTAAATGCACGAATCCCCGCTGTAAAAGAGCTGGATAACCTAGTTTGACAAAGATATGCCAAAACGGCGACCCAAGTGACCAAATGAGACATAACTACGACATGACCTAGTTACATTAGTCCCCACTAAAGAAGAGCTGGAAAACATAGTTTAAAAATGCTTTAAACGGTGTCCACAAGTGACCAAGTGAGGCGTTGCTGCAATCTGACATAGTCAGTCACAAAGTTTAAGTCGAAAACCTGGATTAAAATGATTAATCGACAAAATAAGAAATTACTTCAATTGTTTTAAAATTGTTTACATATTAACTGAACTTTATAAGAAAACCATTGCTTCATCTTATGATGTGATTTGGCGTTAGGACGTTGCTGCTGAAGGAATAGAAACACATACAAACCAATCATTCCGAAAGTTAGGATGAACCTGTTAGTACCCGAACAAACTTAACCTATCGGTAAAACTATGGCTTATCTAAGTAGCCAATAAACCGACTAAACGAATTGAAGCGTTTTAGCATGATTTACAACTAGAATACTTGTAAATCAAATACAGGTGATCATTAATATATGGTAACATAAATATCTTTAATAACTTTAGTTAGAAGTTTTTCAGAATTAAGGAAAACGCTTCTAACATCTGCTGTGAAAAAAAATGTAACATTTGAAAATGATTTATGTCCTGAACTAAATTTACATGTATATGTTAAGGAATGACATATAGCAACAAATATTATCATAAAAACTGGCAAAGTCATTGAAGTTATTTATGTTACCATATCTTAATGGTCAACCTGTATGTCTTTGAAACAAAAAAAAACAATGAAGTATGTTACGTACGTGATTCAAATCTGGAATCACTGTGAATGCAAGTTGCTCATAAACTAGATTCGTGTCTTCCATGTAAATAACTTTTCTAATTTAGAACACACGTCATAAATTTACATATTATGTGTTTATGTACAATTTTCGAATAAATGAGGACCAATCAGTCAGGAATCGTGTCCAATTTCGTTTCGTTTCGTCTCAAGTCGTCGCGTCTTTCGGATTAAGCACGTTTTTTAAAAGGTTACATTTGATTTTTTATTTAAGATTATTACGACTATATGTTAAGACGTCACTTGATATTTCGGGAACCCTTTTTAAAATGCGCTTGACCTAACCCAAAAATGTCTTTATTTTATTCAAACATACATAATATGGATGAACTATACTAGTAAAATATAATAGCAAATCGGAAAAGGAGGACACCATTCAACAGAAACAGGAAATCACGAAAGGCACCGAAAAGAATAGGGTACATAACACGAAAGGATTATTTTAATTCTTCATTTTTTGTAGTTTTGGAAGTATAACTTTTGTCGGTTTATTTGGAGCTGAACATCTAGATCAAATAAAGCAACATGTTCTAGTCAATTATGTTAAAATTTTAAACTAGGTGATTTGAAAGGGGTACCACGACATGACCACACGAACAGAAAAAGACAGACCACCAGAAAAAGTCTTAAAGAACAACTAGAGAAATGAACACTACAACCTTGTGGAACAAAACACTCTCCATTGCATGCGGCTTACTTTTGTAAAGTGGGTGTACAGGGTGTTTCATATTATATGTCCCCATTACAAACTAATGCTATGCGCACATGCCTGATCTCATCTGATATCTTCATATACCAATGGAAGGCAACATTTCAAAGTTTTATTCAGTATATAATATGACAATTTTACTATCAAAGCAACAGTGGAAGTAAGATTTCTGAAAAATGGCAATTTTTCGATAAATGTCAAAATGTCGTCCATGTTGAATTTGCTTTCCAAGTTGAATTACATAGCTTGTACAGTTTTGCATGATATAACCAGTTTTAAAGTTTTTAAGAACAAACATATTGTATTGGTGTGAAAGTTGAATCCATTTGTGATAATCTAAAAACTTATGTGTGATACAGTTGCTTTGGTTACCAGTTGCTAGGCAATAAAAGAAGCTAACACAAAACATGACTTTCTCGCTTTCATACAAGTAAACAAGAGCATGATCTTTGGTTGTTTTCTTCTAAATTCTTATTTTAAAGTCATAAATTGCTTTGGTGGTTGTATTAAAAACTACATACGTCTATTTGTGAATTTAAAACATTCATTTGGAAAAATGTTATTTGAAAACCTGTCACCTGTTTGCTTGTCTACAAGAAAGAATGTACATGCATGGTTATGTTCTTCCGTTGCCTAGCAACTAGAAACCAAAGTAACTGCTACATCAAAATAATTCCATCTATATACAATATAAACTTTCAAATCAAAAGATTATTATGTTAATAAACATAATCAAACTTGTTTTATCCTTCAATACTTTACAAGCTATGATATCAATTTGGGTTAAAATGAACTTTGAACGTCATTTTGACAATTATCGAAAAAATGACATTTTGCAAGAATCTTTGTTACTGGGTTGCTTTGAAAGAAACATTGCATGTTATATACTGAATAAAACTTTGAAATGTTGGCTTTCTATTGATGTATGAAGTTATCAGTTGAGATCATGCTTGTACTCCTGACAATTATTTGTAATGGGGACAGATATTATGAAACACACTGTACACACCTGAACAACTTAACGGCATGAAGTCAGAGCAATACATTTCTACCGTAGCCATATCGGTCGAAAAAAAATCGTCAAGGAACGTATCATTAGGGGTGCTGAAGCGGTTTTAGTGCGCATGCGTCATTTGTCACAATCCATTATGTATTTTATAAGCAAAAAGATACATCAACATGGTCTAAATTATATCAAATATAACATCTTTGATCAGTTAAAGGC